>NW_012194833.1:355818-412330 GCF_000504015.1 Erythranthe guttata
TTTGTTTCGAATAAACATCGAGACCCAAGCCATTTTGTCTCAAGTTAGCCAAAATCTTCTTGGGCGGCACATGACTTTGTGAAAGATCCTTGATAATCTTCACCTCCGCTTCATTCAATGCACTAATCCCATGCTCAGACATGTATATCAGAAAATGACTATTCTTCCCATATACTATTCTGAGCCCCCATCTATCGTCCAACCGCCGCTCTCCGACAATTTGAAAACCACAATTTATTTTTTTGCTACCAGACCTTTTCGAGGCCGCCTCTACGTTACTTTCTCGGGGCCCTCCGAACAGGTCACAAGTCAGACACACTTTCTTTGTTTTGGGGGCATTTTTTTTAATTAATCTCACGAAAAGAGCTCTTGCAACGAACCTAGCCCAAGCCACTAACTCGTCCCCCGAGTCAAAAAATTGAGTTGTTGTAAAATAATCGGTATGATCAACTTCAACTCTAGACGTATTGTCCTGAAAAAAACATTAAAAATTTATTTTAAAAAAATAATAAAAAAAAAAAATATTTGAACCGGACGCCCAAATAAGCAGTGCACGCCCAAGTTGGGCGTACAGTTGGCTGCCGGGCGCCCGCATTGGGCGTGGAGCTGCCAACTGCATGCCCAACTTGGGAGTGTACAGCTTATTTGTGCGCCCGAGTTGGGCGTTTGGACAATTTTCCCAGTTTTTTCGATCGAGAAAACGGAATTTTTACCTC
This sequence comes from Erythranthe guttata, assembly GCF_000504015.1. Next base: position 356,535 of record NW_012194833.1, read on the forward strand.
GTTAGATCCGCTATCACGATCTTCATTCGATGAGCTCATTTGTGTTCGTATATCACACCAACAAGAATGATTTTTAAGCAAATTCCCTTCAAAAGCTTCTTTTTCTAGAGAGAGAATATTTTAATAATAAACCGCAAATAGCAATTTTACAACCGCGAAAAGCAAATCCCTTACAACATACACAAGGAATTTGTGCAAATAACTCTTTCCCTCTATCTCATAAAATATCATGAATAGTGAATAACCTTTAAATTTGTAATCAACCGCCTTCCATTAATCCTCATATATTCTAAGTTCTTTTTTTTTTAATGAAACCTTAAAAGCTAAAACAATATTTTAATAATCGTCCAATTTGAACAAATTTCTGGTCAGATTGTGTTGAATAAAATGTAGCACATTTTTTTTATTATTTCACCGAAAACAACAATATCAAAAATAATAATAATAATAATAATAATTTATATCTACATAAGCACCTAAGGTGAAGAGGATGTGATTTTGTGGTAAAGATTCTAGTGGAAAATGGTGGGGTTTTTTGTGAATAATCTAATTAGTTTGGTGGTGGACAATTTATAAATTTGTACATAATATAGGTGAAAGAGAAAACATGGGTAAAATCGAAAATATATTTAATTTGGTTGTGAAATAAGATATTTTAAGGGTGAAAATAGCACGTCTCCAAGATTATCTTAAATTATAATGGGTTCATTCAATCATGAAACAAATATATTGGTTATTGGTTCATTCAATCCTGTAACAAAAGAAACCCTCCGAGTACTTTTTTTTTTTTGTTCTTTTTCTTTTTTGATAGGAACTTACATATATTAATAGAGGAGAAAACAAGGAAAGACTATGGGTGCAAGTCAGATGCAATGGACCGAAATCGACCTCTTTGAAAAAAACAATTGGATCTTTCCAGACAGAGCCGGCTCAAGCCTATATGGGGCCCTAAGAAAATCTAAAATCTCCTCATATGAATCACAACATGCGAGCAGAAACCAATGCCCTCACAGTCAACTTCAAATACTAATTGACAACTGAACGAGGTTTATTATTCTGAGATGCATAGTGCCAACTTAAATTGCCTAGAAAAACTGCCAGGAAAAAAAACCTTAACTTGCTCAATGCATATAAGACCACTTCAAGATTTATACTAGTCACTTGATCTGAACAACTAAAAGCACAAACAATTCCAGTTGCAAAATAACAGAAAACCCGATAGAAATAACATCCCAACACTTTTACGACCGCTTTCAAAATCTAAGGCAAGAAACAAAACTCTGTGCATAAACAAAAGAACACCTTACATGAAGACACAAGGCGGGGTCTTATTGCAAGTCATGGTCTCATATTTTGTAGTGAAGTTCACGAGTCAAGTTAATATGATAAAAATGTCTCCCAGAATCGAGAAATTCATGATAGGGATTAACTGAAGACTGCCAAAGAAAAATAAAGTAAATACAAAATCACAGCTCCGGAAAAGCGAACCACCGAAAGATAAAAAGTCAATAACCAACAAGCAAAAGAGTCGATATTCTCGTCAAACAATAGGCAAAAGTTTAGTTATGAATAAGGTTTTTAAACTCTAAGTCAAAAGCCCAAGGGAATATCAATATAAACATTTGTTTTAGTAGTCCTACCGAATTGCAGTATTACTAGATTACTTAGGAAAGTGAATTTCGGACAAATAGAGACTTCAGAAACTAGTGAACCTAGGATGGCATGTTAACTAAGAAGAATGCAAGAAACAGATTTAAAATGCCACTATTCAAAATAAATTTTAGGGTAAATTGCATTTAACCCCCTTGTGGTTTCACCGTTTGGCACTTCACCCCCCTCTGATATCGATTTAGGCACTTAACCCCCCTGTGGTTGTCAGATTGTAGCGGCCGTCTAATAATCCGTTAAAGTTAACCGTGAGTGTATCTCACTCACCCAAAATTGAAGTGGTTGAATGTTTCTCCAGCTGAATTTTTTGATAATGACCATGTTGTCCTTTTGCCTTCAATAAAAACCCTAGACCAATCTCTCATTTTTATTTTAATTAAAAAAACAAAAATAGAAATTTCTAAACTTTTTTTTTAGTTCCGTATTACATAATTTAAACCTTTATATTAATTATTTTTTAAATTACATATATGAATTCTTTTGTAATTTATTTTATATTTTTCAAATAAATTTATGTTTGATTAGTTGAACTTCAGCCTTCTTATATATATATATATATATATATATATATATATATATATATATATATATATATATATATATATATATATATATACATATATATATATATATATATATAATAATAATAAAAAATAAATTACAAAATCTGAAAGAAAAATATAATGAGGCGTGAATAATACAACACCCAGGAGAACAGAGAGAAATAGAAATAAGAAATTGTTCTTCAATCATCGGTCAATCCATTCAATTTCTCCAAATTGTTGCCGTTCTGAACATCCGTTTTTTATTTTCCTTACTTCAATTACAAAGCTACGATCTTTGGAGCCAAAGCAGATTTCCAGTTCTATGTTCAGTCCGCTGCCGGCGCCGCCGTCGTCATCGTCTTCGCCACCGTTGTCGTCGTGGGTCATGACCATAATATCAATCCGCCGCCGACCATCACCATGACCTCTTTTTCGATTGTGTACCTCTTTTAGTTTCAATTTTCAGAATCGAAAAAACCTTCAACCACAGGAATGACGATAAGGAGACAGAACCATGACCAAGGAGAACCTTAAGTTGCATAGATGTCCTCGAAGAAGACAAAAAAGCGCGAATAATGGATTTTGAGACGCATTTGTTGTTCCGATGATTTTCTTTTGTCGTCTCAGACGGATTTGTTTTTAAGGGATTGGAATAGTTGGGGCGAATTTGAAGGTGAAGGAAAAGAAGAAGAAAATTAGGGATTTAAGAAGTTATGGAAATTGTAGTTTAGTCCTCTCAATTTGGGCTATTTATAATTAAATTATGGAAGGGCATTTTCGATATTTAACGTTTTCTGTTAGTTTATTACACGGCCGCTACAATCTGACAACCACAGGGGGGTTAAGTGCCTAAATCGATATCAGAGGGGGGTGAAGTGCCAAACTGTGAAACCACAAGGGGGTTAAATGCAATTTACCCTAAATTTTATATTCAGCAAGTTTATGAAAATATAAAACAAAAATTCAAATCCAAATCAGTACATTATAGTTTATAATCTATGATTACATAACTCTGGATTACTAGAATCCTAAACAACTAGAGTAAGAACTAAGAACGTATAAAATAGATTATAGGTACCGTCATGAATTATAGCCAAGACATTATATAAACAGATAAAATCTAGCAGATAATCATCCATAAATTATAAATTATTATTTAAATAATCCTATTCAAGATTAGAAAAGTTAATAAATTAAAGATTATAGATTATTCAATTATAACTGGGGGTAGAGCTATAAATATGTCATTATGATTACCTTAAATCCTGCTAAGGAAATTGAGAAACCAGCATAACACCATCAACTCAGCAACCTAGAGCTCTAGGAAGTACTGGGAAATTGAGAAACAAGCATAATACAGCTTGTTTTACTGAACAATAAATACACAACCAAACAAGCCACAAAAAGAAACCAGAGGACATGCAGAAAAAAGTTCAAGAAGCCACACGTAATTCGATTATACATTACTAAGTCTATATGTAGAAAAATGAAAAAAGTTAACTCGGATTTTTGAGAGAGCTATATAATCTCCATGCTTTTTTTTTCGCATCAAAAGTTAACTAATCTTGGCAAGTAAAATTTATTTCCAAAGGCCAAAAAAGGGTGATCTGATAGAGCAATGAAGACAGCTCTTTCATGATATAATTAATAATTAATCCAACCAGTTTAGACAGAAATAGGACAGACAAATCACATACTTGCAGCCAAAAGACAGATTGCCGTCAACATTAAAAACACAGAGAGCAATTCAGACTAATATTTGGTATCAACACATTCATTACCAGAGACAGATTCATCTGCTGCATAAATAGGGTATCTTCAAGAAATTCGTTAACCAAGAAACGTAAACATGGTCAATAGCCCTTCACATGAACAGAACAGGCCATAATGTAAAGTCTTTCAAAGTGTTGACCCAAACCACCATAATATAATAGATTTAGTTAAGGATCAAAAATTTTCAAAGATAACCATAAAACACAACAAATTAAAGCAACAAATATCTAACAAACACAACCCAAAAACTCCAACGAACAAACTGCCGACAACAGAAATCACTAAACAAATGGAGGATGTTCGATTAAACGAGTCCCCGCAAGAAGGAAGCAGAGATAACACCCTTAAAAGGCCTGACAATATAAATTTCACCTTCACCAAATATGCTGGTTAATGAAGTGATGATGAACGGTCAGAAAATTCCAATGACAGAGAGTCGATGGAGAGCAGTTAACATATAATAGGGCCGATCCCATCTAGGTTCTGCACAAAAAGGCGAACAAACCCCAAAACCAGAAGAACATAGAGATCAAACAACCATAGAACTAAACTCAATGGCAGGGAAGGAGAACAGACTTGTGGAATTTTCTAAATTCGAGAGCTTTGTGACACAAACCACATTAATGCATAATCATGCATTTCAGTTCAGCCTATTTTACCACTACCACGGGTTCTGCAAAAAAGGCGAGCAAGTCCCATAACCAGAAAAACATAGTGATCAGACAAACAAATATCTAAAATCAACAGTAAGAAGGAAGAACAGATTGCCTGAACCTGGATGATTCCAATTACACAAGAAGCATTACAATGCAAAACAGTAAGGAAACCTATGTCTCAAGTAGAGAATAAAAATCAAGGACAGATCAGGAAGCACAAGACAAAATGAAACATCGAGGCAGCGAGGAGGTAATAACACACATGGGAACAGAAGTCCTATGAAATAAATAAATCACAAAATGTGCCTTGATCGCATTAGTTGCTTTAGACAAGAATTAAACCTCAGATCCCAAAACCCCAAAACAACTAGGTTGTGAGGCGAGCAAACCCCAAAACCCCTCCTCCTTTACCCGGCTTGGGACCGGCTGTGCTGAGCAAATAAAATATTGCAGGCACAGGCGGAGTTACAAGAATAAACCTATATACAACTACCAACAGTAAAACACACACATAATCACACATAGATATAAGCAAGCAAATTGTACATACCTTTCCAGACAACAAATATTAAAGGCTGCAGATATTTGCAAGACGAAAATTACTAAGTGCAAGACCTTACTTCATGCAAGACCAAAATATAAATAAATTTACTAAGATCAAGACTGGAAATTACAAATATAACCCCAATAATAATTTAGATATTATTAATTTAAATTAAGTTAATTGCTATTGCAAGACCAAAAAAAAAATACAAAAAAAAGAATAAAAAAGAAAAAAGAAAAAAGAGAGGGAACTCACTCACCCAACAAAACACCAACATCTTCTTCTTCACCCTCATTTTACACATTTTTTTCCACAAAAAAATCTTCCATATTCTCCAAAACCCTTATCACATAAAACCCTCAAATCTTACTAAAACTTGAAAAGAAGGACATTATGGATACACAAGACATAAATATGGAGGATTCTAAGGTCGAAAAACACAAAGAGGTAAGAAATATTGTACTTTGTGATCGTTTTTCTCGTTTTTCGCACCTCATTTCACGTACAAAAAAATCGACATGTACAGGTCGAAATATCAGCTTTATATCGACACTGCAGTGTCGAAAATGTCAAAATAATTCGACACCCATTAACTATCGAATTATATTGAAATTATCGACATTCTGGTGTCGATATTAAGCGGATATTTCGACGCTAGTGTGTCGAATTATCACTGTTACAATTGTGTAACCAATTTTCCGATTTTTCTTGCAGAGTTTTGTACCAGAAATTTGTTTAAACAATCGACACCAGTGTGTCGAAAATTTTCCAAAAAACCGACAAGTACAGGTCGATTTTTGTAAAACCGCAACTCCTTCAACATTAGTGCTACAATCGAACCCTAGAATCATCAACTATGTTCTAAAACGACTTGAATTCATTATTCTAACAATAAAATCATGTTTATCACATTTATTTCTCAAAAAAAAGTTAATTCAAAAAGTAATTTTTACTTGTTTTTCGTGAGATTGTTGCGGCGGGGTTGGGGAAACAACGGAGTTCAACGGCGACGGGCGACGGCGGTGGACTTCAACGGCGACGGCGGTGGACTTCAACGGCGACGGCGACGACGACGGGGCGACGGCGACGGGGCGGCGGGCGACGGGGCGACGAACGGTTTTTTGCTGCAATTGATTTTTTTTGTTTTCTTCAATCTTCCCTCCTCGTTTTGATTTTGTCAATTCAATTTCTTTTTTCTTTTTGTTTTATTAATTTTTTTTTTAAATTGGTCTTGCAAAAGAAAATTAATAAAATATTTTTTTTTGTTTGTATTTTATTAAGGTTATTATAGTCTTTTTATACTGAATTTAATAAAAAAAATTAAATTGGTCTTGCACTAAGTAAATTTCGTCTTGCAAATAGTCGCTGCCAATATTAAAAGCTTAGTTACTACAAAAAACTTTCGTACACGTTTCAATCATTCATTTCCCTTTTTTTTTTCCTTTAAATTATTGTGGCGAACATTACTAATACTTACACATTTACGCAAAACTAAATCTTAATCAAATAAATTCATTGAGACTTGAAAAATGCATCACTTTAGCATATTACCAGTATTAGATAAAAACATTAACTTACAATGTGCAAATAAAAATTTCTCACACTAGAAAATTCCCACGTAGTACAAATCACAATGAACTGACAAAGAACTGTGCAGACTACAGAATGGTATTCCAAAGCATATTCAATTGATTTTAAACATCCTCAAAACAGCAGAGCAGCAAATCTAAAGTCTCCTCATAAGAATCACAAAATACGAGCAGAAACCGAGGCCCCAACGGCAGCCACAAATGTATCATAACATCAACAAATCCTACAAGTGCGAAATCCAACATGGGCAACTGAACCAGGTTTACTATTCTGGGATGTATAGTCCCCACTTCAAGAATGTGTAGAAAAATTGCCAGGACGAAGAACCAAATCTTCATAGACTAAAATAGCTCAATGCATATAAGAACACTTCAAAATTTATAAAGCAAAAGGAGAGATCTTTAGAATAACTACTCACTTGATCTGCAGAAGCAGCACGTTGCACACCAGTAGTGCATTATCTGACCAACTAAAATCACAAACAATTCCATTGCAGAATGACAATAAAACCGATAGAAATAACATCCGAACACTTTCACGACTACTCCCAAAATCTAAGGCAATAAATAATACTTTGGGAAAAAACCATGTCAAGAAACTAAAGAATACCATACATGAAGACACATGGGGGATCTTACAGAAACTTAACTGAAGAATATTACATTAGGGCTTTTTTGGGACGGCTGAACGAAGATTTGAAGGCATAGTCTTACATTACCATGGATTTCATTGTGGGGCTGCCTAAGTCTAGAAGAAAAGATGCTATTTGGATAGCGGCGGATAGGCTCACCAAGTACGGGCATTTTGTGGCCCTTACTCGCGCCATATCACGGGAGGTCACTCTTAAGTCTAGAAGAAAGGCTACTATTTTGTTAGGGGTGGATAGGCTCACCAAGTACGGGCCCATACTCGCGCCATATCACCGGAAGTTACTCATAAGTATAGGATGCTACTTGGATAGTGGTGGATAGGCTCACCAAGTACGGGCCCATACTCGCGCCATATCACCGGAGGTCACTCTTAAGTCTAGAAGAAAGGATGCTATTTGGATAGTGGTAGATAGGCTCGCCAAGTACGGGCCCATACTCGCGCCATATCACCGGAGGTTACTCTTAAGTCTAGGATGCTACTTGGATAGTGGTGGATAGGCTCACCAAGTACGGGCCCATACTCGCGCCATATCACCGGCGGTCACTCTCAAGTCTAGAAGAAAGATTGCTATTTGGGTGGTGGCAGATAGGCTCACCAAGTACGGGCCCATACTCGCGCCATATCACCGGAGGTCACTCTTAAGTCTAGAAGAAAGGATGCTATTTGGATAGTGGTGGATAGGCTCACCAAGTACGGGCCCATACTCGCGCCATATCACCGGAGGTTACTCTTAAGTCTAGGATGCTACTTGGATAGTGGTGGATAGGCTCACCAAGTACGGGCCCATACTCGCGCCATATCACCGGCGGTCACTCTTAAGTCTAAAAGAAAGGATGCTATTTGGATGGTGGCAGATAGGCTCACCAAGTACGGGCCCATACTCGCGCCATATCACCGGAGGTCACTCTTAAGTCTAGATTAAAGGATCCTATTTGGATAGTGGTGGATAGGCTCACCAAGTACGGGCCCATACTCGCGCCATATCACCGAGGTCACTCTTAAGTCAAGAAGAAAGGATGCTATTGGGATAGTGGTGGATAGGCTCGCCAAGTACGGGCCCATACTCGCGCCATATCACCGAAGGTCACTCTAAAGTCTAGAGGAAAGGATGTTATTTGGATAGTGGTGGATAGGCTCACCAAGTACGGGCCCATACTCGCGCCATATCACCGGAGGTTACTCTTAAGTCTAGGATGCTACTTGGATAGTGGTGGATAGGCTCACCAAGTACGGGCCCATACTCGCGCCATATCACCGGAGGTTACTCTAAAGTCTAGGATGCTACATGGATAGTGGTGGATAGGCTCACCAAGTAAGGCCCCATACTCGCGCCATATCACCGGAGGTTACTCTTAAGTCTAGGATGCTACTTGGATAGTGGTGGATAGGCTCACCAAGTACGGGCCCATACTCGCGCCATATCACCCGCGGTCACTCTTAAGTCTAGAAGAAAGGATGCTATTTGGATGGTGGCAGATAGGCTCACCAAGTACGGGCCCATACTCGCGTCATATCACCGGAGGTCACTCTTAAGTCTAGAAGAAAGGATGCTTTTTGGATAGTGGTGGATAGGCTCACCAACTACGGGCATTTTGTGGCACTTACTTGCGTCATATCACGGGAGGTCACTCTAAGTCTAAAGGAAGAGATGCTATCATTGAAAGAAGACCTAAATGCCGTGCCAAATAAATAATCATTCAAAGAAGACCTAGACAGTAAGGCAGAGAAAAGAAACATATAACATAGGCTCCCAATAATTAGACTGTAAGCAAGTAGAGAGTAAAAATGGAACTACGACATAAGCCACAAAAAAAAGGTATTGACTGCGGTAAAATAACCTATCTTCCCGCTTAGCCAATAGGTAATCCTGTCCAAAGGGTCCAAAATAAGGAGGATGAGAGAGAGAGAGAGAGAGAACAATATATGGAACTGACGGTTGTCTCAGAGCTGAGTTCCACTTTCTTACCACACCTGTGGAACAAAACAGTCCAAAGCAACAGCCGAAGGTCGAGGAGTATCATATTGCAAGCAAACATCTTACATGGTAACCAAACTTCTAACGACTTCACACAAAATAAAAACAAAACCAGGATAAGGATAAAATACTCAAACTTGAAGCTCTGTCTTCTACAAAAAAATCATATTTTAACTATATCCGTCGAAGTCTATGCCATCTCATATAAGAAAACCAAATCAAAGGACCATCAGACACCAAACAGAGAGAACATAATCAAAACTCAAACAATCGGAAAACAGAGAAAATAGGGGGCCATGACCAAACATCATACCACATGCTGTATCAAAATCATCCAAATAAGAACAGGAAATCTTAAAAACATATGGTCATATAAACAAGAAATCTGAAAATTGAATGAGAAGGACGATGATTGCATAAGAATATATCAACATATTACAGAATCAGAAACAAAAGAAAAATCGGTAAGCTAATTAAATCACAAAATAAATTATCTTTTGTCATCAGATCCAACCGAGATCTCTAGCTTAAGCAATTGGCGATCCTATCCACATTATCCAGGTGTGCATAAGCTCTAGTAAAATCAGATCAATCGTTCTAGTTGCACAATTAGCTTAGCTCCATAAAATAAAGATGAAACCTTTCCTAAAACCACAAAACAAAAAGTACCAAATAGTGATTTAAAAGATACATTAAAAAAAATTGTGATCTACAGTTAGGGAAATCAAATTTATCATAAGGAGAATCAAATTTTAATAGGCAGAACAGAGAGAAGGTTTACCAGACACTCTGCTTAGAATCAGCCAAAAGAACAGAACAACAAATTGTCATATAACAAACCTTCGCCTTCTAATATTTTTCAAGCCAGGTTGAGCAAAAATCAAGTCAGCCGATTACCAAACCCGGATCAAAATCACCAACAGAAAACCAAACCCGAATCACAATCAAACGGCCTGGCAAAGATACGCCGGCGAATCCACGACGATCCGATTAATCAGACCGGCAAAATAACCCCAAATAAAATCAAATCCGAATCACAGTCAGACGATATAGAGAGACAGAGAGAGAGAGAGAAAAAAAAAAATGCGGCGGTTCCGCCGCTGATTGGATGGAATTGCGCAGGTTTCATAGCGACGACGATACGATACATATATAATCTCTAAGAAGACGAAACGATAGATACACAACCAAACTCTGGCGAAAGTTTGAGGGGATGGGTATATATAGAAGAGTCGGTGATGAGTGGACTGCTGAGATTAATCTGATCGGAGGGTGAAAAGAGTTACGTATCCTTCTCGGTTACGCATATTAGTATTTTATTTTTTTTTCTTAATAATAATAATAATAATAATAATAATAATAATAATAATAATAATAATAATTAATGTCCTGTATTTGTTGATTTAAACCGATTAGTTGAAAATTGCAATTAATTTACATGATTGTTCTTCGTTTATTTTGCATGTGCTTATCGCCATTCCCAAATTATTCCAGGAACGAGAAAATCGAAGACACATGAAAACTACTTTATATAAACAACTATATAAACATGAAAACCAATATGTATAAACAACTATATAAACATGAAAATCACTATGTATGAACAACTATAAACATGAAAATCACTCTGTATAAACAACTATATAAACATACAAACCACTCTCTATAACAACTATGTAAACATGAGAACCACTATGTATAACAGCTATGTCAACATGAAAACCACTCTGTATAACAACTATATAAACATGAAAACCACTATGTATAATAGCTATGTAAACATTAAAACCACTCTGTATAATTACAAATTACAAATTCACTTTCTTGCTCGGATAAACAACAACATAACGTTCAAGCAAAACAAACATGTTCATACATCTACAATTCTCTCGAGATAACTTCTAATTGAGATGTTGGGTTTCGATAATCCATTGAAGACTGATATTTGCTGGGTTGATAACTTTACAAAGTAAATCGAAGAACATTAACCCCCTAGCGCCGCCACAGATCTCTGTAGTGCCAAGCATAACTCTAAAAAAATGCAGTGTCTGCGATGCTACTGTTTTTCGTTTCTCTATGAATACAGTTTATGATAGTGTATAAATGTCTAAGGGTGCATTTGGATGGAGGGATTTGGGGGAGGGATTTCAAATCCATAATAACAAATCCCTCGGACTTGTTTGGATTGAGGGATTTGGAGATAGATTTCAAATCCCCACCCCTCATTTTTAGTTGATTTTGGAGCAATAGTGATGGATTTGAAAGACTCCAAAATTGGAGTCATTTCAAATCCATTCCCCAAATCAAATCCCTCCCCAAATCCCTCCATCCAAATGGACCCTAAGAGACTTTGAATATGCTTTCAGCTGATAAAAAAAGGCTTGTAATATTCCAGATCACGTGGAGGACAAAAATCGAAGTTAGTGTGCGTGAATACTTTTGCAGTCTGAATATGTAATTGCATATTGAGAGAGAGAGAGAGAGAGAGAGAGAGATGAGATGAGCGTGAATCTGCAATCAATGATTGAGAAAACCAATAATTTAATATTAAGTTATAATAATTCAATTTACACTACCCTAACTCTTGTTGGGAAAATTGGTTAAAAATTGAGTCATGAACAATTTTTATCAATGTTATTGTATTGTCTAATTGATTATATAAATCAATTTTGGATTAGATTAATATAAAACCAATTTTGTGGTGAATGAAAAATTACTATCCAAAATATAAGGAAAGTGGGATTTTGAGTTATCCCACATTGGAAAAGTAGAGAAGTACTAAGCTGTATATATATCTAAATGTTGGGACAAATGGTCACGCCCTTTGGGCATTCAACATTGTTTGGGAGAAAAGCTTATATGTTATGTGTTTCAAATCGTGCCCGCGCGCCGCCGCCGTCCGGCTCCGCTCTACTCGCTCGTTCGTACGAACTGACTGGAATGGATTTGGGCTTGGGCTTGGGCCCAAATCACTATTCCCAATCGGCTCAACTCGAAATGGTGCAACCATTCAGCCCAAAATGTACCTTTTTGCTCCAAAGGACACTAAGGACACTACTTTTCGAACCTTATAAATAGACAATGTCTTTCCCAGAATTCCTCACTTCAATCCAAAATCAGCCTACTGCATATTTAGCCTACCCTTCACAGATTCTCTCGAAAAGTTCTACACAAAGTACAGTTCGTCGTACTTGGGATTTGGAGTGCTCATATTCCAAAAATTCTACACAAAGTACAGTTCGTCGTACTTGTGATTTGGAGTTCTCATATTCCAAGCCTTGCCGTTGTATCTTGGGAGACGATTTCAGTTCAAGCCGTTAGCACCGTTGCGGGGAAATTTCGTCTTAAGGACAGAGTTAACTCGCCTCGGCAAATATTCGTACATAGCAGAGATATTTCTACAATCTTAAGACGAAAGTTACAATCTGCAAAATGGCCGAACTGTCGTCGCTCACGGAGAAAAACCAGAGAAGTTCAAAGGTATCAATTTCAAACGTTGACAACCGAAATTTCTCTTTTACCTCACCACCATCAACTTGGCTGTTTTCGTTACGGAAACACCTCCCGATGTGCCTAATATATACCAACGCTACCTTGGAAACGAGAGTTGCGTGGGATGCTTGGTTTCATTCCGACTTCTTGAATGCTCTAGATGATTCACTGTACAATGTGTATAGTGCTATCAAAACCGTTAAGGAACTGTGGGAGTCCTTAGAAAGAAGTACAAAACCGAAGATGTAGGGTTGAAGAAATTCATTGTCGGGAAGTTTTTGAACTTCAAAATGGTGGACACCAAGACTCTTATGAGCCAAGTCCAAGAGTTGCAACTCATCATGCATGATATTCATGCCGAAGGAATGAGGTTGAGTGAATCCTTTCAAGTTGCTGCAATGATGGAGAAGCTACCACCGCTTTGGAAGGATTTCAAGAATTATCTCAAGCACAAACACAAGGAAATGGGGCTTGAAGATCTTATCGGGAGGTAAGTATTGAAGAAGATAATTGAAAGACCGAGTCCAAAACCGGCAAGCAAAAAATGGAGGCTAAAACACTCCTTATGGAACCAAACATGCATGTTAGCAAGAAAACGAAGGCTCGAGGAAGTGCTAGTGGCGGTGGAAATGGAAGTAACAACGGCAAAGGAAAATGGAAGCCAAAGAAGTTCAAGTTCAATGGAACGTGTCACAATTGCGGCAAGCCAAATCACATGGCAAAGGATTGTCGTCAACCTAAGAGGCAAGCTAACATGGTCGAAGACAAAAGTGTTCCTATCGACATGTTCGGTGTGCCGTAGTCTTTGAAGCTAACTTTGTGGACAATCCCAAGGAATGGTGGCTCGATACGAGTGCAACTCGCCACATATGCTCCAACAAGGAGTCGTTCTCCTCCCTACACTCCAATGAACGGTCAAAAGATGCTCATAGAACTTAATTATGCCAAACTAATGCAGTCCCTAGTTAATCTAGCCGACCACGTTAATCCAACATAACCCTTTTCTATGGCTACCTTCATCGCTATGTGAACTGGATTACAGCTTACTCTACCATAGCACTCCCCGCTAACACGGCTTACTGCACTACAGTAGAGGGCTACATATAATCCAACCGTTGGCAGAAGGAAAGAAATAACTCAACAGTTTGGGTTTTTCTTTATAGCTTGAAATGATTCTTAATTAGATTAAGAATGAGGGATTTTTATTAAAAGTTTTATCTCATCAGAAGGTTCGGATAGGTCTATGTGATTCCTACATCTATGTTCTCTAAAGGTATATGGAAACGCATATTGTCCTAAGAGGAACATACGACCTAACTACATAATTAATTACATTAATTAATTATCGGGGTTTTCAAAATAATTATAGAACCTCAACTAACATAAATCAATCAAATAATGTTGAGGTACCATTAATTAAGTTAAAGTATAATCAATATTATACGTGTGTTCTATTAATTGAAATCAATTTAACAATTTAAATTAATTAATTAATCTAACACCTATTTATTAAAATAGATGATTGCTGATCCGATTATCTAATTGGGATTAATTGAAAATAATTTTCCAAAAATTAAAATCAATTTGTTTTAAGTTTAATTTTAGAAATCTGAAATAATTTTTTTTTTTGTTTTTTTTTTTTTTTTTCAGTGAACCGTTCGGCCCAACCGGTCTGGCCGGTTCGGACCGAAGCGGTCCGGTTCTGCCCGGTCCAGTTGACCCAAATCAGTGGGCCGGGTCAGTCAGACCGAGAACCGGTCTAACCGACCCGAATCCACTTCGATTCGGTCAATTGGATCGTGCACAACCATCGAACCGGCCGGTCCGACCGGTTCGATCCGAACAATTAAAAAACGACGTTTTAAAAATAATTTCAGATCCGTTTTTCCAATTTTAAACAATTTTAAAGCTGGAAAAATTCTAAACAATATTTCAAATATTTTAAACTTACGAAAACTCCCAATTACATAACACAACAATCGCTACTTTAATACATCAAACATGCATAAAATCACAGCATATATAAACTAACGCAATTAATTGCGCAACGAGCTCTGATACCACTGTTGGGTTTCGGGCACGTGTACGCAGCGGAAACAAAAATTTAATGTGATTTAAACGACTTTAAAGCACACAAGCACATGCCCGACGAATTTAAATCAATTAATTGCGTACCTTTGCGCTTCCAGCGAAATTAAAAACAACATACATGCTAAATAATTTAACCGAATTTAAATCAATTAACATGCTCGCGTTTAAACCAAATAACATGCTTGCAACGATTAAAACGATTACACATAATCACATAAAATCATACGGAAGCAAACATGAAAATATAGTTTAAACGTAAACGAATCGAAACAAGGGATTCGTGTGTTTACCTCTTGAAGCGTGAGGTAGAAGCGCTTAGCAAGTCGAGATTGCTACGGAAACCAATCCGTACAATCGGGGCAGCAGCGGTGCAGCGGCAGCAGCAGTGAAACGGCCACGGCGGCGCGTGGATTTCACGTGTGGTCTTCCGGGGCGGCGCGTGGGGTAGCGTGCGGCTTCGGCTCGTGCGCTGCTCCTCGATTCCTTGATCTTTGATCTTCCTCCTCTCGGATTTCACCTCGTATACTTCGATCTACTAAACACGTGGCACTAGACACGTAATAGTTAGAAAAACGGAAGAAAAAGAGAATGAAAGAAGCTACCAAGACAATCGGCCGACGAACGGCCGATTCCGGTGAAACGGCGGGGTGGACGGCGGTGGTGGCCGCGGGAGAGAGAGGGGCCGAGAGAGAGAGGTGGACGGCAAGGGTTAGGGTTTGTGTTGTGTGTGTGCAAGACCTATAAATCAAGTATTTATATGTCTTGCATAAAACCCTAGCGGGCTTAAGTTGGACCGGGCCCAACAGCTTAAGTTCGTTAGTACTTTTACTTGCTCGTCTCTCTTAATTCAATGACCGAAAAATTGCAACGATTACATTTTCGGAATCATTATAATGTCCTCGTCATTATGAGTGCCATCTCTCATTTTCCAACTTTCTAAAAGTGGAAACCCTAGTTCAGTGCACTTTCTAAATTTGGAAACTTCCCGATTTAGAAAGTTCACTAATACGTTCGCCTATTCTTTTCCTTTTCTTATTCTCATTCATAATTCCAAATTACGAATGTTGGACCTAATCTTATTGACTTCCAATCATGCAAAGATAAACTATTTTATCTCTGACCGTTTATTCAAAGATCTCATGTGCACGAGCAGTGTGACCCTCGATGGTTCAGGTGTAAGCTAGCCGTGGGCCCACAAACCTTTGTGCTCAAAACTCGTCCCTTAGAGTTACGATTAAGATGAAGCTCGTTTCACCTTAATCACCCAACGAATCAAGATTGGCGTCTAGCAACTACGCGTCATGATTCCCTAGATACAAATGAAGTGCCTGCAAGAACCTTCAGATATAGTTAACGTACAGTACGGTCCCTTCGATTCATATGTCCCGATCGAACTAGAGGAATTGGTTCATCGAGACCTCTTTATATGTTCGATGACGGTGCGATCGTTCTAAGTGTTGTAATCCTTACGTGCATGACTTAGAGAATCGAATTCTCTAATCATCACTTAGTCAGCTCTGGTCAGAGACTTAGAATGATTACAAACTTTCAGAACACACAGGACATCCAAGACTATTCTAGCGATCGAATCCCCGACTACAATGCACAGACCTCCCACTAGATTTCGGACTGCACGAACACTGGCCCTTGGGATGGTCCTCGGTGGAACTCAGGGACAGGTCACGATACAGCTGGTCCTCTAGTGAAGTCACGGTGATGTCTAGGTCATAAGGACTAATGGTGTACAACTATACCATAGATATCTCTACTCGATTATTGGGATCCACTTAGAGATTTCTAGGGTGAGGGAGTTCAGTGAACTCGTCAACTTACGAGCACCCACTTATGCATGCCGATATCACAATACCGTTTAATGATGAGATGCAGTACACATACACTAAGTGCTAGTCTTTTAATGGGAAAGGCCGATATCCTCATTGGTGGCGTAACCCTTCGACTAGGAACACGTTTAACAGTTATAATACTTAAGTAAATATCTCACGATCCTAACGATCAATTACTAGTACTTGTAATAACTGTAAGGACTATATCTATGCTTGTGACAAAGGGACAAAGATATAGAATGCCAAGGTGTTTTATCATTAATACGAATAAAGGTTCGTTTATTACAATAATAAATACGAAAGACCACAGCCACATGTTGGCTTGTTGGTCACCTACTCTAACAAGAAGTACCTAAACCAAAACAAATAAAAATTGGGCCTAAAACTGTTGATTGCATCTTTATTCGCTACGCAAACAACAGTAGTGCATATCGATGTTTAATACACAAGTCTGATGTTCTTGATATGAATGAAGGCACAATCATTGAATCAAGAAATATTTTTTCAGGATAGATTTCCCTATAAAGAAAAATTAGCAACGAGTTCTAACAAAAGAACATATGAAACTGCTATTGGTGGTTTTCAAAGTGATGAAGAACCTAGACGAAGTACTAGGGAAAAAATTGCTAAGTCCTTTGGACCGGAATTCCTAACATATACTATGGAAAATGATCCAAAGACCATAAAAGAAGCTTTATCCACTCCCGAAGCGCCGCTTTGGAAAGAAGCAATCAATAGTGAAGTTGATTCGATTATGCAAAATCATACGTGGGTATTGGTTGATCTACCTCCGGGAAATAAACCGTTGGCCTGTAAATGGATTCTCAAAAGAAATTACAAAGTTGATGGCTCGATTGATAAATACAAGGCAAGATTAGTATTCAAAGGATTTAGACAAAAGGAAAGTCTAGATTTCTTTGATACTTATTCGCCCGTAACGAGAATCACATCAATTAGAGTATTTCTAGCAATTGTTGCCTTGCACAATCTAGAAATTCACCAAATGGACGTCAAGACAGCCTTTTTAAATGGTGAATTGGAAGAAGAAATATATATGGAACAACCCGAAGGGTTTGTTGCTCATGGACAAGAGTCCAAAGTATGTAAACTTGTGAAGTCACTTCATGGACTAAAACAAGCTCCCAAGCAATGGCATGAAAATTTTGATAGAACAATACCAAATGGGTTTAAAATAAATGAGTGTGATAAATGTGTATACATTAAAAACACACCAAATGAATTTGTGCTTATATGTCTCTATGTGGATGACATGTTAATTATGGGCAGTAATCACGAGATAACCGTGAAAACTAAGAAAATGTTATCGACACATTTTGACATGAAAGATATGGGTCTGGTCTAGCCGATGTAATTTTGGGAGTAAAAATTATCAAAAATGATAATGGACTAGTTCTTACTCAATCTCATTATATTGAGAAAGTACTACGAAAGTTTAAAATGTTTGATAGTCCACCTGCTACGACCCCAATCGATCTGAAAATTCACTTAGCCAAAAATCGTGGAGAACCAGTGGATCAACTGGAATATTCTCAAATCATAGGCAGTCTAATATACGTCATGAACTGCACTCGTCCGGACATTGCTCATTCAGTTAGTAAATTAAGTATATTTACAGGCAATCCTGGAAATGACCATTGGAATGCATTAACTAGAGTACTTAGATACTTGAAATATACTCTAGATTTTGGTTTGCATTATACTAGATATCCATTTGTACTAGAAGGCTACAGTGATGCTAATTGGATATCCGATACTAAAGATTCTAAATCCACAAGTGGTTACGTTTTCACTATAGGTGGAGCTGTTGTGTCATGGAAATCTACAAAGCAAACATGTATAGCTCGATCCATAATGGAATCGGAGTTCATAGCTTTAGATAAAACTGGAGAAGAAGCGGAATGGCTTCATAATTTCCTAGAAGATATTTCGTGTTGCAATAAACCAGTGCGGCAATATAGCGGATTCGTTGACTAAAGGTAATATAGTCAATTAGCAATTGGAAGGGCACAAAGCAGCATTTATAATGGTAAGTCTAGACACATTCGTCGCCGACATAATACCATAAGACAATTGATCTCAAATGGAATAATTTCTATAGACTATGTAAAGTCTAAGGACAATTTAGCGGATCCGTTGACTAAAGGTTTACCAAGAGATCAACTACAATGCCTATCTAGGGGTGGGATTAAAACCCATCAATTAAGAACAATCTTAGTGGTAACCCAACCATGCTGACAGGAGATCCCAAGAACTGGTTCAAAAGGGACAAACAACTAAGCTAAGAAAGTTTAGTCGAGCACTAAGGAACTCATTCCTAACTCATTCCCGCGAAAGATAATAGTGCTACCTGCAGAAAGGGTAAAGGATAAGCTAACGCTTTTAATGATTCCAAAACCTTATAATAAATGTGAGGTATTGGCAGGATACCTTTAATAGGAGATCACCTATGTAAGTGTATGAAGTGAAGGGCGCTTCAAAAACTTGACAAACACTTATGAATCCAAGATGTGTGTCCATGGACAAAACGGACACAATCATGAGAACTAAGAAAATGTGAGAATAGTATTGTGTGGGTTGCATTGTCTTGGTTTACACGAACGGCTGACAGTTCAAGACATCGCGTTCACTACTCAGCCTAGTAAATCCGATGTAAATCCACTACGGAAGGTTCAAAGCTATATGCTACCTATCCCGATGCAATACTATTCGTGGGAACTCTAGAGAGAATCGACGCCCTCGTTTTAATTCATGTGGGGGATTGTTGGGAAAATTGGTTAAAAATTGAGTCATGAGCATTTTTTATCAATGTTATTATATAGTCTAATTGATTATATAAATCAATTTCGGATTAGATTAATATAAAACCAATTTTGTGGTAAATGAAAAATTACTAGTCCAAAATATAAGGAAAGTGGGATTTTGAGTTATCCCACATTGGAAAAGTATAGAAGTACTGAGCTGTATATATATCTAAATGTTAGGACAAAGGGTCACGCCCTTTGGGCATTCAAATTTGTTTGGGAGAAAGACCTATATGTTATGTGTTTCAAATCGTGCCCGCGCGCGCTGTCTGTCTGTCCGGCTCGGCTCCGCTCGCTCGTACGTACGTACGGACTGACTGGATTGGATTTGGGCTTGGGCTTGCGCCCAAATCACTACATTACTTTTTTGGGCCAAAAACATTAGGACATGGGCCGTCAATCCATTGGACCCTTCTTACTCGAAGCCTATCTCGAATGGTCTGACTGGTTTGAATTGATGCGTCCGAACCAATGCAAACCATTCGGCTCAAATCGAATGGTCTGACTGGTTTGAATTGATGCGGCCGAACCAATGCAAACCATTCGGCTCAAATCGAAATGGTGCAACCATTCCCAATCGGCTCAACTCGAAATGGTGCAACCATTAAGCCCAAAATGTACCTTTTTGCTCCAAAGGACACTACTTTTCGAACCTTATAAATAGACCTTTCTTTCCCAGAATTCATCACTTCAATCCAAAATCAGCCTACTGCATATTTAGCCTACCCTTCACAGATTCTCTCGAAAAGTTCTACACAAAGTACAATTCGTCGTACTTGGGATTTGGAGTGCTCCTATTCCAAGCCTTGCGGTTGTATCTTAAGAGACGATTTCCGTTCAAGCCGTTAGCACCGTTGCGGGGAAATTTCGTCTTAAGGACAGAGTCAACTCGCCTCGGCAAATATTCGTTCATAGCAGAGATATTCCAACAACTCTATCGCACGATCTCAATTTTTTTTTTCTTAGTTTTCATTTCTTCTTCTCTATTCACGACTCCACCCTCTTTCTTTTCTCCACCGCCGCCCTTGTCTCTTCTCTCCACCACCGTCGTGACCCCTCTTTGCCCTCTCTCTCCACCACTCGCCCATGCTCTCTTCGCGGTGGTAATAAAAACCATGCGCTTTTGCAGTCTGGCATAAACCTCATCTCCCGTCGGCATATGCAAGATGGGGACAAAGAGATAAGGGAGTTTTGCAAGGCAAGGCTGCCTTTTTATATGGTGCCGAGAATGTTAGTGTTCAAGGAAGAGTTCCCGAAGCTGGTAAATTTCAAAAGCTTTTTGCTTAGGGATATATGCTCTTTCTTTTCTATTGCAATGTGTAATGATACTTTAATTAGTTCATTGATAATGTATTATGTGGGCAGAATTCGATCTCCATTTTTGTAGAGATCCACTTATCGATTATTTTTGTGATTATCATATTTTTCTACCAAAAATTGATTTTATAATTTTTGGGATCAAAATTGACTTTAAAAGGTCGACGAAGAATATCTTACAGCTGCCATGGAGGCTGCTGATGCTAAAGGGAAATGGGAAAAAAATTCATGGGGCAGGAAGTTGATTTGTTCACAAGAGATGGGCTGCTCTAAATGACTTTGACCGGTTTACATTGATGCTTACAAAGATCAATAGGCTAGGGTTGTTCGACAGATGCGAAGCTTAAGAAAGAGACCCCTGTTTGAGTATTATAGTTTCCTATCGTTAAGATTTTGTAGGATTTTGAAACTTTTATCGGCTTATGTAAACCTTTTTCTTGAATTTGTAGACAAAATGGAAAGTCTTTGAATTTTTTTGTATTTAACATTTGGAGTTGCTTGGAAATTAATTTTCTATAAAAAAGAAAAAATTGGGATCAGGTTTCGCCTAAAGTCGATCGGATCTGAGGGATAAGTGTTCCTGGTCTGACTTGGAGTGGCAGTTGTTGCCGACAAATATACCTGATGCAGGCCCGGCTAATAGAAGAGTCGGGGTCGACGACGCTTACAAAGAATAGTGGATTTCGAATTCTCATGAGTAATGAATAGTGGACCATGCTAGAATGGCGGGTGGTTGACAGCGCATATAGTGAATAGTGGATTTCAAATTCAAGCAGTCCATAGTGGATTACGTTAATTTCACAATGAATTTTATATATATATATATATATATATATATATATATATATATATATATATATATATCGTTTGTCATCAATTAATCTCCTAAATGAGTTATTATTAGATCTTGAATTTTTTTCATAATCATTCTATCTAATAATACTTATGTTTACATTGATGAATATTACAAATTAATTGATGATAAATCATACTCTTTTAACACTAAACTTTTTGCTTTTATTGTGTTAAAAAAATTGGTCTATTTACTATTAAAATTTAAGTTAAGCATGTTAACCATATAACTTGTGTAGTTTGGATGTAGATTTTTCTATGCAATACATATTTTTTGTTATGAATACTATGCAATGTCTTATAAATATGTGTACATAGTTATTATATTAAAGTCTCATCCGTAGTTTACGAAATATAGCTTTATTTTAATTTGTATTTGTATTTCAGTTTACTTAAGTTTGTTGTTATTCTTTTGTACTTATTTGAGTGTAAAAAATGAAGTAATTAAAAATAAATAAAAAATCAGTGATTTCACGTTAATTGAAACAAAACTCAAGCTTGTGTTTCGTGTAAAACAACACGAAACACAAGCTTGAGTTTCGTGTAAATTTACGTGAAATACAAAAAAAAATGTATGGTTTCCAAAACATTATTTTGTGCTTCTTTGCACAAAATGCTTCCATACATTTCGTGTTAGGGAACACGAAATGCTCATGCACGAACCATGGTTCGAAAATGGTTTGAGGGAATTGTGGTTTTTTTTTAAAGTTGCACATGAAATAAAGTCGCACTGCAAGCCAGTAAAACCCGCACTATGAATAGTATTTCAGTTTCAAATATGAGGCCACCTCCACGCGTTTCTTTGAATTTCAGTTGCCCCCTTGTTTTGTTGTTTTAACTTTTTGACTTTTGACTGTTTCGAGAATATTTGGGCTCTCCGTGGACTATATAAAATAGATTGA
Organism: Erythranthe guttata; assembly: GCF_000504015.1. The sequence goes on from NW_012194833.1 coordinate 379,257, forward strand.
AACTTGGGCTTAAGTTTTTTTTTTTTTGAGAAACTCTACGAGAAATAAGTTAATAATTAATAAACAATGAGATTCTATTTGAAACTGGATTAATTTAATAATTTTGAGATGAAAAAGGTGAGTTTTCCTTATAAATAGCACACAATTGTGCTGGTGAGTTTATTTGATACTACACCGGGTGAGTTTTAACCATTGATATGGTTAAATTACCACCCACTAAGCACACTTTCACATGGTTGTTTGTGATTATATGCAGATCAACAGTTAATAATCACCCGGTGTATTTCACTGGGTGTAGCATCAAAGAAACCTTCAAGACATGGAACACACTTGAGAATACAAGAAAGAACAAAATAAGAAAAAAATGTTATATTTCCTTATACTTGAACTCGTATATTCTTATTTTGTTTGAAATCGTTTAGTATATTTACAACACGTGATCAACACGAATTGCTCTACCATATTCCTTCAACCAGTAAGGATCATAGGTTTAATATATCACCCTCTATGAAGCTCAATTTATTTTGGAGAAGTAAAATGTCTGTTATACGTTTCTTATTCTCTATTGTTAAATAATCAAGGTAAATAAAATAAGATGGAGAGGTTATGAAATTTACATCATATATATATATATATATATATATATATATATATATATATATATATATATATATATATATATATATGGTAACCCTAGTTGACTAGAGAGTGACACGTGTATATTAATAATTATTCATTGTATTTGTGCCGTTAGAGTGAGAGTGCTCATGTGTGGTTGGTGTAATGCTATCATGCCCCTCAAGCCAAGCTGGGAAGGGACGCCGAGGAGGCTCAAACGAAGAAGAGTGGACCAAGTTATTGATAAAGGCTTCGTGAAGATGTCTGCTAATTGGTCTTTGCTGGAAAGAAATGAGACTTCCAGTGCTTTTGCTTGAATCCGATCCCGTACAAAGTGATAATCTATGTCCACATGCTTTGTTTGGGAATGAAAGATTGGATTGTTTAAAAGGTAAGTTGCACCCAGATTATCACAAAATAGAATCGGAGTTGAAGAACAAGTAATCCCCAATTCCGTGAGAAGTGATTGAAGCCAAAGTACAGGTTGCATTAGCAAGAGCCTTTGTCTTCAGTACTAGATCGGGCAATGGTGGACTATTTCTTTGAGCTCCAAGAGACAATACTACGACCAAAGAATATATATACAAAAGCCACCCGTAGATTTTCTATCATCAGGGGAACCGCCCCAATCGGCATCCATATAGGCTGTCAAGGTATGTGTTTGAGACGCCGAAGGTGAAGACCATGATCGACAGTTTGTTTCAAATAACGAATAATCCGTTTTACTGACTACCAATGGGATAGGCAAGGAGAGTGTACCCGATTCACTGAGAAAGCAAGATCAGGGCGAGTGAATAATAGATATTGCAGACTTCCAACAATACCCGATATAAGGAGGATCTTCAAATGAGGGAGAATCAAAGGCGGATAATTTGGTAGAAGGTGTCATAAGACCGCTTACGCATTTGCATATCAACATATTCGCTCTTTGAAGATCAAGAATGTACTTCCTATGAGATAAAAATAGACCCGAAGAATCACGGGAACACTCCAAGCCGAGGAAATAATGCAAGTCACCCATATTTTTCACCGGAAAATCATTACTGAGGGATTTGATCAAGTTCGAAATAGCGGAAGAGGAAGAACCAGTTACAACTATATCATCAACATAGACAAGGAAAAAGAGAACTATAGAATCATTCCGATAAATAAACAATGAAGCATCAGATTTTGAAACAATAAATCCCAATTCAACCGAACAAACCACGCTCGGCGGGGGATGTTTAAGCTCAATTCAACTTCCACACATAACTTGGAAAATCAGGATGAACAAAGCCAGGAGGTTGTACCATAAATACAGAATCATCAAGGTGTCCATGTAACAAGGCATTCTGAATGTCTAGCTGAGTGATGGGCTAATACACGATGTAGCAATTGACAATACTAACCTTATTGATGTCGGTTTGATCACAAGGCTGAATGTCTCGGTATAATCCAAACCTTCTCACTGCTAGTAGCCTTTAGCTACTAATCGCGCTTTCCGGCGCTCAATAGAACCATCGACAAGAAATTTGGTTTTAAAAATCCAACGGCAACCAACAATATTTTGGTTTGGAGACGACGTGACCAAGGACCACGTTTGAGTTTTCATTAGGGCATCAAATTCATTTTGCATAGCTAAACGCCATTCAGGATTTTGGTATGGTACAAATTTTAGCATTCGGACCCATAGGTAATAGCGGAAACACCAAACGGATTATAGTGTAAAAGTTCGACTGCACCGGTGGTTGTAAAATCTCATTGTCTATCAGTATAGGCTTGTATGGCTATGGATAGGCGAGGTTGCATTCATGGAAGGTAAGAACCCATGTAATCCGACAGCTGCCGTATCAATATCACCCCAAAGAAGAACTCGGAATCTGAAGATAGATTTGAAAACAAAGTCATGCAAAGAAAAAACTGAAAACTCTGAAATTAACAAGTATCTCAGAGCAGACTAACCCAGAGCAACGATCGAGGAAAGGAAAATCAAATATCAATTAGTAAAACAGGGAGAAGATTCTTCATATAAGTAACGTGTGGAAGGATACTCAAACTCGAAGCACTTTCTTGTACCCTGAAAATAACCAAACCATGACAAGAGAAAACATTGATCCGACCCAAAATTGCATGATTATACATACACACATGTTGCTACATAACCAAAAAATGTACGATGGACTTATCATGAGACACGTACAGTACTATATTGGTTCAAAAGAGACCCTTTATTTCTTTTTGTGGATAAGAAATCATATATATATTCATTGAGAATGAGAAAACAAGGAAAGACAATGGGTTCAATATCGACCTCTACCAAAAATACTGAATAGAAAAAAATCGGATACAAAACCGTATGCAATTCCAGTTACAAAAGTTTCAGAATTTTAAAAATTAAGAACACCTTATAAAAATCAATAACATGAATTCCACAGATACCAGTTGCAAAAAAAAAAAAAAAAAAAATAGAGAACGAGATCTAAGAAAGCAAAGATTACGAGTTATTATGATTCAGAACTTATTCAACATCCATTTCATGCATGACGCAAAGACTAAGATTCCATTTCTAACGAAAATTTAGAAAAATGGGAAAATTTCACAGTTAGATTTTCTTGGCCCTCCTCCTTTACCCGGGCTTGGGACCGGCTGTGCTGAGCAAATATTGCAGCACAGGCGGAGTTACAAGAATAAACCTATATATACAACTAGCAACACTAAAACACACACATAATCACAGATAGATAGAAGCAAGGAAAATGTACATACCATTCCAGACAACAAAATATTAAGGCTGAGAAATATTTGATTCATATACGATAATAGATTGGATAAAAGCTTGCATCAACTCACAATCTGCAAAAGACAATTTCACGCACTTGAAAATTCAAAACAGCAGATCATCAAATCACGATGAAGAACTGACCAAGAACTGCGCAGAATGGTAATCCAAAACATATTCAATAGATTTTAAACATCCTCAAAACAGCAGAGCAGCAAATCTAATATCTCCTCATAAGAATCACAACATGCGAGCAGAAACCGAAGCCCTAACAGTCAACTTCAAATACGGCAGCCACTTGACAACAGTTGTGATATTAAGTCTAATGTATCATAACATCAACAAATTCCTACACGAGGTTTATTATTCGGAGATGCATAGTGACAACTTAGCTTGTGTAGAAAGATTGCCAGGAAGAAAAAACCAAATCTTCGTAGATGCATATTAATCGATGCATATAAAACCAAAAAGAGATGTTCAAGGCCACAATAAAGAATACTACTCACTTGATCTGCAGAAGAAGCACGTTCCACCAGTAGTGCATTATCTGACCAACTAAAAAGCACACACAATTCCAGTGGCAAATAACAGAGACACCGATAGAAACAAAACTCTGCAGAAACCTTGCTAAGAAACCAAAGAACACCATACACGAAGGCACATTGGGGGGCGTCTTATTGCTATTCATGATCTCATATTTTCTAGTGAAGTTCATGAGGCAAGTTAATATGATAGTGTCTCCTGGAATCGAGAAATTCATGATAGGGATTTACTTTCCAAAGAAAAATGAAGTAAATAAAAACCACAGCTCCGTAAATGTGAACCAACAAAAGATAAAAAGTTAATAACCAACCAGTAAAAGAAGAGTCAACATTCTCAACACATAGTAGGCAAAGTTCAGTTATGAATAAGATTTTCAGCCTCTAGTTTCAAGCCCAAGAGAATATCAATGTCAACAGTCATTTTAGTAGTCATACAACTGCGATTCTACTAGATTACTTGGAGAAGTGAATTTCAGACAAATAGAGACTTCAACCATGCTAATTTCAGTTTATGATTCCGATCAAAACTAATGGATTGAAACTAGTGGAGCTAGGATGGCATGTTAATTAAGAAAAATGCAAGAAACAAATTTAAAATGCCACTATTGAAAATAAATTTTATATTCGGCAAGTTTATGAAACTATAAAATAAATATCCAAATTCAAATCAGTACATTATTACTTGTAATTTATGAATTATATAAATCTGGATCAGTAGAATCCTAAAAAACTAGAGGACGAACATAAAAAATAGATTATAGGTAGCAGAAGTAAAAGATTAAACGCGGAACATGCAGACTAAGCAGAGGTGAGGGAATTTTATCGTTGGTGAGAGCATTTTATAGCCAAGATTTTATAAACAGATAAAATCTAGCTGTAATCATCCATAAATTATAAATTATAATTCAAATTATCCTATCCAAGATTAGAAAGTTTTATAGATTAAAGATTATAGATTATAAATTGCTAATGTCTATATGTAGAAAAAGGAAAAAGGTTAACTCCATGTTTTTTTTTCGCGTAATAAAGTTAACATCATTGCTTTTGGGGGCTTATGTTTCCTATTAACTAACTTGGCAAGTAAGAATGATATCAAAATTTGCTTCGAAAGGCCAAAAAAGGGGTTTGGCTAAAGGAAATATATCCAAAAAAGGATGATGATATAATTAATAATTAATCAAACCAATTTAGACGGAAATAGGACAGACAAACAGAAACTCAAACCTACAAATAATTTAATAACTAATAATAAATTTAGTTTAGGACATTTTTACGACTGCTTTCAAAATCTAAGGCAAGAAACAAAACTCTGTGCAGAAGAAACAAAAGAACACCATACATGAAGACACAAGGGGGTGTCTTATTGCAATTCATGATCTCATATTTTGTAGTGAAGTTCACGAGGCAAGTTAATATGACAGAAGTGTCTCCTGGAATCGCGGAATTCATACAGCTCCGGAAAAGCGAACCACCGAAAGATAAAAAGTCAATAACCAACAAGCAAAAGAAGAGACAAAATTATTAACACATAATAGGCAGAAGTTAAGTTATGAATAAGAAAACATCAGTGTCAACAGTCGTTTTAGTAGTCATACCGAATCGCAATTTTACTAGATTACTTAGAAAAGTGAATTTCGAAAAAATAGACTTCAGCCATGCTAATTTAAGTTTATGATTCCCATCAGAACTAATGGATTGAAACTAGTGGACCTAGGATGGCATGTTAATTAAGAAGAATGCAAGAAACAGATATAAATGCAACTATTAAAAATAAATTTTATATTCAGCAAGTTTATGAAAATATAAAATTCAAATTCAAAAATTAAAATCAGTACATTATAATTTATAATTTATGAATTATATAAATTTGGATCACTAGAATCCTAAAAAAGTCAACAGAGAACATGCAGCCTAAGCAGATATGAGAGAATTTTATCCTTAGTGTAAGCGTATCATATAGTTACCGTCATGAATTCTAGCCAAGATATTATAAACAGATAAAATCTAGCTGCAATCATCCATAAATTATAATTTATAATTTAAATTATCCTATTCAAGATTAGAAAAGTCAATAAATTAAAGGAGCCTAGAGCTATAAATATGCCATTATGGTTACCTTAACTTACCTTAAATACTGCTAAGGAAATTGAGAAACCAGCATCAACTCAGCAACCCAGAGCTCTAGGAGGTACTAAGAAGACGAACTAGGAGGTACTAAGAAGACGAACTCAAACATACAGCTTGTTTACTGAACAATAAATATACAACCAAACAAGCCACAAACAGAAACCAGAGGATATGCAGAGAAAGTTCAAGAAGCCACACGTAATAGAACTATATAACCTCCATGCTTTTTTTTTTTTCTTTTTTTTTCCCACAATAGTTAACTAGGATTTCATCAGTGCTTTTGGGGGAATATGTTTCCTATTAATTAATCTTGGCAAGTACTTACGTTATCAAAATTTGCTTCCGAAAGCTGAAAAAAGGGTGTGATCTGGTAGAGCAATTACAACAGCACTTTAATCAAACCAGTTTAGGCAGAAATAGGACAGACAAATTGCGTTACAAGAAAAAAAACGACAAATTGCGTTCAGACAAATAAATAACTAAAATCAACAGTAAGAAGGAAGTACAGATTGCCTGAACCTGGATGAGTCCAATTACTCTAGAAGCATTAAAATGCAAATGGTATGTAAACCCATGTTTGTTTCAAGCAGATAACAGAAATCACAAAATGAAACATCGAGGTACTGATGGTCCTACGAAGTAAATAAATCACAAATTAGTTATCTTTCTCGTTGTGCCTTGATCCAATCAGGTGGTGATGGATATTAGCACAAAGGTAATAGAAATACTATGAAATAAACAAATCACAAAATACATCAACTTCCCCATTATGTCGTGATCCAGTAGCTAAGACTCTAAACCTCAAATACAACTGCATGCAAAGTTAAGAGAAAACGAAACAGACGGGGACTGGGTAAAAAGACACAGAAGGTAAAAGAAGTCCAATGAAATAAATAAATTATCAATTTGATATTCCCCATTATGTCCCGACCCAAGTAGCTTCCGACATGACTCTAAAAACCTCAGACCGAACTGCAATTTAAAGGACAAATCAGATTAGAAAATCAGGCAACATCAGTGCAGGAATGGGGTATTAGAACACAATATGGAAATAAAGATATCACTAATTATATTATCTTCCCCATTATGTCTCAATCCGTTAGCAGCTTTTAAGACAAGACTCTAAACCTCAGATCAAACTGCATTTACCAGACAAGACAAAATTAAACACCTAGGTAGTGACACAAAAAGGTGATAGAATTCTTAGGAAACAAATAAATGAAAATTGTATCATCTTCCGCATTATGTCTCGATCCCAACAATAGCTTTAAGGTAAGACACTAAACTCAGAACAACTGCAATCAATGGTCAACAGAATGAAACATCCAGGTAGGGAGGGTGAACAAATCATAAATTAGTTATCATCCTCGTTTTATCTCTGTCCCATCAATGGCTTCAGACAAGACTCTAAACCTTAAATCCAACTGCATGTTAGACAAGAGAGAACAGAACATCCAGGTGGAGAGAGGATGTATTAGCACAGAACAAAAGAGTATAAGTGCCGCGAAATAAATAAATCAGAAATTAGATTATCTTCCCCATTGTGGATCGACTCCACCAGTAGCTTTAAGATAAGAATATAAACCTCAAATCCAACTGCATGCAAAATGAAACAGACAGGGACCGGGTAAAAACACAGAAGGTAAAAGAATTCTGATGAAATAAATAAATCATCTATTAGATCTTCCCGGTTATATCCGGACCCAAGTGGCTTCCGACAAGACTCTAAAAAACTCAGACCGAACTGCAATTCAAAGGACAAATCAGATTTAAAAATTAGGCAACATCCTCAAATCGAACTGCATGTCATAGACAAGAGAGAACAGAACATCGAGGTGGAGAAGGATGTATTATCACAGAATAAGGGAGTATAAGCGACGTGACATTATTTAAACCAGAAATTAGATTATCTTCCCCATTATGTATTGACTCCGCCAGTAGCTTTCAGATAAGTATCTAAACCTCAAATTCAACTGCATGTAATGGACAAAATAGAACATTAAGGTGGGGGGAGGGGATAGAATTCCCAAGAAAAAGATTAATCATATGTTAGATCTTCCCCATTATGTCCCAGAAAGTAGCTTTAGATAAAACTGAACCTCCAATTGGTCACGGCAGGACCAAAACATCCAAGTATGAATATCCCCTTAGCACACAAGTTAAATTATCGTCCCCGTTATTTCCCGTCCCAATAGCTTTAAGATACGACTCTAAACATCCAATCCAACTGCATATAACCGGCAAAACAGATAAAACATCCAGCCATGGAGGGGGTATAAGCACAAAATAAGAGATTGGCTGTCTTCCCCTTATGTTCGTGCCCATCAGGTGGTAAGATAATACTCCAAGCCTCAGATCCAACTGTATTCACTAGACAGGACAAAATAAATCACCTAGGTTGCGAGGGGGTAATAGATCCATGAAATTAAAAATCACAAATTAGATTATCTTCCCCATTATGTTCGATCTCATTAATAACTTCAAGATAAGACTCCAAACACGAGATCCAACTGCATGCAATGGACAAACCAATGGAACATCCAGGTGGGGAATAAAAATTAAACGAAATAAATAAATCATATATCAGATTATCTTCTCAATTATGTCTTCATCCCATCAGTCATCCAAATTGTATATAACAGACAAACCCTGAGCACACAATAAATAAAAAAATCAAGTATCTTTTCCATTATGCTTCAATCCATTCAATAGTTTTAAGATAAGACTCTAAACATCATATCCAACTGCATTTACTCAGGTCTCTTGCTTACGAGAGAGGTGACCTATCCACATGATCCATAAGAGGCTGAAGTCTAGTAAAATTAGATTTTCATCTTTCCAGAAGTTAGCTTTAGAAAATAGAGATGAAACTAGCACAACTTCCTAAAGACCACAAATCAAAGGTACCAAATGGTTGAACGACCACAGTCATTTTTGTTGCAAGTTTCTGCAAATAGAAAGGAAAAACGACCACCACTCGCCGATCAACACAGCCCAATCCATCCTATGTAGCAACCAAACTTCTCAAAACATAACACGAAATTGTCATACAAGCAAATCGACGAAAAGACCGAGAAATGCTAAAAGCTCAAAACACTTGCCTTCATCCAGAAAACAAATAAAATCAGCCAACAATCAGACCAGCGTGGGAAAACATGAATCAAATCCAAACCACGGGATATTAAAACGCACATCACTCCATAACCAAACATCATAAATATCTTGCCGGAACAATTATCATACAAACAAGACCAGCAAAACCACCCAATCAGAACCACAAACAGACAGGAACGAAAGAGATTTAGATAAAATACAAGGTAGATTATCTTCCCCATTAAGTTTCCATCACATCTGTAGCTTTACATAAGACTCTGAAGCTCATATCCAACTGCATTTTCCAACCATTTGCTTAAGCGATAGGTGACCCTGTGCAAACGGTCCAAGGATACATTTAAGATCAGATTCGTCATTCCAATAGCACATGTAGTTTCAGAGAGTAAAATGGAACTACGACAACTTCCCTTAAACCACAAAAAAAAAGGGTACCGACTAGTAGGACGCCTAAATAAATTATCTTCCTGCTTAGGCAATAGATGATAAGCAATAGATGAACCTGTCCAAAGGGTACATTAGCGCTTGTAAAATCAAATTTACTAATCGACTTGCCGAGTCAGTTCAAAATAATATTAGATGGAACTAGCAACACTTTTCTTTAAACCCCAAAACAGAGGTCCACCATCACTTTTGTTGCAAATGCCTGCAAACAGAAAGTAAAAGAAGAACAGAGGATTTAAAGATTGATTTGAAAGCAATATGACTGTATAAAGTAGTAATATGAATATTGGACGAAAAGGTGACGGTTGAGGGAGACATAAGAAAATACTATCTCAATAGTGTACCGTAGACGCATCTCACTAAGCCTTCAACCAGAAGCAAGAAAACAGTTAGCTTTAGAAAAACAAGGAACACTGAGTCTTCAAACGGCGTAAAGAAGAAGCAATTCTTTAGATGAGACAGATTAAACAGGTAGAGACTCTTTCATGGTAATTATAAGCATGTACCAGATACTCCGATTCCCCTGAGCCAAAAACATCTTACGTGGTAACCAAACTTCTCAGGACTCCACACAAAACTGTCATATAAGCAAAACAAGGATAAGGAAAAATACTCAAACTTGAAGCTTCGTCTTCTCATGATTTATTATTGTTTCCGTCGAAGTCTATGTCATCTCATAAAAGAAAATAGAAAAAATAGTGAACCGTAACCAAACATCATGACACATGCCGTATCAAAATCACCCAAATAAGAACAGGAAATACTATGGTCGTATAAAGTAAAAATCTGAAAATCGAATGACAAGGATGATGATCACATTAAGAATATGTAATCTGGAACTGAAAAAATCATATCCAACAGTAGACTCCACTAGAACCCACTGAGCAACATATTACACAATCAGAAACGAAAGAAAGATCCATACGCTAATTAAATCACAAAATAAATTATCTTCCCATCAGATCGAACCGAGATCTCTAGCTTAAGCAATTGACGATCCTATCCACAGTATTCAGGTGTACATAAGCTCCTATCCACACTATCCATGTGTGCGTAAGCTCTAGTAAAATGAGATCCATCGTTCTACTTGCACATTTAGCTTAGCTCCATAAAATAAAGATGAGACGAAGCACAACCTTCCTGAAACCACAAAACAGAAAGTACCAAACAGTAATAAAGCGAATTGATAGCCACAAAAATGTTTGTTGGAAATTTCTGCAAACAAGTAGGAAAAGCAGTAAAGGTATTTAAAATAGATTATAAAAAAACTTGTGATATAAAGTTAGAAAAATAAGGAGGATGAGGGAGAGAGAGAGAAAGCAAGATTGAACCATATCTGGAACTGACGTGTCTCAGAGCTGAATTCCTACTTTAATACAACACCTGTGGATCAACACAGTCCAAAGCAAAGGTCGAAAGTCGAGAAATATCATATCTTGCACATATATATATCATAAGGAGAATCAAATCTTAATCGGCAGAACAGAGAGAAGGTTCTTCATATGAGACAAATAGGTTGAACATCCAGTGGCAGACGAAAGTTTACCGGACACTCTGTTTAGAATTGTCATATAAACACAATCATGACGAGGGGAGAACATACTCGTATTCAAAGCGCTTTCTTCTACAAGGAATCTTTTTGAGAAAAAAACAAATCAGCCGATTACCGAAACCCTGGCAAGAGAAAACACAATCCAAACGCAAAACCCATGTTAATAAACCACTTGTTAATGCATACGAAAACCACACCTAATACCTCGCCGGATCAAAATTACCAAAATAAAACCAATTCAGAATCACAATCAGACGAACGACCCCGAATCCATGACGATCCAATTGTCAAACCGGCAAAATAACCCCAAATAAAATCAAATCAGGACCACAATCAGACGGTATCGCGAAAGAGAAGAAAAAACACGCGACGGATAATCATTGAATTGAATTGCGCAGGTTTCATAGCGACGATGATACATATAATCTAGAAAAACGGAGACGACAAATAAACAAAAGCAATAATCAAACAAAACTCTAAAATCCGCAGATAACCAACAAAGACGAGAGACGAAGGAATGAGTTACGGTTGTAGGAGGGGACGGGTATTTATAGAAGAGTCGGTGTTGAGTGGACGGCTGAGATTAATCGGATCAAAGATACCAAATGGTTGGACAACCACCGTCATTTTTGTCGCAAGTTTCTGCAAATAGAATTTGAAATGTAAAAAATAATAGATTATGGAGGGATTCATAAGAATATAAAATTTGGCATCACTATCGTACTCACCACCACTCGTTGTTCAACACAACCCAAATCATACTATGTAGCAACCGAACTTCTCAACACATAACACGACATTGCCATACAAGCAAATTCACGAAAAGGCGGCGAAAAGCCCAAAGCTCGAAACACTTTCCTTTTTCCAGAAATCCTATGACCGCGCGGAAAACAAAATCAAACCAGCCAACAACCAGACCAGGATGGGAAAATATGAACCAAATCCAAACCACGGGATATTAAATTGCATATCACTCCATCACCAAACATCATAAATACCTTGCCGGATCAATTATCATTCATAGAAGACCTTGACAGCACCACAGAGAAAAGAAACATATAAGACACGCTCCCGATAATTAGACTGTAAGACCAGCAAAACCACCCAAATCAGAACCACAAACAGAAAGGCACGAAAGAGCTTTAGATAAAACACAAGTTAGATTATATTCCCCATTAAGTATCCATCACATCTGTAGCTTTACATAAGAGACTCTGAAGCTCATTTTCCAACGGTTTGCAAAGGGTCCAACGATATATGTAAAATCAGATTCAACATTCCTATAGCACATGTAGTTTCAGATATTAAAATTGAACTAAGACACTTCCCTTAAGCCACAGAAGAAAGGTACTGACTGGTAGGACAGGTAAATAAATTATCTTTCCGCGTAGTCAATAGGCCAGAGTAATGTAGATGGAACTAGCAAAAACTTTCTTTAAACAGAAGGCCCACCATCATTTTTGTAGCAAATGTCTGTAGACAGAGAGGAAAAGAAGAACAGGGGATTTGAAGATTGATTTGAAAGTAATATGACCGTATAAAGTAGTAATATGAAAATTGAGGGAGCCGTTAGAAAATACTCTCTCAAAGAATCTGAGACGCATCTCACTAAGCCACTACCTGCTGCCGATCAACACATTTTGCAACCAGAAGCAAGAAGGTTTTCATGAGATAAATAAATCAGAAATTAAATTATCTTCCCCGTCATGTTGTCCGTTAATCAGACTCAACCTCAGATCCAACTGCACTAATCCATCTTTTGCTGAAGCAATGGGTTATCCTGTCCAAAGATGGAACTTCAGCAGACCCCCTAAAATACACAAACAAAAGTTACCAAATGGGAGGACATCCACCATCAATTTTCGAGAGGAAAAGCAAAACCCGGATAAGGAGAAAATACTCAAACTTGAAGCTGTTTCTTCTACCAAAAATCATATTTTAACCATTTCCTTCCAAGTCTATGCCATCTCGTAAAAGAAAACCAAACCAACGGACAAGAGAAATCATAATCCAAACCCACACAATCGAAAAATAGACAAAATAGTGGCCGATAAGGAAACATCATACCACATGCCATATCAAAATCACCCAAATAGATTTGAAAACATATGGTCATATTTCAAAATTGAATGAGAAGGATGATGATTACATAAGAATATACAATCTGGAACTGACAAAAACTCACTGATCGATAAGCTAATTAAATCACAAAATAAATTATCTTGCCATCATCAGATCCAACCGAGATCTCTAGCTTAAGCAATTGGCGATCCTATCCACAGTATTCAGTTGTACTTAAGCTCCTTATCCAGGTATACATACGCTCTAGTAAAATCAGATCCTCATTCTACTTGCACAGTTAGCTTAGCTCCATAAATAAACATGAAACACAACCAACAAAACAGAAAGTACCAAATAGTAATAAAGTAGTAAAGCAGTAAAGGGATTTAAAAGATACATTAAAAAAATTGTGATATAAAGTTATAAAGTTAGAAAAATAAGGAGAGAGAGAGAGAGAGAGAGAGAGAGAGAGAGAGAGAGAGAGAGAGATTGAAATATCTGGAACTGACGGGAGTTTCAGAGCTGAGTTCCTACTTTATTACCACAACTGCGGATCAACACAGTCGAAAGCAACGGTTGAAGGTCAAGAAATATCATATTGCACATATATATCATAAGGAGAATCAAAGAGAGGTTCTTCAGATGAGACAAATAGGTTGAACATCCAGTAGCAGATCAAAATAGCAGTCAAAAGGACGAAACTTTACCGGACACTCTGTTTAGAATTGTCATATAAACACAATTAAGACAAAAAGGAGAACATACTCGTATTCAAAGCGCTTTCTTCTACAAGGAATCTTGTTCAAACAAGGTTGACAAAAAATCAAATCAGCCGATTACCAAACCCTGGCAAGATAAAACACAATCCAATCGCATAACGCCTGATAATAAACAATAATAGACAACTCGTTGATACCATACCTAATACCTCGAAAATCACCAAAAGAAAACCAATTCAGAATCACAATCAGACGGCCTCGCAAAGATACGACCCCAAATCCATGACGATACGATTGTCAAACCGGCAAAATAACCCCAAATAAAATCAAATCAGGACCACAATCAGACGGCATCACAAAAGTGAAGAAAAAAAACACGCGACGGATAATCATTGAATTGAATTGCGACGCGACGGATAATCATTGAATTGAATTGCGCAGGTTTCTGCAGGAAAAGCAGTAAAGGGATATAAAAGAGATATTAAAAACAATTGCAATCTAAAGTTAGAAAAGTAAGGAGGATGAGGGAGAGAGAGAGAAAGCAAGATTGAACAATTTTTGGAGCTGACGGATATCTAAGAGCGGAGTTCCAACTTTATTACCACACCTGTCGATCAACAGGTTCCAAAGCAAAGGTCTAGGAATATCATAAGGAGAATCAAATCTTAAGGAGCATCAAAATCACCACAGAAAAGCACAATCAAACCCTCTCGCAAAGAGGAGAAATTGTTATACCGGCGAAATCACCCAAATAAAATTAAACAGAACCACAATAAGACAGGAATCGGATAAGAGAGAGAAAAAAAAAAAGTATACAACTGAGAAGTACAAACCTTTTGCAATTTCAGTTCCAAAAATTTCAGAATTTAAAAACTTTGGACACTTATATTCCACCGATGACCAGTTGTGAATCAGTTAAAAAAAAAAAAAAAAAAAGAGAGAGAGAACGAGATCTAAGAAAACAAAGATTACAAGTTATTATGATTCAGAACTTATTCAACATTTCAACATCCATTTCATGCATGACGCAGAGACTAAATCCCATTTCTAACGAAATTTAGAAAAATGGGAAAATTTCACAGTTAGATTTTCTGTGCCATCCTCCTTTACCCGGGCTTGGGACCGGCTGTGCTGAGCAAATCTAGCAGGCACAGGTGGAGTTACAAGAATATACCTATATATACAACTACCAACACTAAAACGCACACATAATCACACATAGATATAAACCGTTCCAGAACAAATATTAAAGCTGAGAAATAGTTTGATTCATATACGATAGTAGATTGGATAAAAGCTTAGTTACTTATAAAAACTTTTGTACTCATTTCAATCATTCATTTCCCTTTTCTTTCTTCCAACTATTGTGGATAACATTAGAGATAAAAGGAAATACCTCATGTGAAAAAAATTACCAAAGTCGTATCCAAGAGGACATAAATTTTATCAAATGAGGTAAACTAATACTCACATAATTACATATTAAATTTCACGCACTTGAAAATTCTCACATAGTAGAAATCACGATGAAGAGCTGACCAAGAACTGTGCAGAATGGTAATCCAAAGAATATTCAGAAGATTTTAAACATCCTCAAAACAGCAGAGCAACAAATCCAAAGTCTCCTCATAAGAATCACAACATGCGAGCAGAAACAAGGCCCCAACAATCAACTTCAAATACTACTTGACAACTGAACAAGGTTTATCATTCTGATATGCATAGTGCCAACTTAGCTTGTGTAGAAAAATTGCCAGGAAGAAAAAACCAAGTCTTCGTAGGATGCCTATAACTCAATGCATATAAACCAGAAAGAGATGTTTAAGGCCACAATAAAGAATACTACTCACTTGATCTGCAGAAGAAGCACGTTCCACACCAACTAAAAAGCACACACAATTCCAGTGCCAAATAAAAGAGAAACCGCTAGAAACAAAACTCTGCATAAACCTTGCGAAGAAACCAAGGAACACCATACGAAGGCACATTGGGAGCGTCTTATTGCTATTCATGATCTCATATTTTGTAGTGAAATTCATGAGGCAAGTTAATATGATAAAAGTGTATCCTGGAATTGAGAAATTCATGATAGGGATGATTAACTGAAGACTGCAAAGAAAAATAAAGATAATAAAAAATCATAGCTCCGGGAAAGCGAAGCACCGAAAGATAAAAAGTTAATAACCAACAAGTAAAAGAAGAGTCTAAATGCTCGACACATAGTTGGCAAAAGTTCAATTATGAATAAGCTTTTTAGCCTCTAGTTTAAAGCCCAATAGAATATCAATGTCAACATTCGTTTTAGTAGATTACTTACAAAAGTGAATTTTCGGACAAATAGAGACTTCAGAAACTAGTGAACCTAGGATGGCATGTTAATTAAGAAGAATGCAAGAAACAGATTTAAAATGCCACTATTGAAAATGAATTTTATATTCCGCAAGTTTATGAAAATATAAAATAAAAATCCAAATTCAAATCAGTACATTATAACTTATAATTATATAAATCTGGACAACTAGAATCCTAAAAAACTCGAGGAAGAACATAGAAAATAGATTATAGGTAGTAGAAAGAAGTAAAAGAGTCGACGCAGAACATGCAGCCAAAGCAGAGATGAGGGAACTTTTTCCTTACTATCATGAATTCTAACCAATATATTATAAACAGTTACAATCTACCCGTCATCATCCATAAACTACAAATTATAATTTATAACCTCTTCAAGATTAGAAAATTTTATAAATTAAAGATTATAGATTATAAATTGCTAATGTCTATATGTAGAAAAATGAAAAAAAGTTAACTAGGATTTCTGAGAGAACTAAAATAATCTCCATGTTTTTTTTTTGGCGTAATAAAGTTCACTAGGATTTCATCAGTGCTTTTGGGAGATTGTGTTTCCTATTAACTAATCTTGGCAAGTAAGAATGATATCAAAATTTGCTTCCAATGGCCAAAAAAGGGGTTTAGTTAAAGGAAATATATCCAAAAAAGGGTGACGATATAATTAATAATTATTAATTAATCAAACCAGTTTAGGCGGAAATAGGACAGACAAATCATATACTTGCAGCCAAAAAACAGATTGCCATCAACAAAAAGTAATGTAAATAAGTAGTGTGATAGAAAGAGCAATTCAGACCAATATTTGTTATCTTGAAGAAATTCGTTAACCAAGAAACGTAAACAGGGTCAATAGCTTACTTTGCTGGTTTCACTGCTTCACATAATGTAGAGTCCTTCAAAAATGTTAACCCAAACCACCAAATAATATAATAACCACACTTAGGGTGAAAAATCTTCTTAGATCAAAGCCATACAACATCAACTCGAATTAGATCAAAGCACAAGTTCAGTACCAGCTCCATGTAGGAAAGATCTCCAAAGATAAGAACTATAAAACACAAGCACAACTCGCAAACACAACCCAGAAATTTCAACGAACAAACTGCCGACAACAGAAATAACTAAAGAAATAGAGGATGTTCAATCAAACGAGTCTTGGCAATCCATTAAGAAGACGTAAGCTGAGATAAAACCCTTAAAAGGCCTGAAAATATAATACAAATCGAATTTCACCTACACCAAATACGCTGGTTAATGAAGTGATGATGAACGGTCAGAAAATTCCAACGACAGAGAATCGATGGAGAGCAGTTAACATATGATAGGGCCAATCCCATCTAGGTTCTCAAAAAAAGGCGAGCAAACCCCAAAACCGGAAGAACATAGAGATCAAACAACCATAGGACTAAACTCAATGGCAGGGAAGGAGAACAGACTTGTGGAAATTTTCCAAAATTCGAAAGCTTTATCGAATATCAAGAAAATATCAAGACAAACTGTATTATTCTCCACAGCAAAGACAGATTACCAGGGCCTTAATGCATAATCATACGTTCCAATTCAGCCTATTTTACCACAAAAAAGGAAAGCAAGTCCCATAACCAGAAAATACATCAACTTCCCCATTATGTCGTGATCGAATCAGTAGCTTTAAGTCAAGACTATAAACCTCAAATCCAACTGCATGCAAAGTTAAGAAAAAATGAAACAGACGGGGACCGGGTAAACACAGAAGGTAAAAGAAGTCCGATGAAATAAATAAATCATCAATTAAATCTTCCCCGTAATGTACCGACCCAAGTAGCTTCCGACAAGATTCTAAAAACCTCAGACCGAACTGCAATTTAAAGGACAAATCAGATATAAAAATCAGGCAACATCCATGTAGGAAGGAGGGGTATTTGAACACAATATGGAAATAGTAGTCCTATAAAATAAATATATCACTAATTATATTATCTTCCACATTTAGGTAGTGAGAGATATTAGGACACAAAAATTTATAGTCAATAAGAAACAACAAAAATTAGATCATCTTCCCCGTTACGTCTCGATCCCAACAATAGCTTTAAGTAAGACACTAAACAAAGAACTGCAAGCAATGGATAACAAAATGAAACATCCAGATAGGGAGGGTGAATTAAGTCCCATCAAATGCTTCAGACAAAACTTTAAACCTCAATTCCAACCGCATCATAGACAAGAGAGAACAGAACATCCAGGTGGAAAAGGATGTATTAGTACAGAATAAGGGAGTTTAAGTGCCATGAAATAAATAAATCAGAATTTAGGTTATCTTCCCCATTACATATGAACTCCACCAATAGCTTTAAGATAAGAATCTCAAGTTCAACTGCATGCAATCGGCAAGACAAAATGGAACATTCAGGTGGGGAGGGGATATTAGCACTAAAATAGGGAAATTCCCGTGAAAAAAATCAATCATATGTTAGATCTTCCCCATTATGCCCCACCAAGTAGCTTTAGATAAAACTGAACCTCTTACAGGCCGCGGCAAAACAAAAAATCCAGGTGGGGAGGGAGCATTAGCATACAATAAGCGAATAGCAGTCCTATGAAATAAATAACTCACAAGTTGGATTATTTTCCCCGTTATTTCTCGTTCCCATAGCTTTAAGATACGACTCTAAACATCCAATCCAACTGTATTCAACCAGACACAAAATAAGAGATTTGGCTGTCTTTTGACTCAAATAGATCGGAAATTAGATTATCTTCCCCTTGTGTTTGTGACCTCTGATCCAAATGCATTTACCAGACAGGACAGAATAAATCATCTAAGCCGCGAGGGGGTGATTAGCACGAAATAGAACTATGAATTTAAAAACAAAAATTAGTTCCCCATTTGTTCGATCCCATTAGTAGCTTTAAGATAAGACTCCAAACCCGAGATCGACTGCATGAACGAACCAATGGAACATCCAGGTGGGGAGGGGGCTTTAGCACACAAGGAAGGAATAAAAATGCAAACGAAATACATAAATTATATATTAGATTATCTTCCCAATTTATGTCTTCATCCCATAATCATCCAAATTATATATAACGGACAAACCCTGAGATCTGAATCCAACTGCATTTGATGGACAAGAATGAAAAAAAATTAAGATGGCTGAGTGGGTGGAGGGAGGATTGTGTGAGCACACAATAATTCAAAAAATCAATTATCTTCTCTAATATGCTTCAATCCATTCAATAGCTTTAAGATAAGACTGTCTAAACCTCATATCCAGCCAGCTGCATTTACTCAGGTCTTTTTCTTACGAGAAAGGTGATCTGTTCACATGATCCATAAGAGGCTAAAGTCTCGTAAAATTAGATTTTCATCATTCCAGTAGTTAGCTTTAGAAAATAAAGATGAAACTAGCATGACTTCCTAAAGACCACAAATCAAAGGTACCAAATGGTTGGACAACACCGTCATTTATGTTTCAAGTTTCTGCAAATAGAAAGGAAAAACGAAATAGGATTTGAAATGTAAAAAATAATAGATTATGGAGGGATTCAAAGAATATTAACTTAACATCACTATCGTACTCACCACCACTCGTCGATCAACAGTCAACACAGCCCAAACCATCTTATGTAGCAACCGAACTTCTCAAAACATAACACAAAATTGTCATACAACCAAGCAAATTCACGAAAAGACGGAGAAATGCTCAAAGCTCGAAACACTTTCCTTTACCCAGAAATCCTGACCGCGCAGAATTAAAAAAAAAAAATCAAACCAGCCAACAACCAGACCAAGATGGGAAAACATGAACCAAATCCAAACCACATGATATTAAATTGCATATCACTCCATAAGCAAACATCATAAATACCTTGCCAGATCAATTATCATTCAAAGAAGACCTAGACAGCGCCACAGAGAAAAGAAACATATAACAGAGGCTCCCGATAATTAGACTGTAAGACCAGCAAAACCACCCAAATCAGAACCACAAACTGATAGGCACGAAAGAACTTTAGCTAAAACACAAGTTAGATTATCTTCACCATTAAGTATCCATCACATCTGTAGCTTTACATAAGAGACTCTGAAGCTCATTTTCCAACGGTTTGCTTAAGAAATTGGTGATCCTGTGCAAAGGGTCCAAGGGATACATGTAAAATCAGATTCATCATTCCTATAGCACATGTAGTTTCAGATAGTAAAATTGAACTACGACACTTCCCTTAAGCCACAAAAGAAGGGTACTGACTGGTACGCCAGAGTAATGTCTGCAGACAGAAAGCAATATGACCGTATAAAGTGTAATATGAAAATTGGACGAAAAGGTGATAGTAGGGAGACATTAGAAAATACTCTCTCAAAGAAACTGCCGATCAACACATTTTGCAACCAGAAGCCAGAAATTTTTTATGAGATAAATAAATCAGAAATTAAATTATCTTCCCCATCATGGCGTCCGTTAATAAACTCAACCTCAGATCCAACTGCACTAATCCATCTTTTGCTGAAGCAATGGGTTATCCTGTCCTAAGATGGAACTACCGCAGACCCCTAAAATACACAAACAAAAGTTACCAAATGCGAGGACATCCACCATTAATTTTCGAGAGGAAAAGCAAAGCTGGGATAAGGAGAAAATATTCAAACTTGAAGTTGTTCCTTCTACCAAAAATCATATTTTAACCATTTCCTTCGAAGTCTATGCCATACATGAAGTAGTACATTATCTGACAAACTAAAAGCACAAACAACTCCAGTGCAAAATAAAAGAGGAACTAATAGAAATAGCATCCAAACGCCTTAGATGAAGACACATTTGGGGGCTTATTGCAAGTCATTATCTCATATTTTGTAGTGAAGTTCATGAGGCAAGTGGATATGATAAAACTGTCTCCCGGAACCAAGAAATTCGTGATAGGGATTAACCGAAGACTGTCAAAGAAAAATAAAGTAAACAAAAAAAATCACAGCTCCGGAAAAGCGAACCACCCAAAGATAAAAAGTCAATAACCAACAAGCAAAAGAAGAGTCAAAATTCCTAACACATAATAGGCAAAAGTTTAGTTATGAATAAGAAATGTCAACACTCGTTTTAGTAGTCATATCAAATTGCAATTTTACTTGGTAAAGTGAATTTCGGACAGATAATTATAATCAAAACTTATGGATTGAAACTGGTGGACCTAGGATGGCATGTTAATTAAGAAGAATGCAAGAAACATGTTTAAAATGCACCATCAAAAATAAATTTTATATGCAGCAAGTTTATAAAAATATAAAATAAAAAATTCAAATTCGAATGAGTACATTATAATTTATAATTTATGAATTATATAAATCTTGATCAATAGAATCCTAAAAAAACTAGAGAAGAACATATAAAATAGGTTAAATGTAGCAGAAGGAAGCAAAAGACTCCATGCAGATCATGCAGCCTAAGCAGAGATTAGGGAATTTTATCCTTAGTGTAACCATATCATATAGAAAATTCTAGCCAAGATATTATAAACAGATAATTTCTAGGCAAGATATTATAAACAGATAAAATCTAGCCGCAATCATCCATCAATTATAATTTACAATTTAAATTATCCTATTCAAGATTAGAATATTTAATAAATTAAAGATTCTAGATTATTCGATTACAAAAAGAGAGTAGAGCTATATATGTCATTATGATTACCTTAATTCCTGCTAAGAAAACTGAGAAACCAGCATAACACCATCAACTCAGCAACCAAACTCTACGAGGTACTAGGAAGACGAACCCGAGCATAGATAAATATGTTTTACTGAACAATAAATATACAGCACAAAAAGCCACAAAAAGAAACCAAAGGACATGGAGACAAAGTTCAAGAAGCTACACGTAATTGGATTTGCCTATTGTTAAAGTTATCAAATGGCATAAATAATTGTTAGTATAGTAGTTCAAAATTCAGATATGTAATATATTTCGCTAATGTCTGTGTACAGAAAAATGAAAAAAGCCAACGAGGATTTCTGAGAGAAATATATAATCTCCATGTTTTTTTCGCATGATAAAGTTAACCAGGATTCATCGGTGCTTTTGGGGCCTCGTGTATCCTATTAACTAATCTTGGCAAGTACGAATGATATCAAAATTTTCTTTTAAAGGCCAAAATAAAAGGTTTGGTCAAGCGAAATATGTCCAAAAAAGGGTGATCTGCTAGCAATCAAAACAGCACTTTGATGATATAATTACTAATTAATCAAACCAGTTTAGGCAGAAATAGGACAGACAAATCATAAAGTTAATTAAAATGCAAACGGTAAGTAAACCTACGTCTGTTTTAAGCAGAGAATAGAAATCAAGGACAGATCAGAAAGCACAAGACAATGAAACATCGATGTAGTGACGAGGTAACAGAAGTCCTCTGAAATAAATAAATCACAAATTAGTTGTCTTCCCCATTGTGCCTTTAGACAAGACTTTAACCTCAGATCCAACTGCATTTAATAGACAAGATAGAAAAAAAGCACATAAGGTAATAGAAATACTATGAAATAAACAAATCACAAAATGCGCCAACTTCCCCATTATGTCGTGATCCAATCAGTAGCTAAGACTCTAAACCTCAAATCCAACTGCATGCAAAGTTAAGAAAAAATGAAACAGACGGAGGGTAAAAAAACACAGAAGGTAAAAGAAGTCCTATGAAATAAATAAATCATCAATTAGATCTACCCCTTTATGTCCCGACCCAAGTAGCTTCCGATAAAACTGCAATTTAAAGGACAAATCAGATTACAAAGGTGGTGTTTGCAAATGATTATTAAAAGCAGAAGTTAGTGATTGTGAGTTAAGTCAGTTTTAAGTGCTTATTTCTAAAAGTTGGGGGTGTTTTCAAATATTCCGGCAAATGAACTTAAATAGAAAAAGCTCAAAGAAGATTATTTTAAGAGAAGCAAAAGCAAAATTAGATTTCGCAAACACCTGAAAACAGATTATGAGTAAAAAAAGCTCATAATCACTTTCAAAAAGCGTTTACAAACACCACCAAAGTCAGGCAACATCAATGTAGGAAGGGGATATTAAAACAACATGTAAATAGTAGTCCTATGAAATAAATATATCACTAATTATATTATCTTCCCCATTATGTCGCGATCCGTTGCCAGCTTTTCTCACATCCAACTGCATTTACCAGACAATAAAACATCTAGGCAGTGACACAAAAAGGTGACAGAATTCCTAGGAAACAAATAAATGAAAATTAGATCATCTTCCCCATTATGTCTCGATCCCAACAGGTAAGACACTAAACTCAGAACAACTGCAAGCAATGGACAAGACAATGACACATCAAAGTAGGGAGGGGGAATTAGCAAACAAGAAGTAATAGAAGTCCTAAGAAATAAACAGATCACAAATTAGTTATCTATCCCATTAACTCTTTGTCCCATCAATGGCTTCAGCAAAACTCTAAACATCAGATCCAATTGCATTTACCAGGAATGACGAAATAAAACATTTAGGTAGTGACAGATATTAGCAAACAAAAAGGTTAGAGTCACTAAGAAACAAATAAATAAACAATTAGATCACCTTCCACGTTACGTCTCGATCCCAACAATAGCTTTAAGGTAAGACACTAAACTCAGAACAACTGCAATCAATGGTAAACAGAATGAAACATCCAGGTAGGGAGGGTGAACAAATCATAAATTAGTTATCTTCCTCGTTTTATCTCTGTCCCATCAATGGCTTCAGACAAGACTCTAAACCTCAAACCAAACTGCATGTCATAGACAAGGGAGAACATAAAATCCAGGTGGAGAGTGGATGTATTAGCACAGAACAAGGGAGTATAAGTGCCCGCGAAATAAATAAATCAAAAAATTAGATTATCTTCCCCATTATGTATGGACTCCACCAGTAGCTTTAAGATAAGAATCTAAACCTCAAATTCAACTGCTGCATGCAATGGAACATTCAGGTGGGGAGGGAGCATTAGCACTATATAAGGGAATAGCAGTCCTATGAAGTAAATAGCTCACAATTTAGATTATCTTCCCCGTAGCTTTAAGATACAACTCTAAACCTCCAATCACAGCTGCATTTAACGGCAAAACAGAACAAAACATCCAGGTATGCCCATTAGCACAAAATAAGAGATTGGCTGTCTTATGACTTAAATAGATCCCAAATTAGATTATCTTCCCCTTATGTTTGTGCCCATCACAGCTGTTAAGATAAGACTCCAAACCTCAGATCCAACTGCATTTACCAGACAGGAGGACAGAATAAGATTAGCACGAAATAGAACTCTGAAATTAAAAAAACACAAATTAGATCATCTTCCCCATTATGTTCGATCCCATTAATAGCTTTAAGATAAGACTCCAAACCCGAGATCCAACTGCATGCAATGGACAAACCAATGGAACATCCAGGTGGGGAGGGGGCATTGGCACACAAGAAAGGAATACAAATGCAACAAAATAAATAAATCATATCTCAGATTATCTTCCCAATTTATGTCTTCATCCCACCAGTCATCCATATTGTACATAACAGACAAACCCTGAGATGCATTTGATGGACAAGAAAGAACCAAAAAATAAGCTCACAATAAATCAAAAAGCTCATATCCAAAAGAACCAAAAAATAAGCTCACAATTAATCAAAAAGCTCATATCCAACTGCAAGTCTAGTAAAATTAGATTTTCATCATTCCAGTAGTTAGCTTTAGAAAATAACTTCCTAAAGACGACAATCAAAGGTACCAAATGGTTGGACAACCACCGTCATTTTTGTTGTAAGTTTCTGCAAATAGAAAGGAAAAACGAAATAGGATTTGAAATATAAAAAAGAATAGACTATGGAGGGATTCATAAGAATATAAAACTTGGCATCACTATCGTACTCACCAGCACTCGTTGTTCAACACAACCCAAATCACTATCGTACTCACCACCACTCGTTGTTCAACACAGCCCAAATCATACTATGTAGCAACCGAACTTCTCAAAACATAACAAGAAATTGCCATATTCACGAAAAGATGGAGAAATGCCCAAAGCTCGAAACACTTTCCTTTTTCCAGAAATCCTATGACCGCGCGGAAAACAAAATCAAACCAGCCAACAACCAGACCAGGATGGGAAAATATGAACCAAATCCAAACCACGGGATATTAAATTGCATATCACTCCATAACCAAACATCATAAATACCTTGCCCGATCAATTATCATTCATAGAAGACCTTGACAGTACCACAGAGAAAAGAAACATATACGACACGCTCCCGATAATTAGACTGTAAGACCAGCAAAACCACCCAAATCAGAACCACAAACAGAAAGGCACGAAAGAGCCTTACATAAAACACAAGTTATATTCCCCATTAAGTATCCATCACATCTGTAGCTTTACATAAGAGACTCTGAAGCTCATTTTCCAACGGTTTGCAAAGGGTCCAAGATATATGTAAAATCAGATTCATCATTCCTAGAGCACATGTAGTTTCAGATATTAAAATTGAACTACGACACTTCCCTTAAGCCACAGAAGAAAGGTACTGACTGGTAGGACAGCTAAATAAATTATCTTTCCGCTTAATCAATAGGCCAGAGTAATGTAGATGGAACTAGCAAAACTTTCTTCAAACAGAAGGCCCACCATCATTTTTGTAGCAAATGTCTGCAGACAGAAAGGAAAAGAAGAACAGGGGATTTGAAGATTGATTTGAAAGTAATATGACCGTATAAAGTAGTAATATGAAAATTGAGGGAGCCATTAGAAAATACTCTCTCAAAAGTCAAAGAATCTGAGACGCATCTCACTAAGCCACAACCTGCTGCCGATCAACACATTTTGCAACCAGAAGCAAGAAATTTTTCATGAGATAAATAAATCAGAAATTAAATTATCTTCCCCGTCATGTCGTCCGTTAACAAGACTCAACCTCACATCCAACTGCACTAATCCATCTTTTGCCGAAGCAATGGGTTATCCTGTCTACAGATGGAACTACCGCAGACCCCCTAAAATACACAAACAAAAGTTACCATAAAAGGACATCCACCATCAATTTTCGAGAGGAAAAGCAAAGCCGGGATAAGGAGAAAATACTCAAACTTGAAGTTGTTTCTTCTACCAAAAATCATATTTTAACCATTTTCTTCGAAGTCTATGCCATCTCATAAAAGAACCAATCAACGGACAAGAGAAAACATAATCCAAACCCACACAGTCAGAAAATAGACAAAATAGTGGCCCATAAGCAAACATCATACCACATACCGTATCAAAATTACCCAAATAGATTTGAAAACGTATGGTTATATTTCAAAATTGAATGAGAATGATAATGAATACATAAGAATATACAATCTCGAACAGACAAAAACCCACTGATCCATAAGCTAATTAAATCACAAAATAAATTATCTTCCCATCATCAGATCCAACCGAGATCTCTAGCTCAAGCAATTGGCGATCCTATCCACAGTATTCAGTTGTACATAAGCTCCTATCCACATTATCCAGTTGTACATACGCTCTAGTAAAATCAGATCCTCGTTCTACTTGCACAGTTGGCTTAGCTCCATAACTAAAGATCAAGCACAACCTTCCTAAAACCACAAAACAGGAAGTACCAAATAGTAATAAAGTAGTAAAGCAGTAAGGGATTTAAAAGATACATTAAAAAATTGTGACATAAAGTTAGCAAAATAAGGAAGATGATGGGGAGAGAGAGAGAAAGCGAGGTTGAACAATATCTGGAACTGACGGTTGTCGAGCCGAGTTCCTACTTTAATACCACACCTGTGGATGAACACAGTCCAAGCAAAGGTCGAAGGTCGAGGAATATCATACTGTACATATATATGATAAGGAGAATCAAATCTTAATCAGCAGAACAGTGAGAGAAGTTTCTTCAGACGAGACAAATAGGTTGAACATCCAGTGGCAGAGAATCAAAAGGACGAAACTTTACTGGACACTCTGTTTAGAATTGTCATATAAACACAATTACCACAAAAAGGTATTCAAAGCGCTTTCTTCTACAAGGAATCTTGTTCAAACAAGGTTGAGAAAAAAATCAAATCAGCCGATTACCAAACCCTGGCAAGAGAAAACACAATCCAAACGCAAAACCCATGATAATAAACCACTTGTTAATGCATAACCGAAAACCATACCTAATACCTCGCCCGATCAAAATCACCAAAACAAAACCAATTCAGAATCACAATCAGACGGCCGGGGAAAGATATGCCGGCGAATCCATAACGATACGATTATCATACCGGCAAAATAACCCCAAATAAAATCAAATCAGGAACGGATAATCATTGAATTGAATTGCGCAGGTTTCATAGCGACGATGATACGCGACGGATAATCTAGAAAAACGGAGACGACAAATAAACAAAAGCAATAATCAAAAACAAAACTCTAATACTCAGATAACCAACGAAGACGAGAGACGAAGGAATGAGTTACGGTTTGTAGGAGGGGACGGGTATTTATAGAAGAGTCGGTGTTGAGTAGACGGCTGAGATTAATCGGATCGGAGGGTCAGAACTCCTTGTCCGTTACGCATATTACTATTTTATTCGTTTTTTTTTTAATTTAATTATTTTCCAAATATGAGGCCACCTCCACACGTTTCCAGAATTTCACTCCCCCTTGCTTTGTGAGTTTGACTTTTTGACGGTTTCCAAAATCTTTGGACTCTTGAGTACAATTAAGACTATATACAGGGCAAATGACAAATAGGACCATGACAAAAACACTTAATTAAAAGAGGGATATCCAATTTTTTTGTCTTTCAAATAAATTCAGCCCATTCAAACTTATTTGTAAATAAGGAAAATCCTTTTATATATACCAAAATTACCCTCAATTCATTGAAACTCAATTCAACTCCAATTTCATGATTTACACCCCAATTTCATCAATTAACCCGCCACCACCGGAGACCGTCGGTCGCCGTCGTTGATCGGCGTTGACTTTTTTTTTTTTTTTGGAAAAACTTTTTTTCCCCAGAATTTTTTTTCCGGCCGGTCAACTGCCGTTGACCGCGGTCTCCAGCGTTGACTTTTTTTATTTTGTTTTTTTTCATTTTGTTTTTTCTTTAAAAAAATATTTTAATTAATATTACTGTCTTGACTGCTAAATTACTGTCTTCGGCAGTTATTTAACTGTCGGAGACAGTAATTTAACAATTAATTGACTTTTTTTTTCTTCAAAAATATTTTAATTAATATTACTGTCTTTGCTACTAAATTACTGTCTCCAACAGTTATTTAATTGACTTTTTTTTTAAATATTTTAATTAATATTACTGTATTTGTTGCTAAATTACTGTCTCCAGCAATTATTTTACTGTCGGAGACAGTAATTTAACTGTTAATTGACTTTTTTATTCTTAAAAAAAATATTTTTAATTAATATTACCGTATTCGTTGCTAAATTAATGTCTCCAGCAGTTATTTAACTGTTAACTGACTTTTTTTTTTGAATTTTTTTATCTTAAAAACAATTATTTTAATTAATATTACTGCCTTGGCTACTAAATTACTATCTCCAACAGTAATTTAACTGTCGTAGACAATAATATTAATAATATTACTGTTCGGGAAAATAATATTCATAATATTACTGTCCCAAACAGTAATATACTGTCTGAGACAGTAATTTAGAAGTCAAGACAGTAATATTAATTAAAATATTTTTTTCTAAGAAAAAAAAAATTCAAAAAAAAAAGAGTAGAGGGCCGGAAAAAAATTTCAAAAAAAAAAAAAGAGTCAACGCCGGAATCTGGCCGGAAAAAAAAATTCAGAAAAAAAATGATTTTCTGAAAAAAAAATATTTTGGGGGTTAATGTGATATATTTGTTTAAATCCCCGGTCAATGTGTAATTTTAAGGAAGTTATAGCATAATGAATGAAATTGATAAGAATTATATTATGGAGGGTATTTTAGACTAAAGACATGGGGATGAATTTAATTGAGATACTGTTTTTTTTGTGGACCAAAATGCATTTAAGTCCCATGTGATGGGCCTTTTTGCCATTCGCCCTAGTTTTATATGGTAAATAAGTTTTTTTTTTTTTTTTTAATTTATAGAAATTATATGGTAAATAAGTTATTAATTAGGGGTAATATGCTAAGAGCCCCTCAAATGAAACTTAATTTGAACTAAATAACAAGTTCAAATACAATTTTTTAATTAAATCCTTAATTTGAAACAATATATGACATACATCTTTAATTATTTTGTTATCCTTAAATTACCCTTATAACTTAAATATTTTAATCTACATATTCATTCACGTTTTTTTAATTAAATTTATTTCTATTTCTTCTCCCCTCATTCTCTTTCTATCCCCTCCCTCTCCCGTCTCTTTCTTTCTCTCCTTTTCTCTCCCTCTCTCCATCGCTTTCTTTCTTTCTCTCTCTCTTTTTTTTCTCTTTTTCTCCCCCTCTCTCTGTCCCTCTAGACTAGTTTTGTTTTTTGTTTGGAGAAGCAAACAGGGGTGGCGGCGGACGAGAAGGCGGCGGCTACGGTGAAGGCGCCGACGAAGTGGGTCGCGGTGGCGCGTCAGATCTATGGTGGCGGCGGTGTTTCTCAAGCGGCAATGGAATGCGTAGCGGAGGCGGCTTCGAGGGTGACGCTGGCCCTGCGGCGGCGCTCGGAGTTCGAGAATGGTGTTGGTGGTGCTGTGAAGCGCGGGTGGGTGATGGCAGCGTGGGTGGGGTGGTGGCATCCTTAGAGGCGTAGATGGGGATGGGTGGCCTTTGGTGTCACGAATTTAGGTTTGGTGGGTGGATCTAGGGTTTGGTGGGATGAATCACAATTTTTCGATTTTATTTCTATGGGTTACTATGGGTGTCTGACGGCTAGGGTTAAAAGGAGAAACTAGGGTTTTAAGAATATGCTATCAAAGATGTCTATGGATTACTACGGGTTACTATGGATTACTACGGGTTACTACGGATTACTACAGTTTTCTATAGATGTCTATACATGACTGACACCGATTTTTTTTTTTTAATTCATAATTTTCAATATCACGTACGCAGAAAATAATGGCAAAAATAGATTCCTAAAATACTGAAAAAATACGAAAATCAATAAAAAAAAAAAGAGTAAATGTGTTGTACGTAAAAAAAGTAATAAAAAAATGTTCAATGCAAAATGAAAATATTAAATGAATAATAAAAAATGATAAACGCATTTTAACTGTTACTTGATGCAAATTTCATATTTTGTGTGTGGAGGGCATTTTTGGAATAAAAATTATGAAGGATGTGAAGCAAATGTTTAGTTAGACTTGACTTTTAGTTCTAATAAGTTTTGTCACCAAAGACCTATATCCTAAGACCCCTTAATTATATATATATATATATATATATATATATATATATATATATATATATAGGTAGATTATGAAGATTTTTTTTCTTACTTTTCAGCCTAAAAAAAATTCTCGATTTAAAATGCTTCCCGTACTTCTAATTATCCATATTCATGCATTTCATCTTTTACGTCCAAACACTAGAAGATATATTTTTCTAGAACCACTTGTTGATGTCACCGGGGTGTTACATAATAAAGTAAAAAAATTGGCCAAGTAATAAATTCTATTTACATCAAGGTTGTAAAAAGCGGTAATCGGGTCGGAGGCGGTTAGGCATCAACCCACGATTGATCGGTACGGTGGTGATTAATCGGTGATAAATCGAAAATAAATCATTTTTAAAATTTAATATAATATATTTCTAAATATTATTTATAAATACTCAAAACATATATAAAAATGTATTTAAACATAGTTATATCTCCATCGTGTATATATCCTAATAACATAATAAACATTTAATAATAATAAGACCATAATACATAAAAATCCTTATAATATATAAATAAAAAGGTAGATTTTTGGAATTTAAATTTATTCTTGAACATTCCTGGCATACATCGTTAGGTTCTTTAACAATAATAATTAACATAAACAAAATAAAGTATAAACTCATATTATTTTATTAAAATCCCAAATATTTATTTTGAATTAAAAAATAAATTAAACCACTTTTTGACCGATTTTTTGCACCGAAATTTGACCCGCCTTCAATGTTGGCCTCAGACCGCCTAAAACCACCTCACAGGCAAAAACCCGATTTTTAAAACATTTACACTAAAATCGTAAAGGTTTGGGACGCCTGCGCCTTGGAGACCGATTAATCAGCCGTCTCGATCGAATTTTAGAACACTGATTTATATCATAAAAATGTAAAGGTAAAAAAGTAACTACGCTACATAAACTAACAGTGTTAGAGATTTTAGGGTTGACTGTTAAGTTGAGGGGCAATTTTGTCGCATTTTGTAGTATGGGGGGTGGGGGGGTGTTTATATACGACATTGATAATAGTACTGAGGTGCAGTTTGTATTTAACCCTAAAAAATATCAGTACTCTGGGGTGGAAATTTGAACGGAATTTTGGATTATCGTCGATTCCTATCCAAAAATATTAGAATTTGGAACCCTTTTATCTTCCGATTTTTTCGATTATTGTTTGAACAGAATCGGAATCGCATATAAAATATCAAAAATTCTGATTTTCGATCCGATTTTAGTTTTGAAATATATAATATATTTTTTTATTTATACTATTTTTGGTTGGAAATACCTTTACGCAAGTGCACGCATCGTACAAGTAATATAGTGGACAAAAAGTCCGAGTATCGATCCCACGAGGAATACTCAACTATCTAATTCTAAGCGCTAGATTATTACAATTATGTTCAAGCCTACCCTACACAGTCAAATATGGAGAAGATTAACTAAAATAAACTAAAATATAAAACACAAATAAAAAGCAAGCAAAAACAAGAAACAAATAGCACGAAGATTTATCAATTGAAAAAACACTAGGATTTTATCTTCACCCTATGTGATTATTGATCTTCCAATTCTGTCAATTATGCAAGCAAATTATATGGATTGCTAATCTAAGATGCTAATTTGAGCGAGATACCCGACTGATAATTTCTTCATCTCCACCATTGTGTGGAGGGGCTCGTTGGTGAGAGGCGTTGCCTCTTGCAGGTGAACGTGGGTCTTGTCAACCAGTTCGTGCATCATGGCGATGAGTGGATTGTTGCATCTGAGACCTAGGGTTAGAGGTGGATACGTTATCCGGTGGCGGTGGAGGTCGTTGTGCCACGGGTGGAGTTGCATGGGGAGCGTTAACTTCCGCTGTGGCGATGTATTGTGCCATTGCTTCAGTGGCATCACGAGCTGAAGTTTCCGCAATCATGTGTTGGAGGGCCTCTTCAGTTATCTGAACCGTTCGAGGAGCGCAGAGTGGTGGATCATGTGGGGGATTTATCTAAACACCACGAGGTGGATTCTGATTACAAGGAGGAAGTGGCAAGCCAGAGCCTCCGCAAGGTGAGAGGTTGTTAGCATTGTCTCGTTCTCTTCGAGTAGATGACTCAGGGACATCATGCGCACTACGTGATCTTGTACGCATTCCCACATACGACGCCATTATGATGATGCAATAAATAGATCATCTTAAGTAGTTGAGGTAGAAGGAGCTGGGAGAGCAAAGTGGATCACTGCTCACGTGTTAGATGGTCCTGAGATATCTGCAAACAGAGAACTCGTGAACTAGGCCGGGGTTGATCCGACAGAAACCCCTCCGACGCTCAAGTCAGACGTGCGAATAGTAGAAATAGTGAAAGGATACGAATTGTAGAATTGTCCGGATAATAGGGCGTACCTTTAATAAATGAGTTATGTGCAGCCGAGACTCTATCTACTCT
>NW_012194833.1:414480-484117 GCF_000504015.1 Erythranthe guttata
CCTCATCATCCTCGAATCTGAACATCGGCGGCGGCGGCGCGAAAACTGGCGGCGTAAGCTCCGCCGTCGGCTCTTGAAATCTCTCAGATCCACCTCCGTCGAAAACCTCGGAGAACCGAAAAAGAGAAACTACCACTTAGTTTTCCCCGAAGACGACGAGGATGTGAACAAGGACAAATTGAGCTGCTTGTTGGTGTTGTACATTTTCTTCGGCGGCGGCGACTGCATAAGGGTTGTACCTCTGGCTCCATTACTTGTACTCGAATTCTTCCACATCTCGATTCGATTTTGCTTGCTCTCAATTATTAACAGATCTGGTGAATTGCTGTTGTTGTTGGCCTTTTGGATCATCGGTTGATTATTGCTGTTGTTATTATTATGAGGTTGTTTGTAGGGGATGAGTTTGCCGCAGAAGATGATGTTCTCCGGCGGAAAATCGGCGGCGGCGGCGGAAGGGGTGAACTCTTGGCTGAGCTTGGTTGAGGATGATGGTGACGGGAAGAAGAAACTTATTCTTCTTTTTTTATTTTTTTATTTTTAAGATTTATTTATATTTATTAAAAAGAAAAGGAAGAAAATTGAGTATAAAAGGAAATGACCAATTTATCCCGGCTAAAGTCACGTGTGAGGCACGTGATTTGACTTCCGGTCAATTTTGGCCAAAAATGGACATTTTGGATGTCGGTGCTAAAAAAACCGGAGTTCAGGTATGCCCGTGCAAATTTTTTCCGTTTAGGGGGTAAAGCGCAAAAACGTCCAAAGTTTAGGGGATTTTTTGCAGTTAACTCTTATAATAATCACTATCATCATCATCAATCATTATATTCTACTTTTGCACGTACTTTCCTAGAGAAAATCCACCACAACCAAACATATTCTCATTTCTACACCTACATAAAACTAAAAATACACCTTCATCCAAACATATTCTCATTTTCTACACAAAAACCAATAATCTACTTTTTCCATCAGAAATTCGTTTTGGAAACATAACCAAACATCCCCATAAATTCCAGAGGTAAGAAATTTTGATTATAAAATACGTATTAAATAATTCTAACTATTATTTGAACCATTTGTGTAGATGGCTTCAATCAATGATACCACTCCTAAGGTTGTCGGCGCGGCCAAAAAACCAAACAAGTTCACGGGCACGGACTTTGATTCTTGGAAGAACAAAATGTTTTTCTACCTTACTACCATGAATTTGGCTAAATTTCTCAATGAGGAGGCACCTAAGGCAAAGGAAGGGGAAAATCCCGAAAAGAACAAGAAAGTCTTCCTAGCCATTGATGCGTGCATTCACTCTGATTTCCTATGCCGTAACTACATCTTGAATTTGCTTGGACGAACTGTTGTACAAAGTTTACAGTCCTATAACGACTGCCAAACTTTTGTGGGATAGTTTGTCCAAGAAATACAAGTCTGAAGATGCAGGTTATAGGAAATTTATAGTGGACAAATTCCAATTTTATCGAACGGTCGATAGCAAAACTGTGAGTGAGCAAGTGAATGAACTTCAACTCATGATTTACGATATTCTCGCCGAAGATCATGAGGTAAGTGAATCCTATCAAGTGGCTTCCATAATTGGAAAGCTTCCACCGAGTTGGACGGAGTTCAAACACTACATAAGGCACAAGAAATCGGTGCCCAAATGGACGATGGAGGAACTCATAACAAGGCTCAAGACCGAGGAGGATAATAAAATTACCTACAAGGGTGGCCAATACGAGGCTAAGGCACACGTAGTGGAGAGCTGGAAGTAGAGCAAAAAACGAAAGGGTCCTACATTTACCAAAGGACCAAACAATAAGAATAAAAAAGGTTCACCGGAGCGTGCTTTGTTTGTGGAAAGAATGGACACCTTGCGAAGGATTGTCGCCACCGCAAAGAAAACAATAAAAATGAAGCAAATGTCAACGTGGACTTAGCTACTTCCGAGAACGACAACATGCACCTTTCGGCAATTGTAACAGAGGCCTACCTATTGAGCGATACTCGAGGATGGTGGGTAGACACCGGGACAACTCGTCACATTTGCTATGACAAGAGCCTGTTCTCCTCCTATAAAAAGTTGGAACAAGAACAAAAGCTCTTCATGGGAAATGATGCTTATTCGGTGGTCGAAGGACAAGGACAAGTGATCCTAAAATTCACTTCCGGAAAGGAAGTTACCTTGAACGATGTGCTACAAGTTCCGAATATTAGGAAGAACTTAATCAGTGGTTCTATCCTAACAAAGAAATGTTTCAAGTTGGCGTTTGAGTCGGACAAATTTGTGCTAACCAAATGAGGGTTCTACGTGGGAAAATGGTACCTATGTGACGGTCTCTTTAAGGCGAACGTAGCCGTTATCGGCAAGAACTAATCAACTTAATTTGTATTAATAATTTTTAGTTTATATGGTTTATTTGTATTTTGTGATATAAGTTGTAAGAACTTATTATGTTGGAAATATCGTGTGTAAAACAATATTTTAAAAAAGTTTTAAACCAGTATATTGCGTTTGCTATTTGGTGTTTATTATACAAGTCTGTATAAAATTGTTTACATATATATTTTTGTTAATCAGTTTTCACATTTGCGTAAAGGATAATTTGTTCTTGGAAAATGTGTTCAAGAAAATATTTTTGAGTATATATCTACATGTAAAGCTTTCATTTTAATAGTTTGTCTTAATTGTCGTTTAAATAATTGTCCACAAACTATTAAAAACTCATGTGATCACTATGCCTTTCAACTTTATGGTTTATTCGTGAAATAAAGAAAGTTGGTTATAATATTATATTTGTTTAAATAAAACTGGGTTTTATTTGGAAAATATGATTAATAAATGAGAAATTTGCGTCGAGACAAAATATGTGAAAAAGGCTTTAAAAGCTCTAACTATTAGAGTATGCACATCGACATGTGTTTCAATCGACATGATCAAAACTCAAATTTATTGGGCGACTTGTGGGGAAGCTCTTTATCAAATTTTAACAAAAGAAAAAAGGGCGAATGACAAAAAGACCCATCACATGGGACTTAAATGCATTTTGGTCCACAAAAAAAAAAAACAGTCTCTCAATTAAGCCCATTCCCATGTCTTTAGTCTAAAATACCCCCCATAATATAATTCTTATCAATTCCACCCATTATGTTCTAACTTCCTTAATATTACACATTGACCTCGGATTTAAACAAATATATCACATTAACCCCCAAATTTTTTTTTCAGAAAATAATAGTTTTTCTGAAATGTTTTTTTTTCCGGCCGGATTCCGGCGTTGACTTTTGTTTTTTTTTTTGAAAACTTTTTTTTTTCCTGAAATTTTTTTCCGCCCGGTCAACCACCGTTGACCGCCGGTCTCCGGCGTTGACTTTTTTTTTTAATTTTTGTTTTCTTAGAAAAAAATATTTTAATTAATATTACTATCTTGACTATTAAATTACTGTCTCAGACAGTAATATTACTGTTTGGGACAGTAATATTATGAATATTATTTTCGCGAACAGTAATATTATTAATATTATTGTCTAAGACAATTAAATTACTGTTGGATACAGTAATTTAGGAGCCAATGTAGTAATATTAATTAAAATAATTTTTTTTTAAGAAAAAAAAAGTCAATTAACAGTTAAATTACTGTCTTCGACAGTTAAATAACTGCTGGAGACAGTAATTTAGCAACGAATACAGTAATATTAGTTAAAAAAATTAAAAAATAAATAAATTAACAGTTAAATTACTGTCTTCGACAGTTAAATAACTGCTGGAGATAGTAATTTAGTAGCAAAGACAATAATATTAATTAAAATATTTTTGAAGAAAAAAAAAAGTCAATTTACAATTAAATTACTGTCTCCGACAGTTAAATAACTGCCGGAGACAGTAATTTAGTAGCCATGACAGTGATATTAATTAAAATATTTTATTAAGAAAAAACAAAATTATTAAAAAAAAAAGTCATCGCCGGAGACCGCGGTCAACGGCAGTTGGAAAAAAAATTATGGGGAAAAAAAGTTTTTCAAAAAAAAAAAAAAAGTCAACGCCGGAGACCGGCGGTCTTCGGTGGTGGCGGGTCAAAATTGGGGTCAAAATTGAAATTATGGTTAAAATTGATGAAATTGGGCTAAATTGAGGTGTAAATCATGAAATTGGTGTTGAATTGGGTTTCAATGAATTGGGGGTAATTTTGGTATATATAAAGTGATTTTCCTTATTTGCAAATAAGTTTGAATTGACTGGATTTATTTGAAAGACAAAAAAGTTGGATGTCCCTCTTTTAATTAAGTGCCCTTGTCAATGGGCCTATTTGCCATTTGCCCAAGAAAAAATAATAACATTCCGTGTGAGTTATGAAAATATATAAAATTGAGCTATAAATATCTCAAAATGCGGGGGTATTTAACTACAAGTTAAATATGTTTGTAATGTCCTTAAAGGATAATGTGAGGCAATATAATATTCGACAATCAATTATCAATATGCTCTCATACTTTACTATATATTGTAAGTCTCGACATATTCGTCGTAGACATATAATGCGCTACATTTACTCTCTAATGGATTGAATTTCCATAGATTTTGAGAAATCCAAAGATGACCGAGCAGATCTATTTAATAAAGGTTCATCTAGCGAGAGAGTTAAATGTGCATCGAGGGGAATAAGTTTAAAGCCTAAATAACTAAGTTGCCTTACACGGAAACCCAACTTAGCGATTGGAGATCCCACGGACCAAGTTCAATAGGACAACCAGTTCTGTGTAACTTAAATAAATTGAGCACTTAGGAGTTTTAACTTCACCTTATTCCTATGATGCAATAAGTGCAACATACGACGTTTAAAAAGGTTAAGCTATTGCTTTTAATGATGTCTATATCTTATAAATTATTGACCGGAGTCAATGATTATTCAATGGTTAAAGTTCAAAAGACTCCATTGACTCCGGTTTTTGACTAAAAGACAACATTGGAGGTGGCTGTTGGTGGCGGCATTTGGGCGGAGTTCGGCGGGGTGGTTGGATCTGGGAGGAGTAGGTCGTGGGCCACCGGAATTCGATGGATCTGGCTGTGGGCTACCGGAATTTGATGAATCTGTTCGTGGATGACCGGAACAAGTTGTGTGTGACTAGATTGATAAACCTACAGTTACATCTACACCAAATGAGGCTGCAATCAGTCGATAATCTCTCCAAGAATCAGCAGCAAGGCCACAAATCATCTTGTAATTAATGTGTATTATTCTCCATTAAGTCTATGGCTTAAGTCTTGTAATTTCCTATTTTAGTTGTAACAGTTGGTCAACTCCTCTGCATATATATAGAGGTTTGTAATAGTAGAAAATATAATACAATTCATTCTTCCAAACATATTATTTTATATGGTACAGAGCCTTTAAGCAAAACCAGAATTTTTTTTTCTCCCTCTTTCTTGTTTCCTTCTACCACTCTCTTCTGACCCTTCCTTGTCTTCTCTTCCCCAAGTTATCTCGCTCAACACAACCACACTCATACCCCAAAAACTGAACGGACAAAATTATTCCTTGTGGAGCTCTCAAATGACAAATCTCCTCCTTGGCTACGATCTCATGGGTTATATAGATGGCTCTTTTCCGTGTCCACAAGAGACTGCCCCAGAATTCAAAGTTTGGGGGCGCCAAGATCGCTTACTACTTCTTGCTATTCAAACCGCTGTTCAAGGACCAGCAGGACCTCTAATCACTCGATGTGCAACTGCTCAAGAAGCCTGGAAGACACTAGCAACGACTTATGCGAACAAGTCGAACACTCAAATTGTAAGTCTCATTGAAGCTCTCACTAAACTCAATCAAGAAGGGAAAAGTATGTCTGAATACTTACAATCTGTCAAAACAATTATTGATGATCTCAATGCCATCGGACACAAAATGAGTGATGGAGAAGTCGTTGTTCACACACTCAACGGACTTCCCAATTCCTTCAAAGAAATCAAGGCTGCGTTAAGGGCTCGAGAGACGGCTATTTCTTTCGACGAATGGACGGAAAAACTGGTCGACTATGAGACAACTCTCAAACACTCAAATGCCACTAAAGAAGAGCTCTCAATTACTGCTCAATTTTCTCAAAAACAGCCGTTGAGAAGGGGCAAATTTAACCAATTTTCTTCTAGGCAATCCTCCTATGCAGGTAACAACAATGGTTATCGTGGTACACCTGGCAACTCAGTTTCTCAAAATGGAACTCGTAATTTCAATAATCACACTATTCAGCCGTGGCGCAACTCTGGCATTCAAATGCAATCTCGACCTGTTTGTCAATTATGTGACAAAGTAGGCCATGTCGCAAAATATTGCCGGTCACGACCTCCACCATCCAATTGGCCACAAGCAAATCTTGCAGCCCGCAATTCCACGAGCAACAATTCTGGTTGGCTAGTCGACTCTGGAGCCTCTCATCATATTACCTCTGATTTACAAAATCTTGCTATTCACTCCGATTATGGTGGTAATGAAGATATAATTGTCGGTGATGGTAATAACATTCCTATCACTCACATTGGCTCTACTGCCCTTAATTCTCATAATAACACTTTCAAACTTAATAATGTTTTGTGTGCACCCCGTATCAATAAAAACTTACTTTTCGTTTCCCAATTTTGTTCTCAAAATAAAACATCCATTGAATTTTTTCCTCATTTTTTTCTTGTGAAGGATCTAGCTACGAGGGCATCCTTGGGGCGAGGCCGGAGTAAGGGCAATTTTTACGAGTGGCCTACCTCTACCACTGATTTCTCTCGACCATCCTCATCATTAGCATGCATAGCACAAAAATCTAACTCCATTTCACCATCAATCTACCTTTGGCATAATCGTCTCGGTCACCCATCTTCCAAGGTTCTCCACCAAATTATTTCTTCTAATGCCTTGCCTATGTCTAAGAATAATATTTCATCTTCTTGTAATGCTTGCTTATGCAATAAAAGTCACAAACTTCCGTTTGGCTCTTCTACATTACAATGCTCACGTCCTTTAGAAACTCTTTTTATGGATGTTTGGGGCCCTTCACCAATTACCTCTTTTGATAATTTTCGCTATTATGTGATCTTTGTCGACTATTTCACAAAGTATACTTGGCTTTACCCTCTCAAACACAAATCCGATGTCACTTCAGTTTTTATTCGTTTTAAAACTTTAGTTGAAAGATACTTTTCTCAAAAAATTCTAACCGTATACACTGATGGCAGTGGAGAAACCATAAATCTCGGTCATCTACTTTCAAAACAAGGCATCCAACATCTAAAATCCCCACCTCACACTCCCGAGCATGTTGGCACAGCTGAACGTAAACATCGACATATTGTCGAAACGGCTCTAACTCTTCTTTTTCATTCTTCACTTCCTCTAAAATATTGGTCAGTAGCATTTCAAGCAGCTACATATTTAATAAATCGGATGCCTTCTGTTGTCACCAAAAAAAAATCTCCATTTTATCATCTTTTTCAAAAATCACCAAATTACCTCACACTAAAGATATTTGGTTGCCTTTGCTACCCCTGGTTACGCCCATATAATAGTCACAAACTTGCACCACGCTCTCGACCTTGTGTCTTTATCGGTTATTCTATCCAACACCATGCTTATATGTGTCTTGATTCTATGTCTAACAAAATCTTTATCTCTCGTCACGTCATATTTATTGAAACAAAATTCCCATTCTCCACTCTACAAAAATCGACCGACACAGACTACACTCTTACCTGGTGGCTTTCTCACGAAAATAAAAAACCACAATCAATTATTCCTCACGTGCCTTCGGATTTACCACTCTCTCATACTCTGATTCTTCCAACACATACATGTGCATCTACTCCACAAACTGTTTCTAATGAATCAAGTGCTTTGAGGACGGCCACTCTGCAAACCAATCTGCCCGCAACTCAACTTCAATCCCAGGGTGCTACTACTTCTTCACATGTAACAAAACCTTCAACCTCTATTTCTCACCATTACAATACCAGACTCAAACACAACATTACTAAACCTAGAGAAATTCTTAATCTCCATACTACCATAAACACGGACCGTGAACCCTCAACCTACAAACAAGCCCAACAAAAACCTGAATGGCGTCAGGCCATGTGTGATGAATATAATGCCTTACTTTCAAATAAAACTTGGTCTCTTGTCCCTAGAACTTCCACACAAAATATTATTGGTTGTAAGTGGGTTTATAAGATTAAGAGGCATCCCGATGGTTCAATAGCCTGTCACAAAGCATGCCTTGTTGCAAAGGGTTTCAATCAACGTCCCGGAATTGATTTTTCTGAAACTTATAGTCCAGTTATTAAGCATGCTACTGTTCGGTTAATGCTTACAATTGCTTTTACCAATGGTTGGCCTCTCCGCCAACTCGATGTAAATAACGCTTTCTTACAGGGATCTTTATCAGATGAGGTATTCATGGACCAACCGCCGGGATTTGTCAACACGGAATTTCCCCATCATGTCTGTAAGCTTAAGAAAGCGATATATGGTCTTCACCAAGCTCCACGAGCTTGGTATCAAGAGTTGCGTTCATTCTTGCTCAGCACTGGTTTCACTAACTCACACTCAGATACGTCTTTATTCATGTTTTTTGGCTCTACCTATAATCTATATTTTTTGATTTATGTGGATGATATCATTATCACCGGCTCTTCCTTAGACGCTGTCAATGCTTTCATCCAAGTGATTTCTCAACGATTTTCTCTCAAAGATCTCGGTCAAATCTCTTATTTTCTTGGCATAGAAGCCATAAAAGTCCCTGCTGGATTATTCTTATCTCAACGGAAATATATCAACGACCTTCTACAATATGTCAATATGACTCAAGCCAAACCTGTTGCCACGCCTCTTGCTACAACGGATACTCTTCAACTTCATGATGGGTCTGCATCTGCCGATGCAACATTGTACCGGCAAACTCTTGGGTCTCTTCAATACTTGACTCTCACTCGTCCAGACCTATCATTTGCAATCAATAAACTCTCTCAATTCATGCATTGTCCATCCTTGCTTCATTGGGCGGCCGTTAAACGCTTGCTTCGCTATCTTGCTGGAACTATAGATCATGGGCTCCTCCTACGGAAAAGTTCGCCTCTAACACTTCACGCTTATGCAGATGCAGATTGGGCAGGGGATCCGACTGATCGGACTTCCACTTCAGCATATGTTCTTTTTCTTGGTGCCAATCCCATTTCTTGGAGCTCTAAAAAGCAAAAAACGGTTGCTAGATCATCAACCGAGGCTGAATATCGAGCCATTGCATCTTCTGCAGCCGAACTAAATTGGATCATGAATTTGCTTCAAGAATTAAGAGTTTCGGTGCCTAATGTACCTGTTATCTATAGTGACAATGTGAGTGCTACTTATGTTTGCATGAATCCTATCTTCCATTCTCGCATGAAGCACATTGCTATCGATTTCCATTTCGTAAGAGAACAAGTTGTTGCTAACCGACTTCGAGTATCTCATATACACACATCTGACCAACTTGCGGATTCTCTTACAAAACCTCTTGCTCGTACGCACTTTCTCAATCATCAAAACAAGATTGGTGTCCATAATGGACAGTCAATCTTGCGGGGGCATGATAAACCTACAATTACATCTGCACCAAATGAGGCTGCAATCAGCCGATAATCTCTCCAAGAATCAGCAGCAAGGCCACAAATCATCTTGTAATTAATGTGTATTATTCTCCATTAAGTCTATGGCTTAAGTCTTGTAATTTCCTATTTTAGTTGTAACAGTTGGTCAACTCCTCTGCATATATATTATATATAGAGGTTTGTAATAGTAGAAAATATAATACAATTCATTCTTCCAAACATATTATTTTATATAGATATGGAGGAAGAAATATAGACGAAGAAGATGAAAAAGAAGACAAAAAGATAAATAGAAAAGGGAGAGAGAGGGGGAGATATGCTGTGGACCTGTGGTATAGAGGAAAAAAAATAATTATTGCTAAGAGATATTGATGAGTGTAAGTGGGTTTTGTGGAGATGAAAAAGGTGATGAAGATGATAGGGAAGGATGTCTGTTTGCAGTGACGAGAGAAGACGATGGGAGAGATGAGAGAGGAGATAAACAAATATGAAAAAAATGGGTGTGGTGAATAATAAAGGAAATATGTGTAAAAAACAGAATAATAAAGTGAATAGAGTGTGTGAAAGATAATAAAATAGTAAATTTAAAACATTAAAAATAATAAAATAATTAAAATTGTAAAGAATTAAAAAAACCCGGGTCGACCCCAGTTGAACCGGTCCGACCGTGATCCAAATGCCGATCTGGTTTTGTGTCCGGTCCGATTCTGATAACATTGAGTGAAACTACTCCATCGAGTTTGATTTCTAGAATAAAACTCGTTTGAGTTCAACTCGATTAACGATGAAAATAAACTCAAACGGAAAAATAATTAGCACAAAACCCCATGTGAAAACTAGTCAATGCCAAGAAAGACCATACGAGCTCGACGCACGACACACTCGTGGTTTGAGTGACTGGGCATGTGTTTTTAAACCTAAAAATACCGAAATACCCTTTAAATTAGAAATTCCAAAAAATGACAAATTCACCCCACGTTTTTCATAAGTCTAATGAAGTTTTCCAAATTTTTATTCAGCTCCAAACATTTTCAGAAATGCCCCTCTTCAACCTCAAGATCAAAGCTTCCTTTCCGGCCCAAAAAATTATGTTCGCCACACCTTTTCATAAGATACCTTTTTAAATGCTCTGATATTAAGTAATTTCTATACTGTAATTAATAGAGTTTTTTTTTTTTGATAAGTAGTAACTAATAGAGTTAGTTAGTTAATTAGTTAGTTACATTGTATAATAAATACTGTGTAGAAGATAAGCTGAAACCCAATTTCATTTAACAAACTAAAACATAATCTGGAAAAAAGAGGTTATCGAATTAAAAGCTCAATAGAGTAATCATAAGAAATAATAACATTATCATCAATAACCAAATTGCTTAGTTAACAATTTCATCTATAGTCCATGGTAAAGAATTACGATTATCGTGCAACAGCTTCGACGGAGATTTCTATATCTAGCTGACAAAATTTTTTCTCATTAATAAATCCTTTTATAGGATCGTTAATAGTCGCAAGCTTCATGAAAGGATCCCATCCCCATTTATTGGACGTGGAATCCGAAAACCATTGAGTACCTGCAAATAAACATTGCGAATTAGATTGAAAAAAAACAATAATATATTATCTCATATTATGATCCGACTAACAATGTGGTCGAACTTAGTATAATTTTATCGAAGGCATGTTTTTTTTAAAATTCAATCCCAAAATCCCCATATGTATTGATTTTATCGAAGAGTAGCAATGTATGGCAGTGGATTATATTGCAAACATGAGCAAGTGAAAGAAACCACTTACTACTTTTTATTTTGTGTTTTTCGGAAACTTGGTTTTTGATCCGTATAGTAAAACATGCTTTGACACTCTCGGAACCAATGTAGTACAAAAAGATAGCTACGCCATTTCCCTTTGCTCCTCCACATCCTTTTGGATGAAGCAAAACAT
Organism: Erythranthe guttata; assembly: GCF_000504015.1. The sequence goes on from NW_012194833.1 coordinate 426,038, forward strand.
TCCTAATTTCATCAACAAAACTCAAGTTAGTATGTATTCCAAGTGCAAGAATAATATGCAAAGATCGAAAAAAGATAATTGAAATTCATTATAATAGTAAAGAGTTTACTGCATTTAGTACCCTTGTATTATATCGAATTGCTAAAAAAAATATCACCGGATATAAATTTTAGCAAAACCACCTCCACATTTTTGCCTACAAAAACCTAAAAGATGCTTTTTTCGGGGGTACTTTGTTAATAAAATTGAATCACAGGGTGTTTTGCTAATATTTATAACACGTAGTGTCTTTTAACATTTATACTAAACACAAGTCACTACAAAAATTAAATCTTTTGAGTGACAACACCTATTTTTCACATAATTAGACAAAAAATATTGTCAATAGGCTTGTTACTAATGGGGTACGATGTCTCTAATGCTCTATAGTGACAATAGAAAATGATTAAGTGACAAAAAAAATAGCTATTAGTGACAAAAAAAAATGTTATCACTTAATATATGCATATATCTAATGACAACTTTTGGATTTGTAGCAATTGGGGTATCGCTAATGCAACATTTTCATGTAGTGAGTGTTAAATAATATTAACCCTAATGGTGAAAGATGTACCATTTTTTGCCTCCTGCTTTGAATGTTTCAGACTTCCAAACATCTCCCAATTTGGAGAAGTTTCGAATCTTCCAATCACGTTTGTAAGGAGTTACGGTTTTCTTCAGAGACAAACATCCGGTCAACGCATTAGTATTGACCACAAAAACCTCAGCACCAAACACACACTTGTCATCAACTAGGTATCCGTTCGATGGTTCAGACATAACTTTCTTAGAGATAAATTTAGAAAATCCCCATTCCGACTTCATTGTTTGGAAACGTCTTGTTATTCCTGCCCAAAGTGACATGGGCAAATAAGTAATTACACATTGTGACCGAAAGACGTTGGTTATTATTTTGAATAGGCATCGATCGAACAATAATAATAATACCTAGTGAACAAAGATAGTTGCCGGAATTTTGATTAAAGAGAAAGATGCTAAAGACAGCATTAACTACCCGGTTTGCGGGTAGTGAACTATTTTCCACCATAGCCAAATATAAAGAAATATGGTTCTTATCATTTCCGACATTGTCGTCTCCATCGGGATAGATTATTAGTCTCCTGTAATTAGGTTAGATTTTCTCATTAAACAACTAATGTAATTTAATTTCATAATTAATGACAATAGAAATATACATACCACTTGTGATTTCCAGCGACGAATTCCTTAGTCTCGTATTTGTGAATCCCACGACTTTCGAGCAAGGAGAACGTTAATTCTGAAAGCAACAATAGAATCAAATAATTCGAGTTCGTACCGTACGTATTTCCATTTAATATAAATATTAGGACAAAGAAAATAAAAAGACCATATATTCATAGTTTTGTGAGAGTTTTCGTACCATGTATCAAAGATATCTTGGTTCTTTTCAACTAATAATTGTTCATTCAATATGTTTTTATTATTCAAGAAATCATCTTAAAATAACGACTGAATATTCCTTATTTTCCGATTAATTTACAAAGGAAGGTAATTAAATAACTAAGGAAATAAAATCCCATGCATGCAAAACTAATAACTATGGAAATCTTCGTGTTACCATTTGATTCATTGAAATCTTGAAATATTGTTAGTATATCTGTTATAGTTTTATGTTTATTTGACCAGAAAAAAAAAAAACTAGATATTTATTAATTTTCATATTTTAGAACGTTGCTTTCTCTAAAACTAGATCTCCCAAGCAAAAAAAATATCTGGCGGCTAATTTTCGATTCGTACGAACAAATTTGAGGTAATTTTATATTTTTACGATTCGTGAATTATGTATGTCTCGAATAAAAAAAACAAAACAAAAACCAATTATGCTACTTCCGCGTTGTTCAACACGATACCCAGTCTTCAATTTCTTTTTTTTGTTTTTTAATTCCGTGTTGTTTAACATGGAATCCCAAATTGCATATGGGGATTTCGTGTTGACAAACACCAAATAACCAAAAACAAATTCTTATAAATAAAAAGAATACTTTATCTGGAAATCAAAATAATCGTCGTCCATTTGGTTATTGTCGCTTACTAGTTCAATAAAATCCGAAAAACGTAACAATTTGATAGATTGAAGAGAAAATTTGTTAAATTTTAGAAATTTTTGGAATTACGTTGAAAATTACTCTGCAACCTATCAAAAGCCCTTTTGCGTCAAATATACAAAATTATAGTATTTTCCAACAATATTGTTGTCTTCGTTAGGATAAATTATCAGTCTCTTGTACAAGTTCAAGCATCATTGAATTACTTATTTATTAATATAATAGTTGTACATTTCTTCTATATAAGATGGACAACTACTTTTTTTTGGCTGAAATTAAGGCAATACGTAAGGGAAAATTACAGTTTTCACCCCTCAAGTTTGCACTAATTTCACATTTGGTCCGTAATGTTCACAAAAAAATATATTTGGTCCATCACGTTTCAATAATTTAAAATTTGTCCTTTCCTTCAATTTACCATTAGTCGGATAGTTAAGGCAATGATAGATACACATTTGATTCCGTTAGTACTAACGGAAAATTAACGGAAATGACTGAAAGTGTTTAATTTTTGAAACATGAGGAACCAAATGTAAAATCAGTGCAAACTTGAGGGATAAAAACTGTATTTTTTTAAATATGAAAATAATGAAATAATAAATAAACAAATCCATGAAAGGCTTTAAATTTTAGTAAAGAATATGTATGTGTACGTACCACTTGTACTTGTCAATTCCACACTTGTAGAATGATTCAATCTTGATCAAAAAATTTGCAAGTGAAGCCTCTCTTCTTTCCGTTGGTAATTCTGACAGCAACATAAATAAATTAGAATTTATATATACATATAGAAGTTTGTATGCATATAATATTTCCAAAAAGAAAAATAAATAAATATTTTTTTTGTGAGATTTCATATACCATCTGCTGCTTGAGTCACAAACATCAACAAATTGCTTGTCTCCTAATTATCCTTTTGTAGTAGGAGTTTTTTAATTTCAGTACAATGACCTTTGGCTTACTTACTTTCTATAAAATTCGTGCATAAGGCGGATACAAGTTATGTATCACGGACGCCAGAAACATCGACTCGGGTAATCGGGGAAACAATTTTTCTGGAAAATAAGGATATGGGAGCTTCGGAAAAATGCGTAAAAATTAAAATTATAGGGTAAATTTATAAATATACTATATATACATATACAAGTTTTTATTTATCTATAAATTATTTTTATATATTTTCATAAACATATTCAAAATAAATTTTACTATCAACAATCAATTTGCAATTGATCATTAAATCGTGTAAATAATTAGGAAAACAACATAAATATTTGAAAATTTGATATTCAACATGTTTCTAACTTTTTAGAAATTGCAAAATTACCCATAAGTTTGGTAGGTGTCCTCGAGTGTTCGATACGAAACGTGTCCGAAACGCGAAAACGTTAAGAAGTTAAAGTTGAAGTTTTTGTACTACATAGGATACAAGTATACTTATATTAGATAAACCAAGATAATAGCCAATATTGTCACAATTGCGGATTGCTATGAGAAATAATTTGGCAAACTATAATTCAAGAAAAAAACACAACATCATTCAATCATATACACTTTATATAACCTTTTTAAATTATATAATACCAGTCATTGTTCCTAGACTTGCCTCCCTTATTAACCAATTACCACCATCAAGCTATGATGCACGGACACTGATACGTGGACACGGCGATACGCGGATACGGACACAGTGATACTGCATTTCCAAAAAACTAGAATACGGACACGCGGGGATACGCGTAAACATAAACAAATATAGGGGTATATTTAAAAATTATTAAAATATAGGAATACATTTATAAATTGTAAAAATATATTTATAAGTCACCAAATCGAATAAGAGAGCCGCTCGCCCTTGCTGTTGGTGTTCTTGGTCACCGTTGTCGCTAGATTTTTGGACTTTGGGTGGACTCTCAAAGAAGACAGGCAAAAACCCGATTTTTCAAACCTTTACACTAAAATCGTATAGATATGGGACCGCCTCCGCCTTGGAGACCGATTAATCGGCCGCCTCGGCCAATTTTTAGAACACTGATTTATATCATAAAAATGTAAGGGTAAAACAGTAACTACGCTATATGAACTAATGGTGTTAGAGATTTGAGGGTTGACCGTTAAGTTGAGGGGCAATTTTGTCGCATTTTGTAGTACAGGGGATATACGATATTGATGATAGTCAGAGGTGCAGTTTGTATTTAACCCTAAAAAATATCAGTACTCTGGGGTGGAAATTTGAACGGGATTTTCGATTGTTGTCAATTCCTATCAAAAAATATTAGAATTTGGAACCCTTTTTTCTTCCGATTTTTTCGATTATTTTTTGAACGAAATTGGAATCGCATATAAAATATCGAAAAATCTGATTTTCGATCCAATTTTAGTTTCGAAATATATAATATAATTTTCTATTTATATTATTTTTGGTTGGAAATACCTTTAATTTTTCGATCCGATTTTAGTTTCGAAATATATAATATAATTTTCTATTTATATTATTTTTGGTTGGAAATACCTTTAATTTTTCGATCCGATTTTAGTTTCGAAATATATAATATAATTTTCTATTTATATTATTTTTGGTTGGAAATACCTTTACGCAAGTGCACGTATCATACAAGTAATATAGTGGATTAAATGTCCGAGTATCGATCCCACGAGGAATAATGCACTTCCTAAAACTAATAGTCCGTTAGAAATCTATCGGAGTAGCGTATCCAATGCATTTTCCCGTTAGAGTTTCTAACAATGTTTAGGGGGTGATTGTAATTATCGATATCACAAAAATCTTAAAGTTATTTTAGCATATTCCAAAGGTGTAAGTGTAATTTACCCATTTATTAATGGTATATTAAGGATTTTGTTGATGCTACACCCAGTGAAATACACTTGGTGAATCTTATCCGGGTATAGTATTTCATAGACCGTGCACTTTAAATCATTAAAGGAAAGAAAAATGAGCAGATCTACAACATGACAAGTGTATTCATGAAACTTCTATATGCCGGCCACATTTAAGTGTGTCGTTAACATATATTGTTTCTCTCTCTACAATTTCAAGACTCTTTTGGTAGAAATACAGTAGAACCTTTAGAACAGGTCCGAGTCAAATAGCAATGACTCAAAGCATTTCTCTTTTACGTTGTTTCGGAAATCCAAATACTCAATCATATGTAAAATACATGAATACATTAACAATCTTGTTTAAATAATATTTTCTAATACGACTAGGCAAATCCGCTATCACTGTATATTGATTCATCTCTTTGTGATCTTGTGCCGATTTAGCTAATTCATCTGCCACCATGTTCCCCTCACGATAAGTATGCACCACTTGCAATCATCTTTCTTGAGCAATCTTGATGAATCATATCAATAACCAATTTAGAACCCGACTCCACAATAACCTGTGCAAAACCCATCTCCTGACATATTCATAAACCATCTAAAATAGCCTAGGCTTCTGCGAAAATATGTGTGCCTTGCCCGTAGAACTTCAAGAAACCGCGAATAAAGGAAACACATGGCTCCGAAAAATCCACCACCCGGGTAAACTTCCCCTTTCCCAGAGGCATCTACGTTAACCTTGACTTGAAATGGGGGGCGGAGGGAACAAAACAACATCATTCCATGAAAAATCACTTTTGGTAAACCATAGTTATTTATGTATATGTGAGATTAAGGTGGTGTTTGCTAAAATTGTTTTTGAAATAAACTATGAGCTTTTTTCTGTATATAATTGTTTTTAGGTGTTAGCAAAACAAATTTTTGTTTGTGCTTCTCTTAAAATAAGCCTGTTTGGCTATAACATATCATATCAAATCAGAATAAAAATATTGCTAGCAACTCGAAGACTATGACTACATATACCCCCTTGTAGCAAATTCAGAAGCTACATTACCCTTGTAACGAGGTCAGAAACTGCATAACCCTTGCACATGTTTTTTGTATCTAGTTGATTTTCCTGCTGAATTGCAGACACCCCAAACTTTTACAAATAAACACTTCATCCCAACTTAACTCACGGTCACTGACTTCTGTTTTTAATTAAGATTTTGCAAACACCACCTAAACCTTCTGTTTAGTCTTGCGCTTCACCAAAACTATCGAAGTCAACTATGTTCCATTTCCTAAAGCAGTCGTCTTTTGGATTCTAAACAAAAACAAACAGTCGGTACACAAATTGAACCTCGTCATTTGGCAAGATACACAACGGGGTAAAGTAATAATAAAAAATTCTTGATAAACACCTCCGAGTGTCGGATAGATAAGAAACAGTGACATATTTAGCCCAAGACTTGCACGCCATACTCATTCCAATTCCCGATATCTAACCCAATAGTAACATTTTGAGGATAGTCGAAACACGCACGAAGACATCCCTCTAAGAACTCCCAGTCTAGGGCAAAGCGAACCCTCCAAATATTTAGGTTGTTACATCTTTGCATCGGCTTCTACTTTTCTCTCAACTTTTCGGTTTTGTTTTGTACGAAGAAGGATGGGCTTGTTTTTTATACGAGGAAGGATGTCGATAAATCCTAATAAAAAATAAGTAATAAGTAATACCTAGGGCTGACTATTATCTTATTTATAAAGGGGCGGCTAAAACAAAGACCAATTCTTTCTCACTTCAATACCACCGCAATAAAAAATAAGTAATAAATAGGTAATGAAGTTAATACCCTTACTGTAAATCAATATCTCACAAACACAAATGGAAAAGTTAATGGAGCCATGGAAACATCTTCTCTTAGCAAAAAATTATGATTCAAAAGAATGACTAATTTTAATAAACAGTAACCTATGGATTCTAAGCAGAAACAACTTTAAAAGAAAGCAATATTATCCGGTACAAGTGAGACTAAACTTTCCGTGTAGACCTCCGCTTCACGAACACGATCACGGTCAAAGTCAATTGTGTGTCGTTGCCTAACACACCGTCTTTCTTATTGTAAATCAAAAAATCCGATCCGGATGTAAACATAATCTCGCCACTTGGCAAAAGAAACAACGGGGTTACGCGATTAAACATTCTCGTGAATGAAGAGTTCTCAAAAACGGATAGATAAGATATAGTCAACAATCGTGACCACGAATCTTCCACCCCGTATTCGTTCCAAATCAATATATCGAACCCTACGGTTAGAGCGCAGTCGAAAGACATACAAAGACATCCCTTGAAAACTCCGAGCCTCGGAATGTAACAACCCTCCATACAACTAGGTCGTTCCACGGTTCCGAAACTCTCGTTCGTCAAATCGAAACAAACGATTTCCCATTTCAATTTCGTTTTATAATAGTTTATCCAATGAAGCTTCCCACTCACAAATTTCCCTTGACCTATTGTCCATCTATCCTCGAAGAACGCGTTAACTCCCCAAGAATCGGTTTTGAAACTATACACTCTCGCCACGGATTTACTAGGAAAACCGACATCTCGATCGTACGGTGATGTCATCGAAAAAACGGCGTAAACCTTGTAATCACAACTACTCTCATCGAATCCAAAGCCATATCCACTAATAGAACCGAGATTCTTCGGGCATGTCGTTCCGGTAAAGAAGTCGGGCAATTCCTTGAACTCCCTTGTCGAAGGATTCAACAAGAAAAACCGACATGCGTCGACTAGAACGCAGATCAAACCGTTGCATGAACCGACGATAACTATATCTCTCGAACTATTCATCGGAAAGAAATTGAAAGAAAAGGCGCGAGTGACCGGTTCGGTCAACAAGGAGGACAGATAACATGCCTTTAGTCTGCCTGGACACGATGATTTCGAACAGGTTGAGATGATTCTTTTGTCGGTGAAAGATTCGATCTTTTTCGAGTGTTGGAGATGGGTTTCGATGAATTGTTTGGTGGAGATCAATGAACGCCATGATTGGGAAACACACTTGAATCTCAAGAGAGATTTTACTGGGAGTCTGTACAATATTTCTTCGATGATTTCTTCCGGAAGATGATGGCTGATTTGTTCAGCCTTGCCGATCTTCATTAGCGGCAGCGGCGGCGGCGGTGGTTTATGAGTTCGGCCGTACGAGGTTCTTGTCGTACGATGAAAGCCACCAAATTAGGGTTTTGTTTTCCCGTTTTGGGGGGTTTGAGGTTGTTGTGTTGTACAAGGAATCCAGTCTATGGTTTGGATTAGGGAAACCCAAACACAATTTTCTTTTCTTCTTCTTTATTATTATTTTGTTTCTTTTTTTAGAAGACCAAACACAAATTAAAATAAATTAAAAATGATCCCAATTCCCAACTCATTCACTATCATTTAGCTCAAAATTCAAATGCAAATTCACCTGTTAGAGTATATATATTTTGCATGTATATATTATATATATTCTTTTTAAGAAGTTAAATAAATATGCCATTCAACTTGGAAATTTAGAGGATACAAATAAACAATATGGTTCATAATATCTGCAAAAACATTAGAGCTACAAGGACCCCAAGTAGATAGTTTAACAATTTCACGAGCTGCACTATTCCCTTCCCTCAATATATGATAAGGGTAAATTGTTATTTGGGTGTGTATTTCGAAATGGGAACCAACAAAATTTGGACAAAACTTTGACACGAAAAGAAGTAGTCGATGCAAGAATTCGGTTCTTTCTCCTTAAGACAAATTTTCCCCGTGCAGTGTTTTCGGTTTACGACAATTGTCTCTAAGATACAATAACTATTTCAGTTCCAACAAAGTAGCACAACAATTATTGGAACACGGCGAACAAAACGACGTTTAGGACTTTATAAGACACGAAGAAATGGGACTTTATAATTGCAACAATATGCAATGAGAGGCTATGATAAGAAGTGAATTCAATTAACGTATTGAATTCCATGTGAAAAATGAATGATTCAAATGGTGGATTTTGGAATCTATTTATAGATTTTCAAAGGTTATGACCACAAGTCACAACCATTAGGAAAATAATTTCATGAAAATGTATCACACCTTTTTCTCATTAATTACACACCTATTCCATTTAATAGGTGCTTAAACACCTCCATCTTTTCCAATGGTGGCATTTCACTTCTTTATTAATTTCCATACTTTATATTAAGTGATTTTATTAATTTCTCATTCATTAAAATTAATTTTGAGAAACTATATTTAATCCACTTAAATAATCAACAAAAATTGAGTCTAAACACTTAAAATTTCCAACATAAATTACGGCCAGCCCCTAAAGAAAGGTTAAATTACAATAAACCTCTTTTAGGGTAATTACAATCACCCCCTCAACTATGAATCTTATTACACGTTGCCCTTATGGTGTCAAATTGAACATAATCTTCTAGATTACATGGGATGTTCTCTAGTTTGTACTCGTTTTGTGCAAAAATGTTTTAGCTTCGATTAGTTAAGCATTAGTTGACTTCAGCCGACGTCCAACTTTTTTTCTTTTAACTATTTCTTATTTTTCCGGCAACGGGATGCCTGAGCTCTAATTATAGCTAACTATGCATTAGTTGAGTTCGCATTAGCTGACATTCGACTTTTTTATTTATTTTTCCTTTAAACTATTTTTTTCAGCGGCGAATATTTAGGCTACGATTAGCTGAATGTAATGTTGAAGTTAACTCATGCTGAGTCAGCTAACTAGAGCTCCAAACACTCACCACCAGGAAAAAAATTAAAAGAAAAAAAATTGAAAAGTTAACTAATTTTGAATTTAACTAATGTTGAGTCAGTTAACCGGGTCTCCGATGACCCAGGCCACCGCCGCAAAGATATTAAAAAAGAATTATAATAATAATAATAACGGAAAAGAAAAGGTCGGGTTAGACCGGGTCAGGTCGGGTCGGGTGGGATGGGATATGGGTAGGTTGGGCTTATCTAAAAAAGAAATATGTAAAGCTACTTTGAGAATTTATATTTTTGTGGGTTTATTTGAAATAAAAGTAAAAGTGAAAATGTATTTGTAGTAAAATTTCATTCCATGCACCTAGCTCAAATTCACTCAATATCTTATCATATCATATCATCAAAACACAAACAAAACATCCTTTTAAAACTCCCAATCTCGGGCAAAACTTAGAACCCTCCAAACATCTAGGTTGTTCCACAATTTCAAAACTCTGTCGAAACTCGAAACAAACAATGTCCAGTTTCAATTTCATTCCAAGCTTATTACTTATCTAGTGAAGCTTCCCATTTACAAACTTCCCCGCTTCAAAATATTTCGAATCATCATACGTACGGAAACCCAACCTTAAACAACACATTACCTAACCAAGAATCAGCCTTCTTTATATTATACATCGTTCCGATAAACACACCCGTAAACCCATAAAACCCTCCGAGGTAAAGTCTATTTACGAAAAAATTCCTCAATGTTCCATAATTATATTCAACTCCTGTAATTTGTAGATTCCTTGCATTAGCACCATTTTATAAGGAATGCATGTAAGAATTTACAAACTGCAAGGGACTAAATGCAATTTCTCAAAGAAAATGGGCTTTTTGTAATTACACTTTATTTCAGGGAGGTGATTGTAATTTATCCTATCTTTTTAGGATTGTAATCAGTATAGATGGTTGGCAATATATTGCACTCTCTAGCCGAAGGATTCAACAAAAGATTGGAACAAAAAAATCGAATTATGTTGGTTTCGATTTAATTTTATTTTCTTATTCAATGTTATTCGTTCCAAAATTTCATATTTGTCCGTCTTTTTTTTTTTTATCAGAATTATAATCTACATATGAGATTTTGATTTCCAATCTAATTTTAATATTCAAAATAATTCTAAAAATTCAATTAAAAAATTCCAATTACTACACTTGTATCATCAAAACTATTAGGTATTTTGTATTAGATTTTGTTTGAGATAGCCCTCTCACAAACTTACATAATGTAGTTTTAATTCCAAATTATTTCTTCTACTTATTTTATTAAGTGCATAAAACTGGCCATTTTATGTGCTTTTCTGTTATTGTTAATCGCATGAATCGGAAGATCAGATTAATAATTAGAACTTTGGTAGCAGAACCTTCGTTATGCTATCATAAGAATATAGTTAGCCTCTTAGGTAGCCATTATTGAGATCTATGATTAATGTTGTTTTCTAGATCTAATTGCGTAGGAATACAGTAATTTAATTTAGAACATTAGAATCGTAATACACGCAGAAGCGGGTTATCATTAAATTAGCATCTCAGGTTAGTAATCCGAATTAATAACTTGCATAATTGAAGGAATTGGGGAATTAATAATCACATAGGGGGGAGAATAAAATATTAGGTTTGCTTTATCTAATTAATCTTCGTGTTTAATTGCTTTCTTACTTTTGCCTGTTTAATTTATTTTTAAATCGTTTTAGTCAATTTAGCTTTATTAATCAACTTTCGACTGTGTAGGGTGGGCTTTGATAATAATTGATATAATTTAGCGTCTGAGATTAGATAATTAAATATTCTTTGTGGGATCGATACTTGGACTTAAAAACCCGTTATATTACTTGTACAATATGTGCACTTGCGTGTAGGTATTCCAACCAACAAATGCTGTTGAAATGACTTGGTCTAATCTGGACCAATGAAACAGCATGTAATATTGCATGTCCCCAAACATAAGTGGGTAAATTTGTTGGGTTTCAGGCACGTGTACGCAGCGGAAAACAAAAATTTTATGCGAATTAAACAACTTTAAAACACATAAGCACATGCCCGATAATTAAATCAATTAATTGCTTACCTTTGCGCTTCCAGCGAAATTAAAAACAACATACATTGCGTACCTTTGCGCTTCCAGCGAAATTAAAACAACATACATGCTTGATTACTTAATCGAAATTAAATCAATTAGCATGCTCGCCTTTAAATCAAATAATCATGCTCGCAATAATAAAACCAATTTCATGTAGTCACATAAAATCATACAAGTTTCTTATTAAAACGAACATGCATATATTAATTTAAACGTAACCGAATCGAATGACAATAGATTCGAAACATTACCTCTTGAAGCGTGAGGTAGGCGCACTAAGCAAAGCTAGATTGCAACGGAAACCAATCCGTGCAATCCGGGGTAGCAACGGCGATGATCCGAGCTACGGCAGCGCATGTGATTCACGCGCAGAGAAGATAGCTAGCTGCTCTTCCCACTCCTATTGATCCAACCTGTTTGCTGATCTGAAATTACAGCCTTGCTCCGACTTCAGTATCTCCATGCGTATTTACTGGATTAACAATTCCTTCTGTATGATGGTAGATTCATGAGTCGTGAAGCTGCTGTCAAAATTTCACGTCCATCGGATGACCGGTTGATTTATGGCGAATTTTCTCGCTGGGCAGCGCAGAAAATCCGAGAGCAGTTTTTCGGAATTGCCTTCTCGCATCTTCGATTCTTCGATCTTCCTCCTCTTGGATTTCACCTCGTATACTTCGATCTACTAAACACGTGGCACTAGACACGTAATAGTCAGAACAACGGAAGAAAAGAAAGAAGGAAAGGAATACCGAAAGAGATCGGCCAACGGGTGGCCGATTCCGGCGAATTTCCGGCGACGGCGCGGTGGTGGTGGCCGTGGGAGAGGGTGGCTGATCGAGAGAGGCAGCGGCTAGGGTTATGAACGTGTGTTCTCTTAGTTGTGTGTGTGTAAGACCTATAAATCAAGTATTTATATGTCTTGCATAAAACCCTAACGGGCTTAAGTTGGACAGGACCCAACAACTTAAGTTCGTTAGTTCTTTTACTTGCTCGTCTCTCTCAATTCAATGATCGGAAAATTGTAACGATTACATTTTCGGAATCATTATAATGTCCTCGTCATTACGAGTGCCAACTCTCGATTTCCAACTTTCCAAAAGTGGAAACCCTAATTCAGTGCACTTTCTAAATTTGGAAACTTCCCGATTTAGAAAGTCCACTAATACATTTGCCTATTCTTTTCCTTTTCTTATTCTCATTCATAATTCCAAATTACGAATGTTGGACCCAATCATATTGACTTCCAATCATGCAAAGATAAACCATTTTATCTCTGACCGTTTATTCAAAGATCTCATGTGCACGAGCAGTGTGACCCTCGATGGTTCAGGTGTAAGCTAGTCGTGGGCCCACAACTCTTTGTGGTCAAAACTCGTCCCTTAGAGTTACGATTAAGATGAAACTCGTTTCACCTTAATCACCCAACGAATCAAGATTGGCGTCTAGCAACTACGCGTCATGATTCCCTAGATACAAATGAAGTGCCTGCAAGAACCTTCAGATATAGTTAACGTACAGTACGGTCCCTTCGATACATATGTCCCGATCGAACTAGAGGCATTGGTTCATCGAGACCTCTTTATATGTTCGATGACGGTGCGATCGTTCCAAGTGTTGTAATCGTCACGTGCATGACTTAGAGAATCGAATTCTCTAATCATCACTTAGTCAGCTCTGGCCAGAGACTTAGAATGATTACAAACTTTCAGAACACACAGGACATCCAAGACTATTCTAGCGATCGAATCCCCGACTACAATGCACAGACCTCCCACTAGATTTCGGACTGCACGAACACTGGCCCTTGGGAAGGTCCTCGGTGGAACTCAGAGACAGGTCACGATACAGCTGGTCCTCTAGTGAAGTCACGGTGATGTCTAGGTCATAAGGACTAATGGTGTACAACTATACCATAGATATCTCTACTCGATTATTGGGAACCACTTAGAGATTTCTAGGGTGAGGGAGTTCAGTGAACTCGTCAACTTACGAGCACCCACTTATGCATGCCGATATCACAATACCGTTTACTGATGAGACGCAGTACACATACACTAAGTGCTAGTCTTCTAATGGGAAAGGCCGATATCCTCATTGGTGGCGTAACCCTTCGACTAGGAACACGTTTAACAGTTATAATACTTAAGTAAATATCTCACGATCCTAACGATCAATTACTAGTACTTGTAATAACTGTAAGGACTATAGCTATGCTTGTGACAAAGGGACAAAGATATAGAATGCCAAGGTGTTTTATCATTAATACGAATAAAGGTTCGTTTATTACCATAATAAATACGAAAGACCACAACCACAAGTTGGCTTGTTGGTCACCTACTCTAACAATCTCCCACTTGACCTAAAGCCAACTACCCATGAATCGCAATCCCATCGACTCTCGATGTTTCTCATGGACCGATCTCGGTAAAGGCTTCGTAAAGGGGTCAGCAACATTCTCTTCCGAGGTGACTCGTTCTACTTTAACTTCACCTCTATCAATGATCTCTTGGATCACATGATACTTTCTCAGAATATGCTTCAACTTCTGATGAGATCTCGGCTCCTTAGCTTGCGCCAAGGCTCCGGTGTTATCACAGTACAACGGTACTGGATCACTAGCATTAGGAATGACACCCAACTCTTGGATGAACTTCATTATCCAAGTCCCATCTTTTGCAGCTTCGGACGCTGCAATGTATTCCGCTTCGGTAGTGGAATCGGCCGTCGTGCTTTTCTTGGAACTCTTCCAACACACGGCACCACCATTAAGCGTGAATATAAATCCAGAGTTCGATTTTGAGTGGTCCACATCCGATTGAAAACTAGAGTCGGTAAAGCCCTCTAATTTCAACTCGGCACCCCAATAGACCAAAAATATATCCTTAGTTCTTCGTAAGTACTTGAGGATATCTTTCACGGCCTTTCAGTGAGCCGGGCCGGGGTTAGACTGATGTCTGCTTGTGACATTCACAGCATACGCAATATCGGGTCTCGTACATAGCATGCCATACATTATGCTTCCTATGGCAGAAGCATATGGCGTCCTTTTCATCTGCTCGATTTCACTAGGTGTTTGCGGACACATAGATTTCGAGAGACGAACCCCATGGGACATTGGCATGAATCCTTTCTTCGAATCTTTCATGCTAAACCGTTTCATAACGGTGTCTATGTACAGGCTTTGGGATAATCCAAGCATCTTTCTTGCTCTATCTCTATAGATGCGTATTCCTAATACATAAGATGCTTCTCCCTAATCCTTCATTGAGAAACGTGTGGACAACCATGCTTTTGTTTGTTGCAACATTCCTACGTCATTCCCAATGTGTAGAATGTCATCAACGTAAAGCACTAAAAATATCACTGCCCTCCCACTAACCTTCTTGTATACACAAGGTTCCTCCGGATTCTTCTCAAAATCAAACTCTTTGATAGTTGAGTCGAACCTAATGTTCCAACTTCGGGATGCTTGTTTCAATCCATAAATGGATCGCTGGAGCTTGCAAACCTTTTGCTCACTTCCAGAAGATATGAAGCCTTCCGGCTGCGCCATGTAAATTTCTTCCTCAATATCTCCATTAAGGAAGGCGGTCTTCACATCCATTTGCCATATCTCGTAGTCATACCACGCAGCTATGGCCAGCAAAATCCTAATAGACTTCAGCATCGCGACTGGCGAAAAGGTTTCCTCATAGTCAACGCCTTGCCTTTGAGTGTATCTTTTCGCTACCAATCTAGCTTTATAGGTCGATACCTTTCCATCCACTCCAATTTTCTTCTTATAGATCCACTTGCAGCCAAAAGGAACAATTCCCTTAGGTGGATCTACCAAGGTCCACACCTTGTTGGAGTACATGGAGTCCATTTCGGATTTCATGGCAGTTAGCCAATGTCCCATGTCCGCATCCGATACGGCCTCATTGTATGTTCTTGGATCTTGTCCAAGATCAACATGATCTTCATCATTCTCGAGGAGGAATAACCTATCCGGCAATTTCCGAACTCTTTCGGATCTACGTACCGTAGGTTCAGGAGGTATATTAGTGTATTGTTGTATTGGTTCGATTGCTTGTTCTTGCGCTTGAACTTCACTTTGTGGTTTTTGAACTACTTCAAGTTCTATCATGCTGCCTTTTCTATCGGATAAAAACTCCATTTCCAAAAAGGTGGCATTTCTTGAAACAAACGTCTTTGCTTCCTTGACATAATAGAATTCGTATCCCATTGAATCTTCGCGATACCCCACAAAATAGCACAAGTCGGATTTACTATCCAACTTATCTTCCACTAATCGCTTCACATAAGCGGGAAAACCCCATATCCTAATATGTTTGTAGTTGGGTTTCCGGGAATGCCAAAGTTCTTTATCATTAATATCTCACTACGTTTTGCTGAATTTCGCCTTAGGGGCCCCCACTACCTTCACCCACTTCGAACTTGCTGTTTGGAAAGGGAACTCTTTCCT
This sequence comes from Erythranthe guttata, assembly GCF_000504015.1. The sequence continues at coordinate 442,345 of NW_012194833.1, forward strand.
TTCTCTTCTTTTGGGGAGAACTATTCTTTCCAGAAGTGACAGCAATGAGAGCAGGCTTCTCTTTCTTAATGGTGGACTCGAAACTGACCAACATGTTCATTAACTAATCCAAGGGAGGATCTAGTTTGTTCATGTTGAAGTTCACTATGAACGATTCATAGGAACTAGGGAGAGATAACAGGATCAAATCCAACGAGAGCTCGGCCGGGAGGGTGACATCAAGATTCACTAGCTTTTCAAGGAGAGTGATCATTTTGAGACAGTGCTCGTGGACCGAAGTCCCTTCGCGCAGTCTTGCCGTGATCAACTCCTTTGTAGCAGCGTACCTCGATGCCCTAATATTCTCACTATACATGCTATCAAGATGAGCCTTTATATCGAAAGCATGCATGTGAGACTCATATTTCCTCGCAAGCGCGGGCTCCATGGCGGCTATCATATAGCACCTAGCATGAGTGTCATCTTTCTTCCAAACTTCATAAGTTTCCTTTTCAGCATCAGTTGCTGTGGCAGGTATAGTGGCGGGAAGTCTCTCGTTCAAAACATAGAGACGCCCCTCAACATTTAGCACAAGCTTAAGACTACGCAACCAATCTAGGTAATTAGGGCCATTAAGATTATTGTCGAGGATTGACATTATGGGATTCTTAGACATGATTATCTGAGACATATAGAGAAGAGGATTATTAGAGATTCGCGTTAAATGATTGTTACAATTAAATGTTTGGACTTATGTTATTTGATTGTTCTCCCACTAATTTTATCGAGTTCCACTTCCCTCTAGTAGACAAACGAGAAAACTGATTTTTCTTAATGGGCTTTAGGTCCAATAGACAAATATAACCCGTAGTTAATCTAGCCCGATTATATTTGCCCAAAGGTAGATCACAATCAATCATATCCACAATATGACCCTAAATTAAACTTTCCTCACACTTGATAATGACCTAAGTTAATCTCGCGAATATCAAAATCGTCGTGTGTCAAGTCTAACCTACCAATCAAAGATACTCATAGAACTTGATTATGCCAAACTAATGCAGTCCCTAGTTAATCTAGCCGACCACGTTAATCCAACATAACCCCTTTCTATGGCTACCTTCATCGCTATGTCAATTGAATTACAGCTTACTCTACCATAGCACTCCCCGCTAACACGGCTTACTGCACTACAGCAAAGGGCTACACATAATCCAACCGTTGGCAGAAGGAAAGAAATAACTCAACAGATTGGGTCATTCTTTATAGCTTGAAATGATTCTCAATTAGATTAAGAATGAGGGGTTTTATTAAAAGTTTTATCTCATCAGAAGGTTCGGATTGGTCTATGTGATTCCTACATCTATGTTCTCTAAAGGTATATGGAAACGCATATTGTCCTAAGAGGAACATACGACCTAATTACATAATTAATTACATTAATTAATTATCGAGTTTTTCAAAATAATTATAGAACCTCAACTAGCATAAATCATTCAAATAATGTTGAGGTACTACTAATTAAGTTGAACTATAATCAATATTATATATGTGTTCTATTAATTGAAATCAATTTAACAATTTAAATTAATTAATTAATCTAACACCTATTTACTAAAATAGATGATCGTCGATCCAATTATCTAATTGGGATTAATTGAAAATAATTTTCCAAAAATTAAAATCAATTTGTTTTAAGTTTAATTTTAGAAATCTGAAATATTTTTATTTTTTTTTTTTTCAGTGAACCGGTTCGGCCCAACCGGTCTGACCGGTTCGGACCAAAGCGGTCCGGTTCTGTCCGGTCCAGCTGACCCAAATCAGTGGGTCGGGTCAGTCGGACCGGGAACCGGTCTGACCAACCCGAATCCACGTGGATTCGGTCAACTAAATCGCACACAACAATCGAACCGGCCGGTTCGACCGGTTCGATCCGAACAACAAAAACCGACGTTTTTTTAAAACAATTTCAGATCCGATTTTCCAATTTTAAACAATTTTAAAGCTGGAAAAATTCTAAACAATATTTCAAAAATATTTTAAACTTACGAAAACTCCCAATTACATAATACGACAATCACTACTTCAATAAATCGAACATGCATAAAATCATAGCATGTTATACAACGCAATTAATTACGCAACGAGCTCTGATACCACTGTTGGGTTTCAGGCACGTGTACGCAGCGGAAAACAAAAATTTTATGCGAATTAAACAACTTTAAAACACATAAGCACATGCCCGATAATTAAATCAATTAATTGCTTACCTTTGCGCTTCCAGCGAAATTAAAAACAACATACATTGCGTACCTTTGCGCTTCCAGCGAAATTAAAACAACATACATGCTTGATTACTTAATCGAAATTAAATCAATTAGCATGCTCGCCTTTAAATCAAATAATCATGCTCGCAATAATAAAACCAATTTCATGTAGTCACATAAAATCATACAAGTTTCTTATTAAAACGAACATGCATATATTAATTTAAACGTAACCGAATCGAATGACAATAGATTCGAAACATTACCTCTTGAAGCGTGAGGTAGGCGCACTAAGCAAAGCTAGATTGCAACGGAAACCAATCCGTGCAATCCGGGGTAGCAACGGCGATGATCCGAGCTACGGCAGCGCATGTGATTCACGCGCAGAGAAGATAGCTAGCTGCTCTTCCCACTCCTATTGATCCAACCTGTTTGCTGATCTGAAATTACAGCCTTGCTCCGACTTCAGTATCTCCATGCGTATTTACTGGATTAACAATTCCTTCTGTATGATGGTAGATTCATGAGTCGTGAAGCTGCTGTCAAAATTTCACGTCCATCGGATGACCGGTTGATTTATGGCGAATTTTCTCGCTGGGCAGCGCAGAAAATCCGAGAGCAGTTTTTCGGAATTGCCTTCTCGCATCTTCGATTCTTCGATCTTCCTCCTCTTGGATTTCACCTCGTATACTTCGATCTACTAAACACGTGGCACTAGACACGTAATAGTCAGAACAACGGAAGAAAAGAAAGAAGGAAAGGAATACCGAAAGAGATCGGCCAACGGGTGGCCGATTCCGGCGAATTTCCGGCGACGGCGCGGTGGTGGTGGCCGTGGGAGAGGGTGGCTGATCGAGAGAGGCAGCGGCTAGGGTTATGAACGTGTGTTCTCTTAGTTGTGTGTGTGTAAGACCTATAAATCAAGTATTTATATGTCTTGCATAAAACCCTAACGGGCTTAAGTTGGACAGGACCCAACAACTTAAGTTCGTTAGTTCTTTTACTTGCTCGTCTCTCTCAATTCAATGATCGGAAAATTGTAACGATTACATTTTCGGAATCATTATAATGTCCTCGTCATTACGAGTGCCAACTCTCGATTTCCAACTTTCCAAAAGTGGAAACCCTAATTCAGTGCACTTTCTAAATTTGGAAACTTCCCGATTTAGAAAGTCCACTAATACATTTGCCTATTCTTTTCCTTTTCTTATTCTCATTCATAATTCCAAATTACGAATGTTGGACCCAATCATATTGACTTCCAATCATGCAAAGATAAACCATTTTATCTCTGACCGTTTATTCAAAGATCTCATGTGCACGAGCAGTGTGACCCTCGATGGTTCAGGTGTAAGCTAGCCGTGGGCCCACAACCCTTTGTGGTCAAAACTCGTCCCCTTAGAGTTACGATTAAGATGAAACTCGTTTCACCTTAATCACCCAACGAATCAAGATTGGCGTCTAGCAACTACGCGTCATGATTCCCTAGATACAAATGAAGTGCCTGCAAGAACCTTCAGATATAGTTAACGTACAGTACGGTCCCTTCGATACATATGTCCCGATCGAACTAGAGGCATTGGTTCATCGAGACCTCTTTATATGTTCGATGACGGTGCGATCGTTCCAAGTGTTGTAATCGTCACGTGCATGACTTAGAGAATCGAATTCTCTAATCATCACTTAGTCAGCTCTGGCCAGAGACTTAGAATGATTACAAACTTTCAGAACACACAGGACATCCAAGACTATTCTAGCGATCGAATCCCCGACTACAATGCACAGACCTCCCACTAGATTTCGGACTGCACGAACACTGGCCCTTGGGAAGGTCCTCGGTGGAACTCAGAGACAGGTCACGATACAGCTGGTCCTCTAGTGAAGTCACGGTGATGTCTAGGTCATAAGGACTAATGGTGTACAACTATACCATAGATATCTCTACTCGATTATTGGGAACCACTTAGAGATTTCTAGGGTGAGGGAGTTCAGTGAACTCGTCAACTTACGAGCACCCACTTATGCATGCCGATATCACAATACCGTTTACTGATGAGACGCAGTACACATACACTAAGTGCTAGTCTTCTAATGGGAAAGGCCGATATCCTCATTGGTGGCGTAACCCTTCGACTAGGAACACGTTTAACAGTTATAATACTTAAGTAAATATCTCACGATCCTAACGATCAATTACTAGTACTTGTAATAACTGTAAGGACTATAGCTATGCTTGTGACAAAGGGACAAAGATATAGAATGCCAAGGTGTTTTATCATTAATACGAATAAAGGTTCGTTTATTACCATAATAAATACGAAAGACCACAACCACAAGTTGGCTTGTTGGTCACCTACTCTAACAAAATTAGACCGTAAAAGCAAAGGTCTAGCAATCAATTGCAATCTCTTAATAAAGAACTCTGCAAGTCCATTTTAAGTCGTACATGTGCAAGTGAATGTTCAATATCAATACCAATTGACATGCAATAATCGTTAAAGGCTTAGATGAAAGTTCACGGTATTATCAAGACGAATAGTCATAATAGGAATCAGGAAATTGAGCTCTTAATCTTATGATTTGACCAAAAAGTTTATCAAAAGCAACCATATGTTTTGACAATAGATTTACATGTGACCATCTATATGATGCATCCAATAGAACCATAAAATAGTGAAATGGTCCACATTGAAATCTTTGTAAAAATGTTGGGGCATCGCTACCAGTTTTCATTGGAGATGGTCTTATAATCAATTATATTTCCCTTGTGAGCATGCAATGCACATACATTCATGGGACAAAAGAATCTTCTGATTCTTAAAGTATGCCCATATGATTTTTTATTAGGGTAAATAGCATTAAACCGCCTAAACTTTGTCCGTTTTTGCTGATTACCACCTAAAAAAAAAAAATTTGATCCCATCCAAACTCAATAAGCTGTGCCACGTTGCCCATTTTCAAGCCAAAATGACCGGAATTGGACACATGCGATTTCGAGGGGTTTTTTTTTGTCTTTTCAAGTAAAAAAAAACATATTTTAGCCTAATTTTCCCTAATTCATTATCTCCCTTCCTCTTCCAACAATCTTCTTCCTTATTTCATTCCTCTTCTAGCCATCTTCCCCGATGCGTGTATAATTTCCCCAATTTTCCCAAATTTTCTCCATTTCCTCTTCTCAATCCCTTTTTTAGCTCTTCCGCAGCCATCAATTAGTTTGGTAGTACCAGAAATTGTCCTAATATTTGCCTTTGCCAATATCAAACTCAAGAAATATTTTTGATCTCGAAAAATTGTGTGTGTTGTTCTATTGTCCACCAAATAAATGTCTCCATCGTTCAGGTTACTCACGAACGCATGATTTTTCATTTTTCTTTTCTTTTAAATTCTTACATGCCTAGAATGATTGAAGCATTCAGTAATTCGTGGCATACATAACTTTAATTAATTATATGATTTTACCTTTAATATTCCTCGTAAATGTAGGCACATCCGAATAAAAGAATGAGAACCGAATTTGATACAAATTATTCAACCAACAAACATTGCTAGTGCATGTAACTTTCAATTTTATGCAAATACCGACTAATGAGGTAGAGCAAGTCATGCCGATAAAATGTTATAAATCTACTAATAGAAACTCAAGCAAAACAATAAAATGGGAAATCAAACATAAGGAGAATAGAAACTTTTCTTCTTATTATTTGTTGTATTCTCAAGTGTGTCTTAAATCCATTACAATATCATCTATTTATTGTTCTCAAAGAGCATATTGAATACATAAAGTGTTTACAGTTATTTTACTGTCAACGACAGTAATATAATTACGTTGACTTGTCAACAAATCAAACAATATAACAAAAGTGAACGACAGTAAAATTACTACCAACTATCTTAGTATCCGATTATGAAGAGTTGGTACGTAACATTTACTGTTATAGTAAAAGACTAGGGTTCGAATCATGCATGTCACCTACTTTCCCTATTTGTAACTTGCATGGATTTGAATTTTGAAAAAGAAAAATAACAAAAGTGAACTACAGTAAAATTACCACAAACCATTTTAGTATTATCCGATTATGAAGAGTTTGTACCTAACATTTACTGTTATAGTAAAAGACTAGGGTTTGAATAATGCATGTCACCTACTTTCCCTATTTGTAACTTGCATGGATTTGAATTTTGAAAAAGAAAAATACAAGAAAATTAAACAAAACTTAATCCTATACTCCTTTTATGCTTTTTTTTTTAATCAAATCATACCATAAAAGTTTGCCTCGCATATTCACCACCATCAATCATCAAGTGCAAGTGAGACTAAACTTTCTGTGTAGACCTCCGCTTTACCGTGACGATCACGGTCAAAGTCAACGGTGTGTTGTTGCGTGATGTAATTGTCTTTCTTATTGTGAATAAAAAAATCCGATTCGTACGTAAACAGAACTTCGCCACATGGCAAAACAAACAACGGGGTTACGTAATTAGAATCTTCCACCCCATACTCATTCCAAATCCAGACGTCGAACATAATAGTTGGAGAATAGCCGGAAAACACACAAAGATATCCTTTCAGAACTCCCAATCTCGGGCTGTAATTGATAAGTGTTCGTTTTGCACGATTTTTTCTTATCAATTCTTCGAGTTTTGGTCTTCGTTCGTCCGAGTTTTCGTCTTTATTTGTATATATTATGTTGTTTTTGTTTTATTTATATTTTAGGTAAAGAGAAGCTATTTTTGCCGATTCGAAACGATTTCGGAAGCGAAGCCGAAAATCAAACCAAACACGTGCAAAAGTGCATTATCGCGGGTGTGGCACTGTTTCGTATTTCAAGCATAAATTTTGCATACGACCTCCGATTGAGCTGATTCACATGGCCTTAGAAAGCTAACTTCAATATCTACAACTTTTATGAAATGCAAAATTGTCAAATTCGGGCTAAAAAAGGGTCAAAACAGTGTTTGAAGATGGCGCATAAGCCCAGATCGCGATCCAGCATTCCGGATCGCGATCTGGGGGGTCCGACAGAGCTGAAATGATTCAAGATCCAGATCGCGATCCAGGAAGTCGGATCGCGATCTGGGGGGTCCGACAGAGCTGAAATGGGTCAAGATCCAGATTGCGATACACATTCCTGGATCGCGATCTGGCATGGCGGTGGGCAGTTCCCCGAGGCTGCCAGATCGCGATCCAAACAACCCGGATCGCGATCTGGGCACGCCTTTTGAGAAAGATATTTTGTTTTGCAAAGCTTCTTGAGGAAGCTTTGCATTTCACTATAAATAGAAGGCCCCTTATTGATCTCGAGGATATCTCGACCAAATCTCGACCAACTCTCGACAATCTCTCGACTTCTTCTTCGGTTTTCTCTTCGGTTCTCGCTAGTTCTTCACGGGAAGCTTTGACGAGTGTTTCGACTCGGGTTTTTCAGAAGCTTTTCTTTACGTTTAGTTTATAATTTCTCGTGTTCTTCATTTTGATGCTATGTTTGTAATGAACTGAGCATTTTCTTTTAGGGAAATGAAACCTTGTATATATTGATTTTGATTTCCAGATCTGTGATCTATTTGTCGTTCTTTGATTATGTTTATGTTTTCCTGTATTAAATGCTTTCGATTGATTGGCCAATAGTTGAATTGATTCTAAATGGGAATGAACTCGAGAGAGGATTTCTCGTTTGATTTTAGGAAAACATAGCTCGGGTTGTGGAATCGGAGACGTGATGCACCTCGGGTAGCCCTTAAGGACTTGACCTAAATGCTCTCTTAATATCAGGTTCTGAACGGAGACGTCGGACCTGTGGGTAGACTCTAACTACACTGGAGACGGGGGTTAGGGTATTTTAGTGTCTGAGTTAGCGAATATAGAATTGACATTAGATTCGGATTTGTAGATCTTTATCGATAGTACATTGGTGAATTTTACCTTAGAAGCCATCACACGTCAGAATTCCTCGCTTTTACTGGCGGACCGTTGTTTTTATTATTGTTTCTTTTTAGTTTTATTTCCCCCTTCCATTCATGATCGTCTAGATAAAGTTTAGGATAGTATAATTACGGTACTTGGTAAATTTAGGAACTTAATTCCCTGTGGATCGATATCTGGAATTCACTATTCTACAAAACGCGATATTGTACACTTGCGGTTTTTCATACGTAGGTTTTACGCGTATTAGTAATAACCCTTGATACAACTAGTTTGTTTCACGATTCCAAAAGTCTCACTCTTCAAATCGAAACAAACATCATCCCATTTCGACTTCGTTTTAAAATCACTAATCCAGTGTAACTTCCCACTCACAAACTTGGCTGAACCAAATATACACACATCCTTAAAGAACAAATTACGTCCCCAAGAATCGGCCTTTAAGCTATACATTCTTGCGGTACTCGGAAAAGTCATGTTTGAACCAAACACAAACATCATATAACAAACGGCGCAAACCTTGTAATCGCCGCTACTCTCATCGAAACCAAATCCGTATCCACGAATAGAAACGACATTCTTCGGGAACATCGCTCCGGTAAAGAAGTCGGGCAATTCCTCGGACTCTCTTGTCGAAGGATTCAACAAGAAAAACCGACATGCGTCGACTAGAACGCAGATCAAACCGTTGCATGAACCCACGATAACCATATCATTCGAACTATACATCGAAAAGAAATCGAAAGAAAAGGCGCGAGTGACCGGTTCGGTCAACAAGGAGGACAGAGAACATGCCTTTAGTTTGCCTTGACAGGTTGAGATGATTCTTTGGTCGGCGAAAGATTCGATCTTTTTCGAACGTTAGAGATGGGTTTTGATGAATTGTTTGCTGGAGATCATTGAACGCCATGATGGGGAAACACACTTGAATCTCGATAGAGATTTTACCGGGAGTCTGCACAAGATTTCTTCGATGATTTCTTGGGGAATATTATCGGTGATTTGTTCAGCCTTGCCGGTCTCCATTTGCGGCGGCGGCGGCGGCGGCTGTTGTTTACGAGTTCGGCCGTACGAGGAAAGCCACCAGACTAGGGTTTTGATTAGGGAATCCTAAACACAATTTTCTTTTCTTCTTTATTATTAGGGGCAATTTGCTATAGGTCCCTCTATATCATAATTTATGTGCGTAAATCCAAGTTAAAATTTAATGTTTTAATAAATTAATAATATTTATTAAGGCAAAAATACCCTTAATTAAATCAAATCAAATCCACAAAAATGTCTCTATCAAAACAAATTCCCAAACATCTATCTTCCAAATATTAACTAAAACAAATAAATTAATTCATAACAAAAATATATAATTTATTTTACAAACTCATACTCTGAAAACGTCACCGCAGCCCCAACACCGCCTATGATCCGGGAACTGCGACGTCTATGACTCCGCGAACTGCAAATAGCAAACTGAAAATTAGATTTTATATTATTGAATTGCAAACAACAAAATACCTATTATTTCGCCAAATGCAAACAACAAACAGAAAAAACAAAATCCATAATTTGTATTACTAAATTACAAACAAAAAATTACCTATGACTTCGCCAAATGCAAACAGCAGACTGAAGAAAAACATTCAGCAAAACTGGCATTATTGAATTGCAATCAATAAACTACCTATGACTTGGCAAAATGCAAACAGCAAACTGAAAAAAAATAAAAAAATCAGCATCATTAAAAACATCAACCAAAAAAGTAAAGAAAAAAAAAGAAACAGAGAAGCTCGCCAGAGGGAGAAAGGCGTGAGAAACAAAGGGAGAGAAAGAGATGAGAGATTAAATATAGGGTGACAGAAACGTGAGATTAGAGAGAGAAGATATATGGGATTTGTTTTCTTATTAAATAAGGGTGATTATGTCTATACACTAATCATTTTATTTTATTTATATTATTTTTTTTAGTCATAGGACCTATGCCTATATTCATCAAGCAACTAGGATCTCTACATATATAAGTCCAAAATAAGGGGTGTCTAGCAAATTTCCCCTTATTATTATTATCTAATTTAGTTTTGGGCAAATTGAACATCACGCCCTATACATTTCTAATTTTTTGCACTTTACCTCATTTTTTTAAAAAGTGATTGTCGCCCTTCAAAATGTTATTCTTGTTGCAAGATGCCACGAGATTAGGGTTTTGTTTTACCGTTTTGGGGGTTTTGAGATTTTTGTTTCATATGAGGAAGAGTTTATTGCAAATACCACCCCTGTGAAATCGCGAATTGGCAAATAATCCCCTGTGAACAAAAAACTCACCCATACCTCTCTGTGTAACCTATTTTGAAGCACACTGCACCTATTGACATTTTGTTTGTTGACCAAAGGTCAAAAGACAAAAAAAACCCAGATATTTTGTTTGCAATTAGAAAAGCAATAGTGTTTTAACAAAAAAGAATAATAAACATATATCTTAATAATAATAATAATTAAAAAAAAAGAAAAAAAGAAAAAAAAATATATTTAAACAAATATATTTATTAAAGACAATACACATATATCTTAATAATAAAAAAATAAAAATAAAACATATGTTAAATATAATAATAATTATAAAAAATAAAAAAAAATCTTCACCTTCTTCTTCCATGCCCTACCTTCGCCGCCTGGCTCCACCCACAAATCGCTCAACTCAATCCGTCCAACTCACAACTTAATTCAGCCCAAGTCGGAGCCTTATGCCACTGCTCACCACCCAACACTACCACATCTTCAGATCTTCTTCCAATTGAGGCATGCCTTGGCGGAGGTGTGCGACTGGTGGGTGATGAGATCAAACAGTAACTATTTAATTTTAAGCGATAAATTCTCACAATTATGTTCAGACCCACCCTACACAGTCGAATCTGGAGAAGATTAAATAAAATAAACTAAAATATAAAACACAAATAAAAAACAAGAAAAAACAAGAAAACAAATAGCACGAAGATTTATCAACTGAAAAAGCACTAGTATTTTATCTCCACCCTATGTGATTATTGATCTCCCAATTATATCAATTATGTAAGAAAATAATATGGATTCTTAACCCGAGATGCTAATTTAATCATAATCCGCTTCCGCGTGTATTACGATTCTATTATTCAAGACTAAATTAGTGTATTCCTACACAATTCAATTAAGAAGAAAGCATTAAGCACAAATCTCAATAATGGCTACCTAAGAGGTTAACTATATTCCTATACTAACACCACAGATGCTCTTCTACTATATTTCTAATTGTTAAACCGATCTTCATGCATTCAACAATAACAATAAAGCACATAAAGTGATCAAGTCCATGCACTTAATAAAATAAGTAGAAGAAACAATCCGGAATTAATACTTGCATAAAATCATAGAATTGGATTCACATCCCACATAGGGTTCGAATAAAATCCTAGAAACTAAACACTTAGCTACTCGAAATTCTTATGATAAAGAAAATAAAATTAATAAAAAAAACAAAAAAAACTATGCTTGAGTCTTCGATCTTCGTTCTTCGCGTTTTGTTGTGTAAATTATTTCATCGTTGGATCCCATTGAATTATGTTTATATAGTGGTTAAGACTTGATCAAAAGGAAAAACCTTCCTTGTGCAATTACAACTTCCAAATTGTGCAGAATCGGGGCCTCGAATAGCTGTCTAAGATTTCAAGACATTTTGGGATGGTCATCTCAATTTTCGTAGCCTACTGCTCAACTTCGCATGAGGGGGCGGCCATCCCAGCTTTTAGTACAAAATTGAGCCGGCCGTCCGAAGCTTTGTCCGCACTTTAGTCGGTTTCTAATCCGATTTTCACCATGTTTGAGTCCGAATTTTGGAATGTTGCGTGAAATACAAATTGTAGCCCTTTAAATTAGCTTTCCAATGTTGCGTGAATCAGGTGATTTGGAGTTCGTATGAGAGAAATATGCTTGAAACGGTGGAACTGCCAAAGCTGTTGCGGATTCCTTCTTCCAATTTGATTTATTTCCTTATTTTCAACTTTTCCCTTTCTTTTTATCATTGTTCTTCATGGACACTTAATTCTCGTTTTTCACCTGTAGAACACAAAATCAATCAATTAAAGCACAAATATAATTAAATCTAAACAAAAGATCAACGTAAAGTAAACATATTGAGTATAGAATCTACACTCAACGCACCCCCAAACTTGAACTTTTGCTTGTCCTCAAGAAATATCTAGCAACTTGCAAAGCAACGAAATCAATAAATGCATCTCATCACATAGATTAATATGGTCAACTTCACGTTTTCAGAACATGCAATTGTCATGGCACTTCTCGAAAATTCACAAGCTTAAAATTCAAAGAAACTTAATTGCTTACCCTTGCCAAGAACCAAAAATCATGTTATCGCTTCAAGCATCCAATATTTGTAATCTAAAAATAGAGAAAATTTATACTTACATAATAATTTAGACTCAAAAGGCTCACCGAATTTCTCTACTCCGCTAATATCGAACAATTGAGCTATAGGGCTCATTGTGACTTTTTGGCTTTCAATTGTTGGGCTCTTTGGTGCAAGGTAGGAAATATGTGTATATAAGTGGCAACTCTTCTCCTTTCGATCTTCTCATTGTTGGGAATCGGGCACGTGTACGCAGCGGAAAACAAAAATTTTACATGAAATAAATAATTTAATTCACATAAACACATGCTCGATTCATATTAAGCAACTAATTACATACCTTAACGCTTCCAGCGAAAATTAAGAACAACATGCGTATAATTAATTCGATAATAAATCACATAGCATGCTCGCGGTAAATCATGAATTCATACAAACAATTACATATAGCAATTCACGAAAATTCATACTGCGAATATTAACATATAATTTAATCTAATTAAATTAATACCTAATTAAAACCGGATCCGAAAATTACCTCTTGAAGCGTGAGGCAAATTCTCGGATTGAAGCAAACTGCCATGGAAACCAATCTGTGCATTCGGGAGGAGCAATGGCGGTGCAGCGGCGACGGACGCGCTCAACGACGGCGGCGCGTGAGATCTACGCGCAGTCTTCGGGCGGCGCGTGCGGCAGTGCTTCGGTGATGGCTTATCGGCAATTCGACTCCTTGGTCTTCCTCATCTCGGATTTCACGTCGTATACTGAGATCTACTAAATATGTGGCACTAGACACGCAAAAGTCAGAATATATGGAAGAAAAAGACAAAAGAAAGAAGCTACCAATAACAATCGGCGCGTGAGGCCGATTCCAGCGACGGCAACGGTGGCAACGGCGGAGGAGGAGAATCGGCCGAGGGTTGTGAGAGAGCGGCTAGGGTTTTCTCTTGTGTGTTGTATATTGTGCAACACCTATAAATTATGTATTTATAGTGTCTTGTATAAAAGACCTAACGAGCTTAAGTTGGACCGGGCCTAACATCTTAAGTTCGTTAGTCTTTTACTCGCTCGTTTCTCACAACTCAATGATCGGAAAATTATAACGATTACATTTTCGGAATCATTGAAACGTCCTCATCATTACGAGTGCCAATTCTCGATTTTCAATTTCCAAAATTGGAAACCCTATTTCAGTGGAGCTTCTAAATTTGGAAACTTCCCAATTTAGAAACTTCACTTAGATGTTCACCTATTTTTTTCCTTTTCTTGTTCTCATTCATAATTCCAAATTACGAATGTTGGACTCAATCACATTGACTTCCAATCATGCAAAGATTAAATAGTTTTATCTTTGACCGTTTATTCAAAGAACTCGAGTGCACGAGCAGTGTGGCCCTCGATGGTTCAGGTGTAAGCTAGCCGTGGGTCCACAACCCTTTTGTGGTTTAAACTCGTCCATAGAGTTACGATTAAGATGAAGCTCGTTTCAAGTTAATCACCTAACGAATCAAGATTGGCGTCTAGCAACTATGCGTCATGATTCCCTAGATACAAATGAAGTTCCTGCAAGAATCTTTTGATATAGTTAACATACAGTACGATCCCTTCGATTCATATGTCCTGATTGGTCCTGCCATGCATCAAAGTTAGTGCCGAGCTAAACAAAATGCATCGAAGTTAATGCCGAGCTAAACAAAATGCAAACTCTCATTGTGAATGTTGATGAGATGGCGGTGCCTAGAGACATGCTTCATTCATTCTATACAAAAGTTTGACGCATTGGAACTTCAGGCTACAAAATACTCACGTTCATATCCACTTCAATGGCTGCTAGATGGTGTGTTCGGCGATATGGTGCAAAGATGTGTAAGTTCGCTACCGAATAGAGAGATCGATCTTGTTTACACTCCTTGTGATATTTTTCCGGATTCGAGGACGAATCCTTTTAAAGAGATGATACGATCCTGACAAGATCCATGACGAAAAATTGGAAGACGCGAAAGCATACGAGTTTAAAGACATTATTCGAGCTTTCCTTGGAGAGTAAAGGGTTGAATAAGACCATTGAAGAGTTCATGGTTTGGAATTGGAAGAAAAGGAAAAGGAAATTCGTTGGCCAAGTCGAATTTCATGCATCCCGAAAGTTTCGTATGATTCTGGCAGAGTTTACCATTCGGGTTATACCTCTCTCATATGACGTACAATTTAGGTGATTCAAATTGCTACAGAAAGCCAACGAGAAGTTCTACAACTTTGATGTTTTGTGCGGAGAGTGATCCGAAGTGTAACAATGTCGTAATTGAGCATGAAGTTCATGCACGTGTACAGCCAATTGTCTATGCGAGTTTAGAAGGGTGATCGAGAAGTTGACTTGAAGATCAAGTTATCTAATTTATTTATGCACGTTTTAATATTAGGATGTAATATATTTTTATTAATTTAGATTTATTAATGGTTCGTATTTGCTTATTTATTTATTTTCTTATTATAGTTTAGGTAGGAGTCCTTTTCCTTGGGGGAATACGATGCTACACCCGGTGATTTTCACCGGGTGGCTCTTTTCTTGACATGTGTCCTTTTTTATCTATTTTATAATTATATTTCTAAAATCCATTGGGCCATAACTGAACCCGTAGTGGGAATCTTATTAATTAGGGTGCCTGGTTATATTCACCAGGTGTAGCATAGAATTTCCCTTTTCCTTGTGAAAGAGGAGTCTTTTTAGACCTTATAAATAGGTTGCTAATTTGGCTTATTTGAAGGGACAAATTTTAATGAATATTTTAGTATTTTGAGAGATTAATTCTCCTTCGCTGTTCTACAGCAAATTTCGGGATCTTACAAGTGAATTCTTGTAATTTTCTTAGCGCCATAATATTGGTTTCTGGTTCTTTATAACCACGGGGTCAATATTATAATTCACCTTGATAATAATGGTTTCTAGCTCTTTATATCTATGGGGTCATTATTCCTTGCTTCCGCCAATCTGAAGCCTTTTTTTTGGATGTTTTCGATCTTGCTTCCGCGTAAGGTATTAGGGTCTCGTAACGAGTTCTACGGGGTTCGTATCAATTGGTAACCAGAGCCAACATCCAAAACAGGTTTCACCTATCTTTATCTTTATTTTGGAGTCAGCCTTGTTCGTGTCATTGTAGTTTTCTTTTGTTTTTTGTCGAGTCTTCTAGTCCTGTTTTCTCTTATTTTTCGTTCTGTTGTTTAGAGTAAAAAATAAAAATAAATCGAATTTTTGGTTATTTGTTTTGAGTTTCTTAGAGTCTAAGCTAGGTTTTGTCTAGAGTCTTTGCAAAAAAATAAAAATAAAAAATCGAAATTTATTTTTGTTTGAAGCTTCTTAGAGTCTAATTTAGAGTTTGTCAGCGTCAAAAAAAGAATTGTATTGATTATGTCCGAGAAGACTTGTTATAAAGGAGAAAGAACTGAGTAGTGTAGGATGTCGCCAATGGATAAACGCTTCCAGGAACTCCAAGATCGGATGGAAGGAATTGTTACCTAACTAAAGAGACTACACAAAGATCAACGTATTCGAGGGCCATACATACGACGTGATGTTCACCAACCAGTTACACCTTATCCCGACAAAGAGGTAGATCGTGATGGAAATTTTGGTGTGAACGCTACAAAATCAAGGGAGAGTATGGGACGAGGGTTCAGATTTGAAACTTCGAGCCGAGGATATTTTGGTCGAGAAAGAGATGGCGAAGATCGAAACCTTAGCTCAATGAAATTGACTATACCATCTTTTCAAGGTAAGAGTGATCCCGAGGCGTATATTCAATGGGAAAGAAAGGTTGAGCACGTATTCGATTCTGATTACTATTCCAAAAAGAAGAAAGTGAAGATCGTCGTCGAAGAGTTCATTGACTATGCAATTAGTTGGTGGGACCAATTTGTCTTAACTAGGCGCCGTTGTGGTGAACCACCAATTGATGATTGGGAGTCCATGAAGGCAGTTATGAGAAAGAGGTTCGTTCCTTCCCATTATTATAAGGAATTGAAGATGCAAAGCTTGAGGAAAATTACTAAGTCAGAAGAACGGAGTTCGCCGAGGTGGGAATCGCAAAGGAGTTCTCCAGCGAGCATGGTGAGAGAATCGTTGCAAAAGCCTAAAAGAGAGAAATCAAAAACCGAGCAGCAATTCAAGACTAAGAGAGGAGAGTGTCCGAGCAAGCAATTCGTGAACTTGTGGTCCAACATTGATGATGAATCTACAAAGGAGAAAAGGATTATTTCCGTGTCACCACCTCAGAGGAATGATAACATTGAGATTTCCATGGAGGAAAATGTTGTAGACATCGTGGAAAATATTGGTGCAAAAATTGAAAGGATGCAAGAAGAGACTGCTGAGTTGCAGCCCGAGGAGGATGAAAAGTGCAAAACCACTCCAGCACTTGAAGAAGAAAAAGAAGGTTCGGATTCGAGGGCGAATCCTTTTGAAGAGGTGGAGAATGATATGATCCAGCCATGCATCGAAGTTAATGTCGAGCTAAAAAAAATGCAAACTCTCATTGTGAATGTTGATGAGATGGCGGTGCCTACAGAGATGCTTCATTCATTCTCTATACAAAAGTTTGACGCATTGGAACTCCAGGCTACAAAATACTCACGTTCATATCAACTTCAATGGCTGCTAGATGGTGTATTCGGCGATGTGGTGCAGAGATGTGTAAGTTCGCTACCGAACAGAGAGATCGATCTTGTTTACACTCCTTGTGATATTTGTCCGGATTCGAGGACGAATCCTTTTAAAGAGGGGGAGTATGATACGAT
This sequence comes from Erythranthe guttata, assembly GCF_000504015.1. Next base: position 459,689 of record NW_012194833.1, read on the forward strand.
CCTGACAAGATCCATGACGAAGAATTGGAAGACGCGAAAGCGTACGAGTTTAAAGACATTATTCGAGTTGTCCTTGTGACACCCCATTTCTAATTACACTTAGTAATTTAGAATATGCTAGCGGAAGACTTTTAGAAAATAATGAGTGTGGAATGCTCATTTTAAAAAATCACCTTCTATAAATAGAAAGTTACGCATAAATTTTTCTTTTAAAATCAGAGGAAGAGTGTCCACATATTACCATATCATATAAACTTAACCAACTATCACAAAAGAGGCATGCATGACTAGATTATTTAATTTATAAAGAGTAAAAATTAGGAATTTCGGACAGATTAGGTAGATCAACTTAGAAAATTAATTTCTCTTAAAATTTTAACCACGTACTCTCATATGGGTCCAAAATTGCCTCTTTAAAACAATTTTAAAATATCATTAGCCATTTGAGAGTAATTTTATTTTTATGTATGTATATATATATAATAGACCTGCGTGATCTTAAGGAAACTTCGATCCATGGTTTTCGTAAACCTGCGTGGTCGAAGAAAATACTTGATCCATGGTTTATTTAAATTATCAAGAGTAACGAGAGGAATTTCGAGCAGGTTAGGTAGATCAACTTCGAAAATTAATTTCTCTTAAACCCTTCATGAAAATACTTTGAAAATTTAACCACATACTCTCATATGGGTCCAAATCACTCATTCAAAACTGTTTTAAAATATCATAAACCATTTGAGAGAAATAATTAAAGGCATGAAACTGTACGGTTTGAAAATCCAGAACTGGGGAGGGAGCTTTGAAAATTCTTTATAAATTCCCTACTATTCTAAACACTACCAAATTTTATACCAAAACAGAAAATTGAGTAAGGAACATACTCCAATTTAAATAGATTGATTTGAGTAAGAAAAACTTCACATATTGATGCATGTCCTAAAATGACTCTACATGTGTACAGTACCTATCAAAATGGCTTATCGAAATGATGCACAGTACCTATCAAAATGACCCTAACAGAAAGAACTATGACTCTGTAAAATTACATGCAATTATGAACGGAAAATATATTTAATACACATTATCAAACAACAAGGCAGATCACAACATATAACTAACCGATAAGCATTATGTAGAAGTTTTGGCCAAGAGAAGTAATCATAATCCTAATTATTATTAAATGCAATGTTCTTGCTAAAAAGATCCCTCGAGGGGTGGAAGCATACGATAAGAGATACCTAAGACGGTATCGAAAGTCCTTAAAATTAAACTATATAATTAGAACAATATGGCCAAATTAAGAGCACACAAGATTCACACGCCTTCCATATGAACACATCCCTCGATCCTCGAACCCGACTCCAACTTTACGACTCGTGCTCGGGATTGAAAGTACCTACAAGCATTTCAACACATATATGAGTCTTTTGGACTCAATGAGAATTTCCGAAGAAATATCGAATACACATAGGCAAACAAGCATATATTTATGATATGTATATATGTATATATGTATATATACCATCTCAAATCACAAATATACACAATATAAATATTTCGATTTTACCTCAATCGTCATTTTATTATGGCACTTTATCAATTTTCCTTTACCTTCTTGGTTTACCTCTTAGACCTTCTCATTTTACCTCTTAGACCTTCCTTTCATCATTTCATAAGGAATAAGAGTAAATCCCTCACAAGGGAGTCGTCATTCTTTTACACACACATTCATTCAAGTGCTCATACAATGTGTGAGAAAAATACTTTTGTTCGGATATCCTTTGGAAAATCAAGCAAAACCATAGACAATAAGTCTTCATTTATTTGGAACCCGTTTCATAAGTGGAATCAAACCACACACTCTTCATCTCATTTTTGGGGTACCGGTCCCTCATACCCCGTACTTATTCGATCAATGTTTTACAAGACTTTCCAATTTTAAAAACGTGCACGTGAGGTTAGTACATACTTTCATTCAATTCAAGCAACTTGATTAGTTGTGTGACAAAAACATTTTTGTTCGGATATCCTTTGGAAAATCAAGTAAAACCATACACAATAAGCCTTCATTTATTTGGAACCCGTTTCATAAGTGGAATCAAACCATACACTCTTCATCTCTTTTTTTGGGTACCGGTCCCTCATACCCCGTGCTTATTCGATCTATGTTTTACAAGATTTTCCAACTTTAAAAACGTGCAAGTGAAGTTAGTATATACTCTTCATTTCACATATTCAAAGTAAGCTTTCACATAAGCACACATATTTCCACATATTTATTCACAAAGGCACATAGTTTAGTCACAAAATCACAAAAGCAAGTAAGACACATAACAACTCAAGCAAAGAACATAGATCACATATAGCAAAAGAACTCAAAGCATTCGGTTATTTATAATTACTATCTCCAAGTTATTAATTAAAGTTCAAGCCCTCTTTCTCAAGAGGCTTGAAGTTCTCTTTCAAGTAGCACCAAATTTCCATTTATTTCATTTTCTTTCCAAAATATTCGAACCATCAACAATTCAATCACACAAAATTCCATTTTTATTAATCTTGTTCTCGATTTTTATCTTCGTATATTATCTTATTACTCATAGATCATAAACCATGGATTGCAAGCTTCCTCAACCCGAAGGGAGTACACTTACAACCACGTAGGTCGATATATATACATATAGAAACATATACTTATATATGTGCTATATATATAAGTATATGTTTCTATATGTATATAGAAACACATTAAATTTTGGAATTTACGTGATTTCGATTTTATATTAAATTTTAATTAAAAATAATAATTATGAAAATTCTGTTTTAACAAGACGCAATGCGTGTTGTTGAAAGTCCATTTTCATGTAGTGTTTTAAATTGAAGGCATGTGAGAGGCACATGCCATTTTCCATCCAACTTTACGGAGGACCAATTCTGTCAAAAAATGGCATGATTAAGGACTACTATTGTAACTCCAAAATGTTTAGGGACAGTTTTGAAAAAGTGAGTAAAGTATGAGGACGAAAAATGTAATTTTCCCATTATAAATAAACCATGGATCAAGTATTTTCTTCGACCACGCAGGTTTACGAAAACAATGGATCGAAGTTTCCTTAAGATCACGCAGGTCTAGTATATATATATACATACATAAAAATAAAATTACAATATTATTCTTAGTTCTTCAAGATTATATCATTTAAAGCTTAGATTCTTACATGCATGGATGATCAAAGCATAAATTAAACACAAAACTTTATTTTCTTCCTCCTTTAGTTTTCGGTTATCTCAAGAACATAAACAAGAAATTAAAGAGAAGAAAAATACTATTGGTGTTGAAGTACTTGTAGCAAGAATTCGAAAATTCTCACCTTAATCTTCTTAGAAAATTGGAAGGGTGTTCTTTCCTTTCTACAAGGAGAAGAAGAAGAAATTTTAGAGAGAGGGGAAGAAGAAGCTTAGTTTCTTGAAATTTTCGAAAATGAAGAAAAGAAAGAAGAGGAAGAAGACTTACTCCTTTGGCCAATAATTTTACTCTTGAAAGAGAGATTTTGGGGCTTTCCTACACTATAATTTCGAAAATTGGGAGAAGAGGAGAAAGAGATTTTGATTTTTGATCTTTAGAATGTGTAGAGAAGATGAGAAAATAGATGAAGGCTTGGGTTTGATTTATAGGAGTGTGGGGGACTTGCATGCTTAATGATTAAGAATAGGGGAGTGGCCTTTTTGCAATTTAGGAAAACTTAGGAATTATCTAGAGGGACTTTTTTGCAATTTCATTTAACTATCAAAAAAAGAAATTCAAAAAGGAAAAATTTTAATACACATGGACTCACCTAGACAAGGGTTGTACTCAAGGAATTTTTTTGATCATGTGTTGTACCATGGTCAAAATTGAGGGATGAATAAGAGGAATTTTCTATTTTTAATTAAGCAAATATGTGATTTAAAATTCTCCTAATAAATAAGTTCTAGCAAACGAAAGAGTATGATTAATCTCTAAATTAATAATTAACTAAGATGATCAATTTAAATTCGTCCAAATGTTATTTCGGACTAAAGCGTTCTATATGAAATTTTACTTGTTATCACATAAATAAAATCTTAAACTAATAAACACACATAAGAGATAAAATCATGTTAACTACATATATGTTAATTAGCGAAAAATTATATTATCGGAGACGCGGGTTGAATAAGACCATTGAAGAGTTCATGGTTTGGAATTGGAAGAAAAGGAAAAAGAAATTCGTAGGCCAAGTCGAATTTCATGCATCGCGAAAGTTTCGTATGATTCTGGCAGAGTTTACAATTCGGGTTATAACTCTCTCATATGAAGTCCAATTTGATGATTCAAATTACTAGAGAAAGCCAACGGGAAGTTCTACAACTTTCATGTTTTGTGCGGAGAGTGATTCAAAGTGTAACAGTGTCGTAATTGAGCATGAAGTTCATGCACGTGCACAGCCAATTCTCTACGCGAGTTTAGAAGGGTGATCGAGAAGTCGACTTGAAGATCAAGTTATCTAATTTACTTATGCACGTTTTAATATTAGGATTTAATATATTTTTATTATTTAAGAGTTATTAATGGTTAGGATTTTCTTATTTATTTATTTTCTTATTATAGTTTAGGTAGGAGTCATTTTCCTTGTGAAAGAGGAGTCTTTTTAGACCTTATAAATAGGTTGCCAATTTGGCTTATTTGAAGGGACAGATTTTAATGAATATTTGAGTATTTTGAGAGATTAATTCTCCTTCGCTATTCTACAGCAAATTTCGGGATCTTACAAGTGGATTCTTGTAATTTTCTTAGCGCCATAATATTGGTTTATGGTTCTTTATAACCACAGGGTCAATATTATAATTCACCTTGATAATAATAGTTTCTAGCTCTTTATAGCTATGGGGTCATTATTCCTTGCTTCCGCCAACCTTGAATCTCTGTTTTTGGATGTTTTCGATCTTGCTTCCGCGTAAGGTATTGTGTCTCGTAACGAGTTCTACGGGGTTCGTATCAGTGGCCATCGATGGTTCAGGTGTAAGCTAGCCGTCGGTCCACAACCCTTTTGTGGTTTAAACTCGTCCCTAGAGTTACGATTAAGATGAAGCTCGTTTCAAGTTAATCACCCAACGAATCAAGATTGGCGTTTAGCAACTATGCGTCATGATTCCCTAGATACAAATGAAGTTCCTGCAAGAATCTTTTGATATAGTTAACGTAGAGTATGATCCCTTCGATTCATATGTCCCGATTGAACTAGAGGCATTGGTTCGTCGAGACCTCCTTAGTAGTTCAATAACTGTGCGATCGTTCTAAGTGTTATAATCGGTACGTGCATGAATTAGAGAATCCAATTCCCTAATCACTTAGTCATCTTTGGCCAGAGACTTAAAGATTACAAACTATGAGAACACACAGGACATCCAAGACTATTCTAGCGATCGAATCCCCTACTACAATGCACAGACCTCCCACTAGATTTCGGACTGCACGAACACTGGCCCTTGGGACGGTCATCGGTGGAACTCAGGGATAGATCACGATACAGCTGGTCCTCTAGTGAAGTCACGGTGATGTCTAGGTCTTAAGGACTAATGGTGTACAACTATACCATAGAGATCTCTACTCGATTATTGAGAACCACTTAGAGATTTCTAGGGTGAGGGAGTTCAGTGAACTCGTCAACTTACGACCACCCACTTATGCATGCCAATATTATAATACCGTTTACTGATGAGACACGTACACATACACTAAGTGCTAGTCTCTTAATGGGAAAGACCGATATCCTCATTGGTGGCATAACCCTTCGACTAGGAACACGTTTAATAGTTATACTACTTAAGTAAATATCTCACGATCCTAAAAGATCAATTACAAGCACTTGTAATAACTATAACACGTCTATATGTGTGTTTGAACAAGGGACAAAGATATAGAATGACAAGGTGTTTTATCATTAATACGAAAAATGATTATTTATTACAAGATTAAATGGAAAGACCGCCGCCACAAGTTGGCTTGTTGGTCACCTACTCTAACACTCATTATTGAATAAAGAGTTGCACTAAGTAAGATGCGTATAGTATTTAAAGGGAAGTACAGTTTGCACCCTGGTATGTACCAAAGACCCCCCTAAACTACAAAATGTAACAAAATGGCCCCTCCGTTTAGAATCCGTTAGTAAATGACGATGTGGCATGTTGACTTTCTCATTTATATCTGCTTTTTTATTGTCCCATTTTTTCGGACGCTTTTACCCCTTGCATATATATTAAATATAAATAATTCTTAAAACTCTTATATTTATTATGAAATGTTATAAATATTTTCGTTGTTCCTTACTAAGTATTCAATAATATTTAAATTATTAAACAATCAAAATATAATTTTTTTTATTAAATACAAATAAATAAATAAAGGAAAAATCTATAATGCTCTCAACTCTCTCTCTCTCTCTCTCTCTCTCTCTCTCTCTCTCTCTCTCTCTCTCTCTCTCTCTCTCTCTCTACATGTGCACAGAACAAAGCCTCCAAATTCACCTCTAATCTGACAGTACTCATTAGGAAGAAGAAGATTGCTCCTCATCAAGAAGAAGCTAAAAAATTGGGGATTGATCCTCTTACACACAAGCCTCTACCACCACCCACCAACACCGACGAACCACCACCGGAAGCGGGGGTGGAACCAAAGATAATGGAGGATAAGGGGGAGCACACTCAACCATTGTAAGCGAGTTAGGGAACACAAAATCGAGAGCCCATTTGATTCCACCACTGACTACATTGACGAAATCCCTGTCATTGAACCCCATAAATTCTGCTCCCCCGATGAATTTATCAACCCCGACCCCTCATAATCTTCATCTTCCTCCAATTCTTGCTCCGGTGGCGGCGGGTTCTCTTCAAACGAGAGCGAAGATGTGCAATTTTCGCCAACTTTTGAGGATTATTAGCATATTCTAATTACTGTGACTACATTGACAAAATCCCTATCATTCAACCCTTACACAATCACCACACATTCTAATTACAGTCTAATTACTTATCTATCAAAAAAAATGTCACAATAACTCCTCTTCCGATGACGACAACCAAGGCCACACAATGATGACGACGATGTGCGTGGAATACCAATACTCATGTTGACATTCACATCATGAAGGAAAATCATCACGCCGAAATTCCATAAGAAGGGACAGAATAGCTGCGCATGACAGACTTATGAATGATTACTTTGTTGATCGTCCTTTATATCCACCTGAAGATTTTCGAACTAGAAATCGTATGAGGCGTGAATTGTTTTTACGAATTACGAATGATATCTTACATTTTGACAATTACTTTAGGCAAAAGCCGAATGCCTCCGGAAATCAAGGTTTCTCACCCCATGTCAAGATGACAGCGGCACTTCGTATACTCGCTTACAGATATCCTGCAGATGCAACTGACGAGTATCTAAAAATAGCAGCGACCACATCTTCAGATGCTTTGAAGCATTTTTGTTGTGCTGTCAATGCAGTGTATAGAGAGGAGTATTCGACGACCTAACAATGCAGACATGGTTAGACTACTTAGAAAAGCAGGGCAATGGTGATAACCTAAAATGCTAGGAAGTGTGGATTGTATGCATTGGGAATGGAAAAATTGTCCAACCGCTTGGGCTGGTACATATTCTGAGCGCCATGGCAAACCTACGATAATACTTGAAGCCGTAGCATCATATGATACATGGATTTGGCATTCATAATTTGGACCACCAGGTGCGTGTAATGATCTTAATGTATTATATATATAGCTCACCTATTTTCAATGATGTTGTCGAAGGTCTAGCCACAAATATTCGATTTACTATAGATGGTAGAGTATACAAGCAAGGATATTATCTAGAAGATGGTATATATCCACGTTGGTCTACTATTTTTCAAGCAATTCCTGATCCACGAGGATGCGATAAACAACTATTTACGAGGTTGCAAGAGGCATATCGAAAGGATGCTGAAATAACTTTTGGCATTCTCCAATCTTGATTTGAGTTTATTACAGGACCTTGTCGATTATGGCACAATGCAAAAATTGGTGAAGTTATGAAATATTGTATAATTCTTCATAATTGATCGTGGAAGACAACCACAATCAAGAAGGTGACGATTTTGTCGAGCATGTGGATCAGCAACCTGTTGATCGAGACATGATAACGGTTGCAGAACATTTAAGCAACTGTCCCGGACTTACAGATACAACTCGCTATTTTATGCTCCGAAATGATCTCGTCGAGTATGTCTGGAAAGAGTACCGAGATGTAAATTTGAATGTTTAATTTTTATCGTTGTAATCATGTGTTGTAAGATGGTTATTCATTGTCTTGTTTTCGTGTTTTGTTCCTTGAATTTTAAGGGATATTTGGGTCAACCATATTAATCCTCATTTTAATTGATTGTCAATAAATTCACTATTTGAAATTATATATATAAAAAAAAATTAACACTAATATTAATAACTTATTAAAAATTACTAGAAATTCAAATTAACAATTAAAATAACGAATTTTAAGATAATCAATGATAATAAAAAAAATAAACTATTAAAATAACATCAAGATACTTAATCAGATGGAGGCATTTCGGGATCGAAATTCAGTGAACGAGATGACCTTTTTGCAATAATGGCATTTTGTTGTTGAATCAATCAACCATGTTTTCCTCTCTGGAGTTTCAACCGAGGACCTGCTCGTCATCGTAATTTGAAATATGTTTTAATCTAATTTTTTTCTTGGTAATCCCTCACTACTTTTGCCATTGAATCAGCTTGTCACGTTATATCATTTACAATCCTTATCTTTTTGCTTTCTAGCTTTTTTGTGCCCCATCGGCCTTATGTTGGTGTTTGATGATTCAGGTAAATTTTGGGTGAAAATAGGTTCGGACTTGAAGTAATATTTGCACTTTGGGAGAATTGAACTTCAATGATAGCCCTCCATTTATTTCCATCTTGTAAAATTGTCCAACAATGATCCAAGTTAAAAATTTTGCGCTCACTACTAAGGTATAGTAGTCTTGCATCATCCAACTTTGGATAACAAAAATAACAAACATTTAACAAATACAATATTAAATAAGTAATAAAAAAAAAAACACGACATAAATAACACTCACATTGTCAATGGCACTTGCTCCGCTTCTTGGCCTCAAATTTATTTGAGCAACACATTCAGCAAATCTTGTACAACTTTGATTGATTTTCGTCCAGTGGGATTTCAGACTTTTTGTTGTTCTCTTTTCACCTCTATCAGGAACAAACTCGTGAATTTTTTCTTGCATTCGCTTCCACATTGTAGTCATTGATTTTTTTTTCCAATAAGTAGATCTTCACTAATCGCTATAGAAGCTCGGCACAAAGATGCATCATCTTCAGAAGAAAAATTACGGCCCCTTGAACTTCCTTCTAAGATCTTCCATTACTGTTAAAAAACAACTAAATGGTACGTCATTAAACTAAATATAAAAGAATTAAATTTACTAAACCTAAAAATAAAATAAACTAATTACTCAAAAAAAAAACACAAAACAAAATAGACTACTTAAATACTTAATAATTAAAGATTGGTAAACCTCCACTAATTGTGCACCGCCTTTCACCTCCACATGTTTATTTCCTCTTTTTTTTCTTTTCTTTTTCTTTTTTATTTGCTCTCTTCTAAACCTACAGCCTCTCCTCCCCCATTTTTATTCTCTTTGTTCGTAAGACGCCAGAAACAGAGAGAAAGAAAAAAAAATATGCTACTAATTTCTTCAAGAATTGAAATCAACCCAACCCCTACTTCTAATTTCTTCATTCACTGAGCCACAAACCCAACCAAATTCCCAATATCTATAAGCATTGAAGAGAAGAAAAAAAAAAAAAAAAAAAAAAAACTCACAATCTGAACATTTAGAAGAAGATGAAGAACAATTAGAGGTATTTATGTTTTTTCATTTTTTTTCTTACCGTACAAAACCAACGGTCACATTTGCAAATTATTCAAAATTTTTAATTTTTATTTAAAAAAAATTAAATTCCAAATTTAAATTGAAAAAAATTAGTCTTGTTTGAAGTTGGGTCCCATTAAATCAGAGTCTCGAAACCAATACATATTTAGGAACACTTTGGAGATTTTGCAAAAAATTGAATTTTAGAGCCTCTCTAAATTTCTTGTTGGTGTTGGATTTGTTGCACAATTTCTATATTATGCAGCCAAATGAAATTTTGAAACTCCGTTGGAGATGTCCTAAGGACTTATTACTCTACTCGATTCTCAAGAGTTCAAAAGTCTCCACTTTCGCTTTTGAGGTATGGTTTGAGTTCTTATTTGAATATTTTCGCATGTCCTCTTTTTCCCTTCTAGTTCTCTTCTTCTTCTTTCTTTTTCTCTTTTTTTTTTGTTTTTCTTTTCTTTTTTTTTTCGAGAAGAAGAAAAAGGTAACAAAATTTCCATCCAAACTCCAAGGGATATTTTTTCAAGAAAACTCCATCTAATCTACCCACTTTACTTTAGCTAAAAGAATGAACACCGTTTCTCAAAGATCCAAATCAAGGTTCTAGTGATAATTCGTTAAAATGTAGGCTTGAAAGGCTCAAATAGTTCAACGAAGGCTCAAATCACATCACAGATCACTCAAGGACTCAATATTTCACTCTACAAATTGCTAAAGTGAGTTCTAAAACCGAACTTCATATGATATATCATAAGTTAACTCCACGTTTAAAAAACAAAATTTTCAACTAAAGCAACACATAATTCACGAGTCTCCACAATGACTAACTCCTAAATTACTTTGAATCGAAAGCTCACCTAAATTCAAGTATAGCTACAACAAAGCATGTAATTTCATCATCAAACATTGGCCATCTTCCATCATCATAATTCATCGATGCACTCAACTCAATTTTTTTTTAAGAAAACAAGAAAAAAAAACGAAAACAACTAAAAAAAATCCTACGTCATGCAATCTAAAACATATAAAGCACATAGAAAGTGTTTTTCCACCCCCAAACTTAAAATTGACATTGTCCTCAATGTAATTAGAACGAAGTTTAAGGATACAATACACCTTGATTAGTCGAAACGTCCTCCCCAGGTACTCCATCATCTCTTCATCTTCCAATCAATTTTTTTTAAATCTTTTTTTTATGAGGGGTTATTTGGGACGGCCGTCTCAACTTTTGCATAGTTTTTGGGACGGCCATCCCAATTTGCGTAGGTGCATTGTCTCTGTTGATCATCTAGGACATCCGTCTGGAGTTTTGGCTTGATTTTAAGACGGCCATCTCGTGTTTTTGTGTCCGTTATACAACCTGAAAATTCAAACATGATTAAATTATTAGATTGCAAGCTTATATAAATTCTAAGAAAAATAAGAACAACTAGAAATACGAAAATAAAACGATAAATGTTCGGGTTGCCTCCCGAGAAGCGCTAGATTTTAAGTCTTCAGCTAGACTTTGCTTCTTTAAAATATTGTACAAGTAATATCGTGGACTAAAAGTCCGAGTATCGATCCCACGAGGAATATTCAACTATCTAATTCTAAGCGATAAATTCTCACAATTATGTTCAAGCCCACCCTACATAGTCGAATCTGGAGAAGATTAACTAAAATAAACTAAAATATAAAACACAAATAAAAAGCAACCAAAAACAAGAAAACAAATAGCACGAAGATTTATCAACTGAATAAGCACTAGTATTTTATCTCCACCCTATGTCATTATTGATCTCCCAATTCTTTCAATTATGCAAGCAAATAATATGGATTATTAGCCTGAGATGTTAATTTAATCATAACTCATTTACGCGTGTATTACAATTATATTATTCAAGACTAAATTATTGTATTCCTACGCAATTCAATCAAGAACAAAACATTAAGCACAAATCTCAAAATGGCTACCTAAGAGGTTAACTATATTCCTATGCTAACACCGAGGCTCTTCTACTATATTTCTAATTGTTAAACCGATCTTCATGCATTCAACAATAACAATAAAGCACATAAAGTGATCAAGTTCATGCACTTAATAAAATAAGTAGAACAAATAATCTGGAATTAATACTTGCATAAAATCAGAGAATTGGGTTCACATCCCACATAGGGTTCGAATAAAATCCTAGAAACTAAACACTTATAAATTTTGAGAATGAAATGAGTCACGTTTGTTTATATTTTTGGAGAAGACAAAAAACAATGTTGAAACATAAAGTGGTGTCCATTTGCTTTTTAGTGAATACGTATTTTACTGTAACGATCACATCATGTGTGAAGAAGAGATAAATTTTTGAAATTATTTTTAGAAATGTTTTTGAAAAACTTAACAAACATAGATTCATTTCGGAGGGGAAGTGGGAAGAAAATGAAAATGCTACCAAACATTTAGAATTTAATAAATAACAAATTTAGTAAATTGTTTAAGTAAAAAGTAAGCTCAAGTACCCAATAAATAGAATAACTCTAAGTTTTCGTTCTATTCCCATCTCATTTTTACTCTTTTTCGGAAACAGATTTATGTTTGTTTAAGCTTTTCAAAAAAACATCTCAAATCAATTTCAAAAATTTCTCTCTTCTGGACATGATTTGAGTGCTATACTATACAGTGAAACAATCTGACTGCCACGGTATAAATTTGACTGCCACGGTATAAATTAAGTGCCAACTCACTCAACTAATTATTGAATTACCGATTATAGCAGGCCATATGACCAATATTTTCAAATTTTGTAATTTAAAAGACTAAAATTCTAATTTTGAAATGAGGTGAACTAAATCTCCCAACTAACAAACTTACATGACTAAGAAACTCATTTTGCTCACTTTATTATTCAAATTCTTCTTCTAAAATACCAGTTTCCCTCGAAATATATTTCCGCAAAGTAAAATGAAAATAACTCTAAAAACGAATCCAAACATTATCTAAGTTTTTCATATCATAGATGAAAATGATAAGTAAAAAATCGATCTTTGGAGATACTAAAAGATGTTCGTCGCATATGCAATTCTATTACAGACGGCTAGTCACCGATGTAAAATTCCTCGCTACACGATTGATAAGCCAGTTACAAAACATCAATACTAAAACCTTCCAAGAATCGTACAAAACAACTAAGTTTAGCATCAAGAATACAAAATAGTATAAATACTCAAAAAGTATCTTTACCTTCCAATCCGCCAAACGATTTACTCTAGGCTTCGGTAATCTAAAGTTAAAATAATAAAATTAATTTCATAATCAAGATTCATTTAACCTCATTTTTTTGCCACGGGTAGCACACTTTGGCATCGATACATGGCCAACTTGATGTTGATAAGGGCCGACAAATTTGTCGAAAAACTGCTTGTCTGATATGCTGTACATTGTACTAAAGCTTGGCCACTTTGTAATCAAATTCTTACTTTCCAAAATCCTTAAAACTTGCAGCCTCGGTTTATACCTCTTTTCAACGCTGCATATAAACGATATCGGGTGGCTGATAATACACGCCATGTCGTACTTCCCGCTAGAAACGACAACCTCTTTAACCTTATTCATCTTCTCCACAGAAACAGCAAAAGCCGGAACCGACTTCCTAAAAGCCCTCAAAATGTCGTCTTCCGAAAACCCGAGATCCCGAAAAGCCTGCAACTTCATTTCCCACGTCTCGTCGCTCATCGAAGCAACTGTCCGAACCGCGTGAATGAACATTTTCGAACCCCTTTTGACGCCCATTTCCTCGGCCTTATTTGCACATTTTCTTATATTTTCGGGATTCTGTAATAGAAACCTCGGGAACGAGTTCACCGTCCGAATAATCTGTTCCATGGTTACACAACAGCTCTTCAAGAAATCGACATTCGGCAGTAACGTCTTCTCCAAATCTTTCACCAAAAACCACCCCGATTTCTTTAGAAGCTTCGCCACCTCCTCGTTGGATCCCAACAAACCCCTGAGCACGGATAACGAGGGGATGAGGATATTGTTCGCGCTCCGAAACAAAATCGACGGGTTATGCGACGCTATATCGGCAATGTCGTTGCCCGAAAACCCCAAGTCCTGGAAAATCTTGATTTTGGGCTTGATTGATTTCTCGAGATTAGCTGATACCAAAGAGGGTTTGTATTTCACGATTTTCCCCAATTGGGTGCTCGAAAACCCACCTTCTTTGAAGAATGAAATAACAAGATCGGATTTTTCGGTTTTGTTTAGATTTGCTAAATCCGAATCGATTACGGGTTGCGTTGCACTAGACGATTCTGTAGTGGAATTATACAAACGGGGAGAGATTGAGAAATCAAAGATGGATTTGCAGGGAGATGAAAGTTTCTTCAATAACAGAGAGATTGATTTTTGGCGTACAAATGCAGCCATATTTATTATAGATACAGCACCTTTTATATATATATATATATATATATATATATATATATATTCTGTTGAAAGTTGAAGAAGAGAATTCCACTTGCCTGAGAAATGCAAAGCACGGCTGCTTAAGCTGTTCTAGGGCTCTTTCAAGGGAGAGTGGCCGCAGTTGATCTCTGTTTTTGACAGTTGATTTGTTAGAAACTCAATTTTCGTCCATAAGATTGGGCAAATTACACAGAGCCCCAATTAAGTTAGATATAATTGCATATACACCTCTTCTATTTAAAAAATAGGGCGAATGCACATTGTTTCACAACAAAAACAGTCTCTCAATAAAACTCATCCGCATGTCCTTAGTCTAAAATACCCTCCATAATATAATTCTTATCAATTACATCCATTATGCTCTAACTTCCTTATTATTACACATTGACCCCGGATTTAAACAAATATATCACATTAACCCCCAAAATATTTTTTTTTCAGAAAATAAATTTTTTTTCTGAATTTTTTTTTCCGGGCTTGACTTTTTTTTTTGAAAATTTTTTTTTCCTGAATTTTTTTTCCGACCGGTCAACCACCGTTGACCGCCGGTCTTCGGCGTTGACTTTTCTTTTTTTTTTTTATTTTTTTTTTCTTAGAAAAAAAGTTTTAATTAATATTATTGTTTTGACTTTTGGCTACTAAATTACTATCTCAGTATTATTGGAGACAGTAATTTAGCAGCCAAGGCAGTAATATTAATTAAAATAATTTTTTTTAAGAATTTTTTTTTTTTAAAGTTAATTAACAGTTAAATTACTGTCTCCGACAGTTAAATAACTGCTGGAGACAGTAATTTAGCAACGAATACAGTAATATTAATTAAAAATATTTTTTTTAAGAATAAAAAAGTCAATTAACAGTTAAATTAGTGTCTCCGACAGTTAAATAACTGCTGCAGGCAGTAATTTAGCAACGAATACTGTAATATTAATTAAAATATTAAAAAAAAAAGTCAATTAATAGTCAAATTACTGTCCGATAGTTAAATAGCTGCTGGAGACAGTACTTTAGCAGCGTAGACAGTAATATTAATTAAAATATTTTTGAAGAAAAAAAAAATCAATTATAAGTTAAATTACTGTCTCCGACAGTTATTTAACTGTCGGAGACAGTAATTTAGCAGTCAAGACAGTAATATTAATTAAAATATGCTTTTCAAGAAAAGAAAAAAAAAAGTCAACGCTGGAGACCCGGCGGTCAACGGCAGTTAACCGGCCGAAAAAAAAAAAGTCAACGATGGCGACCGGCGATCTCCGGTGGTGGCGGGTCAAAATTGAAATTAGGGTTAAAATTGGTTAATTGATGAAATTGGGCTAAATTGGGGTGTAAATCATGAAATTATAGTTGAATTGGGTTTCAATGAATTGGGGGTAATTTTGGTATATGTAAAAGGATTTTCATTACTGCAAATAAGTTTGAATGAACTGGATTTATTTGAAAGACAAAAAAGTTGGATGTCCCTCTTTTAATTAAGTGCCCTTGTCATGGGCCTATTTGCCATTTGCCCTAAAAAATAATACGAACATCTCGCTTAAATTTTAGAGCAAATGTCAACTAGGCCCATGACAAAGGCATTTAATTAAAAAAGGCAATCCTATATTTTTGTCTTGCAACTATATCCACCCCATTCAACGTTATTCGCTAATACGTAAAACTCTTTCGTATATACCAAAATTACTCACAACTCCTTAAAACCCTAATTCTTATTTATACCCCAATTTTGCCTCACCAATTAACCAAGTTTGATAACCTCTGCCGATTTCCTGCGTTGACTTTTTTCTTGTTTTGATTTTTTTTTTTTTTTCTGAATTTCATTTCCGGCAGGTCAGCATCCGTTGACCGCCGGTCTCCGACGTTAACTTTTTTTTATATAACTATTTTTCATTAATATTACTGTCTTAGCCTGCGATATTACTGTCTCAACAGTAATATTGCAGTCAAATACAATAATCTTATTGTCAAAGACAAATTTTGCAGTCATATACAATAATAATATTGTCAAAGACAGTAATATTACTGTCCTAACTTTAATATTACTGTCAGACAGTACTATTGTTGTTAACACAGTAATATTAATGTATTAATTAATTTTATCGTCTTGACCTGCAGTATTATGTCCTGACCGTAGGGGTGGGCATTCGGGTCGGGTTATTCGGGTATAACCCGACCCGGTCGGGTATTACCCGACCGGATCGGGTAATGTTTTACGTAACCGGGTTTTTCCCCGGGTTCGGGTACCCGGTGCTCCCAAACCGGGTCGGGTCCGGGTATTAGAAATCCTACCCGGGTACCCGATTGAATTTTTTTGTTTTTTTTTTTATATATATATATATATATATATATATATATATATATATATATATGTCTGTATATATATGTATATCTTAAATAAAATTAGTTACTGTTTATTTTTCTAAAAAAAATATAGAAAAAAAAAAAAAAAAGAGAAAAATAGCAAAACCCGAACCCGACCCGAGATAACCGGGTACCCGGTTATTTCGGGTCGGATTCGGGTAATTTTTTTTTGCAAAAAACCCGAATAACCCGAATAACCCGACCCGACCCGAATGCCCACCCCTACCTGACCGTATTATTATTGTCTCTGACAATAGTAATATTACTATTTTGGCATTCAATATTACTGTCTCAGACAGTAATTTAGGTAGAAGCAAAAAAGGTTAATAAAAAGTCAATGGCGGCTGACAGGCAGGGAAAAATATTTTAGTAAAAAATAAAATAAAATTCAACGCAGGAATCTGGCTGGAAAAAAAAATCAAAAAAATCAAAAATTTGTGAAAATGGGGGGTTAATGTGATTTATTTGTTCAAATCCGGGGTCAATGTGCAATATTGATGAAGTTAAAGTATAATGGATGAAATTGATGAAAATTATATTATGAAGTGTATTTTAGACAAAGATATGGGATGGGTTTATTTGTAAAACTTTTACTTGTCTGGAGTTATATGCATTTTAAGTCTAGCCCTATGGTCCTATTTGTCATTTGCCCTAAATGTTATACAGTAGAACATCGATAAATTAATACTTAATAAATTAATAATCTCGCTTAAATAATAGTTTATCGCAGTCCCGACTCGGTGATAACGTGATAAATTATTAAGTCGATAATTTAATAATTCGCTAAATTAATAGAATTTATCTAGTCCCGACTGTATTAATTTATTGAGGTTTAACTGTACTAAAATACTTCACACATAAAGGCATAAGAGAATTATTAATGCTGGAAGACGACTTTGTTCTTTCGTATGTAAAACTTATTACCTACGTTTTTCATCCCTTAATGATTTTAGTTTTTTGGTTGCAAATACTAGACTCTTCGGTAAAAGTCATTTAGATCCTTGATGCTAGTTCGAGTTGCTTACTCGCGAGCAAATTATGCAATTTTTTATGCATTTTTTTTGGTACTCTCACACAAATGACCATTTTTAAACTGGACGTTAGTAAGGCATATGATCGGATCGAGTGGGTTTTTTTTAGAAGAATCTTGAGTCGTCTCGGTTTTCCCTCTAGCTTGATTGAATTGATTGTGTTATGTGTTTCATCTCTTTCTTATGCATTTTTGTTCAATGGTTACCAGTTTGGTTCGATTATGTAATTATTGGAATAATAGGGGGCTTCGTCAGGGCGATCCCCTTTCGCCTTATCTCTTCATTTGTTGCACTGAGTCCCTTATCTCGATAATCCAAAAGGCGGCCGATAGTGGAGATATTCAAGGCATCAAAATTGCTCCGACGGCTCCGCCGATCTCGAACCTTTGCTTCGCAGATGATACACTTATTTTTTCCCATGCTACTGTGTTGAGTGTGTCCACCCTTAGGCGTATTCTTGATGAGTATGTGCTTGCCTCGGGTCAACTAATTAACTTGGATAAATCTACCATGGTTTTCTGTCCATCTACTACGAGTAGGAGAAGGAGGGTGATTGCAAATATTCTTCGATTTCAAGTGGTGGATAAACATGACAAGTACTTGGGTATGCTGTCTTCGATGGAATCGTCTAGTAAGGCGGTTTTTGGTTACCTCAGAGATAGTGTTTGGAATAAAATCAAAGGCTGGTGCGAAAAGAAGATATCGAAGGCAGGGGAAAGAGGTTCTTATCAAGTCAGTCGTACAAGCTATTCCATCCTATATTATAGGATGCTTTAGAGTGGGTAATGGTCGAGAAACTGCCATTTGGGGTGACCCATGGTTAGTGGAAGACGGGGCATTTCGAATTGTTACAGGAAGACCAATCAACTCCTCATTTCCAAACGTGGTGGTTGATCTCATCGACCCAAATATCCGATCATGGAACACAAATATTTTATCGGAATTCTTTTGGCCAGTGGATAATCATCGAATACTAGCAGTTCCTAGTGGAAGTGATCTTTCAAAACATACGGTAATCTGGGACTATACATCGAGTGGAAACTTCTCTGAGAAATCATGCTATCAAGTTATTCTTGCTGGTCGAGTGCACACGAAGGATTCGTCGAGTCACCGAGATGGGGCAGTTAGTGGAACGGTAAAAAAAAGTTGGAAATTTATTTGGTCTATTCCCGCTCCCCCAAAGTTTGTATCTTTACCTGGCCGGCCTGCTCGGATATTATCCCTACCTCGGCGGAACTTTATCGAACAAATTTATCATTATTTATATATTATTTATCTTGTAATCCATTTTAAATAACCACAAAAACCGATTTTTATGGTAAAATTGAACAATTGAACAATTGCTTGGAGTTTCTTCAATAGTGAGTACAACAGTAATAATTTTGTGGAGAGTTTTGAAGCAGCGAAATGTTTATATAAACACATAGATTTTTTTTTTTTTTTGCCAGGGGAAATTTGTTGAAGACGTCGAGAAAACTTAATTCTATTGAGATTTTTACGCAAAGAAAACTCAATTATGTTGAGGTTTTTTTTTTTCACGTGCTCCTATCTTTGAGAAGAATATTTGATAATTATTTATCTAGGATGTATTTTTACTTCCGGATGGATGAGTTATCAAAATAAAACCCTATTTTAATAAGAGCAAATGACAAATATGCACATAACAAGAGCACTTAATTAAAATGGGACATCTAACTTTTTGTCTTCCAAATAAATCGAGCTCATTCAAACTTATTTGCAAATATGGAAAATCCTTTTATATATATCGAAATTACCCCCAACTCCTTAAAACCCTAATTCAACTCCAATTTCATAATTTACACCACAATTTCACACATTAACCAATTTTGACCCTTATTCTAATTTGATCCCAATTTTGACCGCCAGCACCGGAGACGCCGGTCAGCCGACGGAGACCGCTGGTCTTCCTCCGACGTTGACTTTTTATTTGTATTTGAATTTTTTTTTTCTGAAAACTTTTTTTTGGTCTACACTAACTATAAAAGGCATATGAGGGGGTTTTCTCAAATAATCCCTAAAATATAATTGGAGTTGTAAAGTACAATAAAATTCAAGGAAAAATGAGGGATACCCGCCTCATTTGGTAAAATAATATAGTTTGAGCCAAATTTATAATTGACCATTTGTAAACAAACTCATTTAATATTTTTTGAATTGTGTGACATCCTAAGTTTATGTTAACTAGTAATCATGCCCCGTGCGTTGCACGGGATACCATTACAAAAGAGAATAAAATAATTATTTAAAATTTAATTTGTTGAATATATTGAAATTAAATAATTGAGAGCACATGACATCATAAAAGAATTATAAAAAAAAGAAAAAAAGATAAACAATATTGAATACAATTAATAATAGTTTTCACAATTGAACAATCTAACCCAAGGCTTCATATGTTGTCGAAGTCTAGCATATCATCATTTGACACCTTTTACTTTGTTGTTTCTCAACATCCTCAAGATTGATATTTCGGAATCCGTGACAAAGTGTACGAAAATACACTTTAGTTTTGATAAAAAACAAAGAAAAAAATTATAAAAATAAATAAATAATAAAATAGTAGATGGACATAGAAATAAGAGGGTCTCAAGGTACACCCAAGAATTGTTGTTGGTTTCAACCTCCAACGAAGATGAATCATTCACAATCCTAATTTTGATTAAAACACAAAAGAAAATTCAAATATGAGGATTTTCTTGGAATATATATGAATTTATTATATAGTGGATGTGGGAAGTTATTAATTAACGGGGAGTTACTCGAAGTGGGGAGTTGTTGTAAATGTGTGTTATTAGGAAAATTATAGATAATAAATATTACTGAAATAGGTAGTGACGATAATAATTGTAATAAAAATAAATAAACTTAAATTTCATTAATAGCATTAACATTTCTACCGATTTGATAATGCAACATGATAACTACGCAAAATGCTTAACAAAAATTCTTCTATCTCAATTAAGTAGTTAGATCTTGTTGCGGGTCGTATTTTATTGTGCAATTCTTTTCTCGGATGCAACAAAATCAGTTTCGCGATCACTTCACTCTACAACTGAAATAGACGACTATGTGCAACAAAACTTTGCCTCATGAAAGGAAGTGTCGGTGAGACATGGAAAAAAAAAAGAGCAAAATGTTAGTTAATGTTTTACGAAAATCATATGAAGAAGGTAGCTAGGTTTTGGGAAAAACTTGCATACACGATTCACATTTAATAGAAGAGTAATTATTTAATCAACCACAAAATGTATCTTAATACACGGTTATATGGTAGTTGATTTTTTTTTTCCTTTAATGAGAGGCAAATAATTTTTGTCATGATATGCACAAATCTTTCATGTTCATTACAAATAAAACCATTGGATAGTTTTTCCAATATTTACTCATGCGTTTTAAGTTTTTTCCCCTTATGCAATTTTTTTCCTCTAAAGTTTTTGATTGAATTTACAACGATGATAATTCAAATTTATATACAAAAGCTGCAATAATCATTAAAAATAATGCTAATTTAATTTTCTAGATTAAAAATAATGAGAACATTCACATTAGTTGAGCAAACAAAAATTCACTGCATAAGTTACATCAAAATCTATGCCAACTCTATCAAATATGATGGATCAACGAACGCAAAAATAAATAAAAAATCGCAGATTTGTGTTGCCTATTCAAGAAACAAAAATGGCCTTGGTGCTATCAATATACTCACAAACTTAAAACCTAATAATATAAATAATAAGTTCGCATAATTACATGAGCCTAGCATGAACGTTTGTAGATGTACAACATGTTGCCAAGCATTTGGTGTATGATGTGAGATGATGATGGTTTCTTCTCTTCTTTAATGTTTTTTTCCCGTTTAATGTTTTAGAATTGTTGAGTAGCTTCAAATAATGGTCTAAAGAAAACAAAAAACATGCATCAATCTTAAAATAGGGATGCAACACCTCGAACGAATTAAAATACAACAACAAAGTCTTGTAAGTTATAAAACTTAAATATTATAAATAAATTATAGCAAAAAAAAAACTTTGAACTAACAGAAGCACATAATAAATCTTGTGTGACATAATTTTTTTTCCATCTACCGAATTGCGTGAGTACGTAGCTCGCTCCAACCACGAACTATTGTTGATACGAACAGGCTTGCTGCAAAAGAAATTTACAATATGTCAAACACAAATGCAAAAATAAATAAATAAACGGCATAACACAGTTATTAAATAAACGAAGAAGAAGACGAACAAAATTGAGAAAGAAGAAGAAATTTGGCAAAAAAAATGTGTTTTTTTATGGAGTTCTCATGAGTTTAAATAGAAGAATGAAATTGGTAGGGGTTGAGATCATGGTGTGATAACTTCTACCATGATGAATTAGTGGGGGGTTTAGTGGGTGGTTAGTGTAGAGAAGAAAAATCAAAAAAGAAAAATAATTAGAAACATACCTACCGTATATTTAAATATAGGAGTTAGTGTTTAAATTATAAATTGATTAATTAATGGTCAAATTAAACATTTATTAATTTACAAAATTAACCCTAGGTTTAGGTCTAGGTTTTAGTTCAAAATATCTTCGTTTTATATATAAGATTGTTAATGCCCATTATGCTATTTTTTGTCCATATTTTTCTCCTACTTTCTCTCTTTTCTCCTTATTTCTCTCGTATCTGTCATTTTATATTGTCCATTCATTTCTCTCTCTTCCTTTTTTTCGCGTGTTTTTCTTTTATTCTTCTTCTTCTCCTCTCTCTCTCTCTCTCTCTCTCTCTCTCTCTCTCTCTCTCTCTCTCTCTCTCTCTCTCTCTCTCTTCCCCGATTTCCACTATTCTCGTCTGTTTCTGTTTCGTTTTTTTCTCTCTTTATTTTTCTCTATTTATTTTCACTACTTTACCTATTCTTCTACATCTCATTTTTTTGTCGTTGAAATCAATCTATTTTCTACTCTATGAAATTCATGTTTTCACCGGAGATGAGATTTTTATTGTGAGTATTCAATTTTATAACACCATAGTATCTTAATGAAAAATAATATAGTGAATTAATGAAAAAATTATAGTTGAATACCAATTTTTTTATAGTTGACATCGGAACAATTGTAGTTGACTATCTAATTTTTGTAGTTGATTCTGCCAGCAATATAGTTAACTGCCCATTTTTTATAGTTGACTACCAATTTTTTATAGTTGACATCGTAAAAATTATAGTTGAATATCTACTATTTTTTATAGTTGACTTTAGGAACAATACAGTGAACAACCCGATTTTTATAGTTGACTATGGGTGTAGATGACTACAATATTTTATGTTTTTCGCCACAACAATGATCTCTTCTTTGTTGTGGACTCTGATAAAACAAATTTCATAGGAAACTAATATTTACGAGTCAACAAATAGTGCGACCATAGATTTGTAGATCTAAAAAACAAGTTCGTTTACAAACTCCATTTTCGAGTTATCAACCATGGAAGAATTCCGAACCGTCGCATATGGTCGTCGCGTTTCTTTGATGTTGGCGTCACTGAAATTTGGGAAATTTTCAGTGATTCGTGTATGAAAAATAACATAATTAATCAAACAACTATTAAATCTGCACAAATTTAAGTGAAAATCGATTGTCGATTTCAGGCTTACCGTTGCATAGGATTTCTGTAGGAGACTTCTATTTGTCCTTCGAAGACGCTAAGAAGGGTGAAAAACATAAATTATGTTGTAAAATTACAAAAAATAGGTTAATAAAAGTGGACGGGAGCCATAAATGTATAGAAAACTACCTGTCTTCGGTTTACTAGCTTTCACCATTGTTGTCGGCCTGTATTTCTCTGCAATTCGCACAAATCTCAGTTTTTCTTTTTTGTGAACAAATGTAGCAAACCACTGTTTTGTTGGAACTGGGAAATGATCGTATGTATTTTGCAGTTTTATTTGCGATTTTCTTAGAAGAAATATAGCAGACTAACAAAATTTTGGGGAAATATTACATTGTAGAAATGGTTGAAGATTTGCTGATTTGGGAAAAAACAGTGGAGTTCATTGCTATTAGAAAATATGAGGGTAGTTTAGTAATTGGTAAATGTGAGGGGTTGATTCTATTTAAAATAATAATAGGTGGTTAGTGCTAATATTTTTTGTAATGAGGGGGTTATGCCTCATTAACCCTAAATTGAATAGAGTTTTATTGCACAATAAATATTATTATTATTATTATTATTATTATTATTATTATTATTATTATTATTATTATTATTATTATTATTATTATTATTATTATTATTATTATTATTATTATTATTATTATTATTATTATTATTATTATTATTATTATGATTATTATTATTATTATGATTATTATTATTATTATTATTATTATTATTATTATTATTATTATTATTATTATTATTATTATTATTATTATTATTATTATTATTATTATTATTATTATTATTATTATTATTATTATTATTATTATTATTATTATTATTATTATTATTATTAATAATAAGAAAAAAAATACTAATATGCGTAACCGAGAAGGATACGTAACTCTTTTCATCCTCCGATGAGATTAATCTCAGCCGTACACTCATCACCGACTCTTCTATATATACCCA
>NW_012194833.1:498059-562928 GCF_000504015.1 Erythranthe guttata
CTATATATATATATATATATATATATATAATCTTTATTTATGTTAGTTAGCGTAAAATAAATTAAATATTTAATCATAGTTTGTCTTTACTTTGCTATTTTTCACGTAAATAAACTCTAGTTAGTTTCTTCCCTAGTTTTGACTCTATCATTTCGAGTGATTATAACTTTGTGTTATTTGAAAATTGGTGTTCAGTGTAATTTGAAATCATAAAAGTTATTACTAAAATACTAGAGTTTACCATAATAGTAGTTTTAATTTTATGATTTTATGAAAGTGTTCTGAAAATTTATGAAGGTTTCCAAAATAAAATGTTAAGATTACGAGATTTCTAAAATTTCCGAATTTCCAAATCTTTCATAACATTTGGAATCGGAATGAATTTCTAGATTCTCGAAATGTAAAATGACAACTTGGCAAATACCTAAATCTTTTTTTTTTCTAATCCAAAACAAATACCTAAATCATACGTAGATAAGACGTCTTTCACTTCAAATTGTGAATGCAGACGTATGTATGTTTCGTATTCTGGACTAGGAACTCGGTTTCGTATTGCCGAAAGAAAGAAGAAAAACACATGTTTCGTATTCTAGACTAGGAATTCGGTTTCGTATTGCCGAAAAAAAAAGAAGAAAAAACATCGCCAGCAAATTACTGGACATATCTGTTAAAGCATTAATTTATAACTTTGCCAATTTTCATACATATGATAGAGTGAACCATCTCACGTGCTCAGAACCAAATTCTCCATGTAGCAACAAAGTTCACTCTCACGATATAATCGGATCTGGACCGTAAGTCAACTCTATCGGCTTCACACTGCAAAAGTTCATTACAACGGATGAGAAATTATATATATGTAATATTGCTCATTAAGTTTAAAAATAATCAAAACTAGATATAGAAAACGAGAATAATTTTAAATTATACCATACGGATAATAAAATTATATATATATATATATATATATGTGTGTAGTTCCTCGAGTTATGTAACGCACCTTTGCCTAACTTTAAGCATCCCTGTGCCGATTTGGACCGGTATGCCCATAATAATGCATTCACTAACTCCTTCAATCTTATCGACCTTCCCATGTGCAGAAGCATTGAAAAGATGATCTGATGTTCTCTCAAATGAAGCAAGCATTAGTACACTGTCCTTCATTTTCTGCACACCGTACCTCGTTATTCCCAACACTTCACCCTGAAATATACATGTCACAACAGTATAAATGAGCAAAAACATTTGAGTTCGAAATTTCCATCAACTGAGAAAACGGAAAAGATTTTATGTATATCAAATAAGTATTATCTTGACGTTCTACTTTCACACTTTTATCCATATTTCTTGTGTGATTTTAAAATAATTTCAGAAACAAAGTTAGAATTATGTGTGTGTGTGTGTGTGTGTGTACACACGAATAAGCAAAACTGGAAGTAGAAGAATATGAAATAGACCTTAAATGTCATAAGATCTGCGAGAAGCATCATGTGACGTATGTCAATGGTCATGCCGTGGCTTGACATGGTGTACTGTATCTCATCAATAATTTTCTTTCTTGCAGCTTCGATTCCAAGTGTATGCTGTACTTCAATGATGTGATTACTCGTCGTCTTTCGACCCTCAACTCCTTCAATGCCCATGACAGATAAAAGACCAGTCCTGCATTTCAAATATTATGCACAATTAACTCGATAAAATATCAAACTAACATTTAATGCAACTATTACTATAATGACAATCTCTTCTAGGAAATTATACCCAATCGCCCCAAAAACAATGTAACCCATTTAGAACAAGATGCTTATTTGTTTGAAACAAACCAGAAGGTCAAATAGAGGCAGGGGAAGGCAATAAATAGGCAAAACGGAGTGTCTTCTTCCTAATATATATTATAATCATCAAACTAATAACACGAGAAAAGGCAACGATAGGTAAACTACTCTTTTGCTGGTAACACAAGGAAACATAATTCATCAACTGAAGGTCAAACAGAACATCCATAATAATATCGATTATTGCCCAATAACAAAAAAATGGACAAGGATTAAAGATGTCTGCAATGTACTTTACGATCCCGTTCGTCCCTTTCCAAAATGAAGTGAAGTCCTCTTACAAAGGTAACAATTTTGGAGATCTTATTTCTTTCACTCCGAATGATGCTTTCCTATATACTGATCTTACATTAGAGGATTAATAGTGGATATGTTTTTTCTTACCATGACAAGGCTAACAAATTCAATTTATCTGAAGTAGTGTAAGCCTTTTCTATTGCTTTTTCAATATCATAATCAATTCAGTACAAGTGTAGCCATACGCTGCACCATTTCATCTCACAAAATAGATGGGGAACAGTGTCCGTCATGTTGTGCATCAGTGCATGTGTCACACTGTTCGTGTTACGAAAATAACGTATGCCAATAGGAGGACAAAACTAATATCAATACAGTATGTGGAACTAGTGGGTGAAAACATGAAATGCTCGCTAGACTCAAAATATCCGTGATTATTTTGGTAAAAAAGAGAAAACAGGTAAACCTTTACAGACTCTTAACAAAAAGCAAATTAAGAGTCACAAGGCATTTTATTGAAACTTACCCCTCTACCAGTAACTTCATTTTTTTGTTTGCACTTGGATCTTTTTCCTTTGCTTCATTTAATATTATAGCACGTTCAACAGTGTCGATCCCCTGCCATCCAGAGAAGATGCCCATGGAAAAATGAAGAAAAAGGAGAGAGATTTAAGTCTTAAACAACTAATGGAAGCACCAGACCAAAATCAAATGAAAAGGCATCAATATCACAAGTTCAACTTCCACATCAGTTTCACCTTCACAACAACTTTGGAGATCTTATTCTTAAGACCGTGGAGTTCAAATTGAAGTTTTTTTTTATCGGCGTGCATGACGATTTCCAGCTTTCTGTGATCCAAGACCTTGACTTGCTGCAGCAGAAGAGGCAGTAGTATCAACAATTAACGGACACACACACATGCACACAAACACGTAAAGAGAAGATGATAGGGATATCGAACCTGCTCCTTCAGTTTCATTCTTTTAGTTTTTAGAATTGATTCCTTCACAGTATAAGCGTCAACAGACAGATGTGCACCTTGAATTTTTGTCATGTCAAGTGTTATAACTATGGATGCGGATCTCGATGCTTGGGAAGTCTTTATACTCTTAGCTACCTACACAACAAAGAGATGGCCAACTAAAAGATCAGCTCAATCCTATTATATTGACTTCAAAATTCCAGAGGCCAAAATAAACTTATCAAAAAATTAGAGGAAGAAAATCCTTAATAAATCCCACTTAATAAGCATTTGAAAGGTGATGGAGCAGACTGATTTTAGATACCATAACAACAAACTATTTTATCCCTGAAAAGAAAGCTCTAAAATATGCCTCTACAAACTGTTTAATCTAGCAGAAAATTGTATAAAATCAGATTAAAAACCAGCATTAGCACTCAATGCACGATTTTCAATTGAAAAATATGGGGCTTACCTGCTCGAGAAGTGTTTTTTCAATACGCCCCTTCACTATCTTAGCAATTATCTCGTTGTTGTCGGATTGCAGTGCGGTAGTAATAATTGGTGTATTGATTTTTTTAGCAGCATTGATTATTTCCTTTATACGCGGAACACCAAGGGTAACATCTATTCAAGATTAAGTTAAACATATCGGAAGCTACTAAGTATTACGTAATATACAAAAGGTCAGAAAACCATGATAAAATCAGGGAATAATCATATAAAAAAGGATACTCATGCTTGCAACTCCAGCAAAATGGAAGGTTTTTAGTGTCATCTGTGTCCCAGGCTCTCCTATACTGTGGGCTCCAATTGCACCTATTGCGGTCCCACCTTCAATTTTCTTTAAACTGTAACGAGAGATGCAGGTTTCTAGGAAGACCTAAAACAATAATACAATAAGTTCTGCTGTAAGTTTCAGATATCACATTTAGAGCTTTTTCTAGGCAAACTCTGTACATGTAACAAATCAGAACATATTAATCAAGGATTGTGCAGATGGCATAAATGTAGAATTTAAACGAAATGAATAAACATTCAGTGTTGTTTCATCAGCTGTTTCTCATTCTCCTCTCCTTCTTTCTCTCACAGATGCACATAAACTCAGAAGTGAGAGAAGTGGTTAACTGAAGTATCTAACCAAGCAATATTAGCTGCATTATGATTGTTAGACTAGTCTAACTGGCTCTTCTACAGAAACATAAGCAGTAAAACTGTAAAAGTTCAACTAAAACATACGCATAGTTCAGTTGATAACTATTATTATATCAAGTGGCAAGCTATGTTAGCCTACAGCCATGTCTTGCCCAAAACAAAGGGTCCTCTTTACAGTAATGTTCTTTTACTGTAAACAGTTCTTTAAAGCTTTAATGCACATCCAAGAAATGGGAGAATCTAATTAGGCTACTAAATTGCCCCTTTGTTCTGGTAAAAATCTCAATGCAATTAGTTATACTCAAACCAAATGTGAGAACTCTCTTGCAGGAAGAGTAAAAACATGGAAACGAAAATTACCATTAGCTGCTGCCTGGTAACCCCACATATATTTGAAGCAATTTTTTCCAAATAACCTTTATCTTCATCGGGATGTTCCTTTCCATTCAACTTCAGCATGAGATCTGAGTTTGGGTATTTCTTCTGAATGAATTTTCTTAATGAGTTATCAAAAGTTTCCATGCCACCCTCTTTATTTGATGAAGCAGAAAATGCCTGTGAGCTCTCCCCTTCAGGAGTCCCAGTCGATTCTGAGAGTCGATCCCCAATTATCTCGTCCATTGTTTTGTCGATTTCTTCAATACTTAGACTCTTTTGCTCTACTGCAGGGCAGGTGGCCTTTCAAGATAACAATGAAAAATTACTTTATCAACTGCTGCTGCAATAATACAGTGAATTATATGTCTTTAAAAGAGGAGGCAAAGAAAGATACTAATACCTTTGCTTTCATAAACAATCTTTCAAAGTTCAACGGAAGTCCACTTTTTTCTTCCATCTGTCCAGGATCCATAGCATCACCCCCATACACAAATTGAACAATGCAAACACTAGCATTTCTCACTGTGCCGTCATAATGAACTGAGAGGTCCTCTAAAGCTTTCATAAGTCTACGAGCCATATACCCTGTGTCAGCAGTTTTAACCTGCAATGAAATTGTCAGCGGTTTTTTTCTTGTCACGGATCATATCATCAATTAAGGCTTCTTATTCCTATTTTGTTTACAAAACATGATTAATTAAAGTACAAAATCCGTTAACAAGCGTATGTGCAGTGCCGCAGTTAACTCAAGGACCCTAGTAGTGGGACAATAGTGGGAGACGGTAATTTGGTAATCTGTTCAAAACCAAATCTAGAAAAACAGAAAATTATACATACCGCTGTATCCACAAGGCCTTCTCTTCCTCCCATGGTGTGGAAAAAAAATTCAGTAGCAGATAAGCCAGTGTAAAAAGAATTCTGAACGAAGCCTTTAGCCTGAATTGAAAATGCAAACATGATATTAACATGTTAGTGTATATACTTTCCAAGTTGATCATAAATGAACATACAAAGGATAAGCAGAAACCTAAAAATGCCAGATTGGAACCAACGAAAACGGCTAATTTAATTATTGGTGGTATCTACTTCTTACAGAGTTCTTCCAACAGACGAAGATAAGAGGAAAGCAGCAAAAAATTGGACAAGCAAGTACGAAGATGTCTATCATATCTGATATTAAGTCAAATTATTCATGAAAGGGTATAGCACCATAGCCTACGTTGAGTCCTAAAAAGGTTTATGTCATATAAATATGTCTATTTGCCAGATTGTACTGAACTAAATCCTAGGGCCTGCAGTTTTCAGTTTGAATATCAAAAGACACATTTGTTTCCCATAACGATAGTTCAAATTAATAATAAATAGGACAAGTTGAGTTTAACAAAGAACGTGTCAAATTTTAATGCAATGCTAGAAATTGGATGAGCTCAACATTTGAAACATCCTATTTGCCCAATAATCTAACTGATTTAAGAGTGAACACCAAATAAAATAGTAATTGAACTCAACCTACTTCATAGACCATCATAGTACCACTATCAAAATACTTGATAATTATTCTTAAGACCAAACTCAAGCAGTCTATCTCTATCTGCAATAATGTAAAATCTCAATTAGATGTCAGTGAAAAAATTCATATTTTCGCGGATGCAAATAATTTAAGAGATTCCAATTTCATTTAAGGGGCTTCATGCATAGATTTCATCTTCACCTAGGAGATTGAAAATCATGAGAATATTTAGTGTTTTGAGAAATAGGTATAGAGGCCTCGAGTGGAAAAAGGACTGCATGTATTTTGAGTCAATAGTTTTTTAAGGGTTTCTTCCCATAGGATTCTACAAATGCAAGCATTTGAGTATCAAAATACCATTTACTGGGTGTCATTGGTTCGATGCAGGCATGTATGTTGCTTGAAACTTCACTTAAATGTATCTTCCCTTCATTATATCAGAAAATGTGTAGGGTCTATGCAATCTAACCCCCAAGTCTCTAATATAGTGACATTTTTGAACAAGTGATAGCTGTTTAACCAGAGAGCAACAATCTACTCAATCAAAAAGCACATATAAAGTTTACCAAAAAATAAGAAAATAAGGCAGTAACATACGTCTGGGTCCTTCGCTTCTCTTTCAAAATGAGGCAGAGTTCGATCAACGAATCCATTTGGTGCTCTACGACCTCCGACAGATTGTTGACCGACGCATGCAACCATCTGTGCGATATTAATGGGAGATCCTTTGGAACCACACTGTGACATGATTAGGGGGCTATTCCTCCAATGTAAATTATTCATGCAAACCTACCAAAACAATTTAAGATGATGAATACGTTAGATTTTAAAATTATCCAACGAGAATGTTAGATTTTAAAATTAACACGCCGGTTAAACAATTAAACAAGTACAAGATTTTCTACAGGAATTATAACATTGAAGGTTTAAACACAGATCAGTTCAATCTTGTACAAAACAAATGTGCATGATAAAGTTCAAGGTGGGGAGCAGATGAAGAGAAAAATAAACTTTGTCATTTGAGCCAGCTACAAATATAGAGAAATCACAAAAAAGAAAAACACCGCCCTGAGGTAATAAATATTACCCAAATTCCATGAGCTAAATTACGGGTATAAGTTTGTACCAGAACAGTAAGAGAAAAAATAGCTGAACCAAGAATTTATCCAGATATTGGGCTCATAGACCATGCTATCCTGGGTATGGCTTGGTTTCCAATGTTCAGGAATAAAAGTCCCATAAGAAGTAAATAGATCAGACGTAATAGACGGATAAACCAAGTAAAATATTAACAGGGTTGACATAAAATATTCATGACAAAAAACACATCCAGATCATTTCCTGATACCCAAAATGTACAGAACATAAGATGTACAAAGGCGATATGGTCCAGGTCCAACCAATTGGGAAATTTGGGAGTCAGAGCAACCTTGAGGAACATAAACCAAGACACCAGCAACCTTGAGGAATAGAATTTAAGAGACCACAAAAAATATAGTAGCCAATAAAACTTCGTTGACATTAATCTTGATTATACATGTATATTTGTCAAAAAATCTGAACTACTCCATTTTCTATTCTCAGCTTGATAGTCGTTTAAAGAAAAAAAATTAGTGTTAAAGAAAAAAGAAAGATAATCGTTTAACTCAGCTTGATCGTTCCCTCAACCTAGAAGGGGGTTTATATACAAATTAAGGGATACAGAAAGGGTGCATTTGGATTGAAGGATTTGAAACGACTCCAAATAAGATGAATTTGAATCCACCACAATTTCTCCAAAAACAGAACATCGGAGCTTTGGGTTTGAAATTTCTTGTTAAACTACTCAGTCCCAACAAACTCGATGGATTTGTTATTATGGATTTGAAATCCCTCCCCCAAATCCTCCCATCGGAAATGCACCCGAAAGGAAAACATATACAACTCTCATCGAAAATATATGACTAGGAAAATATATGCAATTAATATGACTGATTTTCAGCCATAAGCTGTCTATCAAAACCTACTATTATCCCTAAACTTAATCCTATAATTAAGTAATTCATAACAATTTCCAAATTCACAAAGAAGAATTCCAAAATCTCTTTAATACTAGATTAATAGTCACAAAAGACAACCAGATATATCCTCTTACCCAAGTTAGGATGCTTCTTTATTACGTTGCTCGCAAAATCTTACATCCTAACAGTCCAAAACAAAGATGCACACCATGATCAAGTTTAAGGATCATGGTTTCTAGATGTTGCAACCGAAAAAGGGACTGGAAAAGCAAAATTTAATAAGGGGGGTCAAATCGGCAAAGAGTTGGGAGTTTTATATAATCGGCAGAAATTCCGTTAGCAACTAATCCAGGCAAAATCTGCAATGTCATATACTGGTTTCTGGACTTACAAGAGCAAGATGAGCCACCAGAATCATCGACATATAATAGTACAAAAAGAATTTAGAAATCATGTAGTGTCACCAAATTAATAGTCATACTATAAGAAAAGAGACGGCCTCTTACATTTGCAGTTCTTTCTCGAATGTTATTTAGGGTTCCAGTTATATTAGCTTCAAGAGTCTCAGCGTTATTGCAGCCTGGTAGCAGGTCTAGACTTCCAGATTTATAACTGCCTATATAGTCAATACACTGGCCATAACCCTTATCGATTGTCACCTTCTTCTCCTTGTTTAGTACAATTCCAGGTTGAACATCATTGATTCCAATTGAGAATCCATGATTTCCAATCCAGCGAGCACTGTAATGTAAGAAAAATAAAAATAAAAAAAAATCATAACCGAACTGCAGCAAACTTCAGAATCTTTATTTTCTTCGAAAAAACAAAATATCAAGAACACATCTCATCGATGCATAAACACACACACACACACACACATATATGCATTTATCCTACCCACATCACTTAATGACATGAAAACACAAACATAAGTTCATCGTGCAGTTGAAAGGCCCACTTCTAATTATAGAATCAGTTACCTTCTTCAATATTAAATCCAACTCAGCATCAACTACATAAATATTTTGTTTCAACATTCAGCTATTAGGAAAATTAACATTTCTTATGTCTTACTTTTATTGTACAGAGGAACAAAAATGAGGATCCCAAAAGGAACAAGATTAGGTATTATAATTTATTCATCAGCTTCTAGCTGAGAACGTTTGAGACAGAATGAGTATCTTCTTCACGTTAAACCCATTTTACAGGACAAGTGTAAGAACCCCTATAGATTTCATAAAATCATATGATATTTAATCGAGTTTTACTAGTTAACTGGCACCAGCAAAGAGAATAAAATAGTCCATGCACTTGAACTAGAGTTGCACTGGTCTCACCTTAACTTAGCCAAGCGATTCATGCAAGTAGCAGCCGCATGTGCACTGTAGTCCCTGAGAAGAACGGAGTAAAGACCATCCTTACTCCCATTTCCTGTTTTCACATTGAATGAATAAGCAAATGATCTTCCAGCAGAATACAGAATAAATCACTCAGTAACCATATCTGGAATCGCAAAAGTCTAATAAAACTGCCATTCGGACAAATAGCAAAAGCATAGAAATTAGAGTAACCTAATGTAGCCTTCCCAAGTTGCCCGCTAATTAGCTCACTATTGCGGATATAAACAAACCCATCCTTCGGGCACATCGTCTCTCCAGATTTCCCATAGTTCTTTTCTGCCACTGTAAGATTTACATATACTCTCATTTTTGCATGGGGGCGCAATAGTATACTAAACAACTGTTTACCAGTCCAAAGCTCCACTGGCTGCAATGAAAAGATAATAGATATTAGATTAGGTCACAGATACCAAAATCAACATTAGAATGGGATATATCACAATCCCCACAGTAGGATCCCCACAGTAGGATACAAGGCTAATCACAAAAGGTTCTGACATCGAGAAGAATGTGGTTCATTAACATCAACCACTTGTGACATTGGTGTATGCTCAGAAACACTACAATTATCAAAAAGAACACTAGCCTATCGTGCTTCAAATACATGCAATAAAGAGGTTAAGGCCATCAAAACTCTTCTGAGGATAGAAGAGCTTCTAGTTATAACCAGAATGCCCTTACTTGCTTTGGAGTATTTTTAAAATAAGAAAATTATTTTACAGCTCTCAAGCATTTATTACGCTACTTTTCTAAATGTTACCAGGGTTGCATAGGACCATTACTATGTATAGACGTGCTGTGCTGTACACCATCCTATTCTTC
This sequence comes from Erythranthe guttata, assembly GCF_000504015.1. Next base: position 508,359 of record NW_012194833.1, read on the forward strand.
TTTTCTCAGAAAAGTACGACTTATCAAACAAGGATGGAAACGGTGTTAACTTATCACCCCTGATTTTGAATGATCTTTTGTTGCTTCTGCCCTCAATGAGCCACATGGCTGGGGCATCATAACCAACCCCCTCCTCCATCATTGCAGAACCACAGTCCACAACAGATCACTAGTTATTGGTGTGGAGGTGGCTCCAGCATATGGAAAAAGATGTCACAAAATGCAACATAGCACTTCATCTAGGGTAAGAATTACATCAATCGGCAACAAATGGATGGTTCTTGTTCAACCCATCATGTACGGCCAGACTTCAGAAGAAAGTGATACCATAGGGTTAGTAAAACCAGTTTGGTTCATGCCTTGATTTGGGACTAAAACCCCTAGATCTCGTGAAGAAACAGGTACACATTCTAGCATAAAGACGAGGTACTAACGAAAACATATATGCTTTGACATCAAGATGAACCAATACATGATGAAATATATGTGTATAGAAAGACAGATACACATAAGGATGTGAATAAATAAAATATTGGGCTCGTGCATGACCTATAAATTGTGTATGACGACAGTGAAGCACACAAGCCTACTCATATCACAGAGTGCATTACCGATTCAGTAGAAGTGTATGACACTGTGTACACAAGCCCCGATAACAGAGAGGACAGAGAAGAAGATAACAAATAGAGGTGCAGAAAGTTATACACAAAAGACAGCAAGAAGGAACTAAAGCACACCCATATATGGATGGGTACAAGAGCAAAGATCAAAAACTTTTGTAGCACTAGAATGTGCATGCTGCCTGAACTCACCTTAACTAGTGCTGGTGTTGGCAAATCAATCGGGTCCATCGCATCACCCATGTATGAGCATATAAGAGAAAAAGAAGCACGGTCATAAAAGGTGTCTTTCCTTGTTATAAGGTAGGATGATGTCAAAAAATCCTGGGTTGAAGCCACCAAGATTTCTCCATTCTTTGGGGTGCATAAATTGTTTTGCACCTGTAGTTGTATCACCAACAATGAGAAGTCAAAACCATTGACACATTACTATGTGGTCATTACAGTCTAAACTTTTGTCCACATGCAAATGTACTATTTAACCAATCACAATCTGATGAGGAAAAAATTATATAAAATTCAGCCCTAAATTGAAAGAGAATAAATGGAAGAATTATCTAAATATTGTACCATAATGTAATACTACCACCAAATGATTTTGGACAATTCTACGTAGCATTATGATTGTTATTCTATGTAAATCACTCGAGTTATAACAAAAGAGTAAAGATCAACTGCGTGTGAAATATTCCAGATATCAGACATCATAAGAACTCCTTGCCTTAAATCAAGTTCAGACATTACAACGACTCATTCTTCAACAACGCTTGGATAAGTTGCCTAAATCATGTTTCCACCCTCCTCCCTAAAGAATAGTTTCACGGAGAAACAGGGAACTCATTCTCCTATTTCACTTATATTTGGCCATCTCATGAAGAACTAGTTGAGACACAGTTAACTTACTCTGTATGGGTGCTTAATACATGACAACATGCTTTCATTGCACATAAATGAAACAACAAACAAGTAGATTGTGGCAAGAACTATGTGATCCATCCAAGATTGATGAAGTGCGGCAAGGATGACAATAACCATGATCAAATAATATATCTAAGTCAAAACCACATGAATATACATATTATTAACGGAAAACAGATGAAATAGCTAAAGCCAAAAGATAATAAAATGGAAACATTGTTTACCCCCATCAACATCAGAGCCTCTGTCCGAGCCTCTTCTGTTTGCGGTACATGCATATTCATCTCATCGCCATCAAAATCAGCATTATATGGGTTGCAAACTGACTCGTTAAATCTCAGCGTGCGCCATGGCATAATCCTTGCCTGAAGAAGAGAAAAATGATGAGGCAAATGACAATATCTAATACCAATTTCAACATATATGTTTCAAATGCAGCAAGTACCCGATGAGACATGATTGACATTCGATGCAAACTTGGTTGTCTGTTGAATAAAATAATATCTCCATCTTGAAGATGACGACAAACAATGTAACCGTACTTCAAGTCATCTGCATGGCGATGTCTGACTTTACTCGTTAATGATCTGCAACAACATACCAATTGAAGACAAGTAAGAATTGAGCACAATGCAATTTTATTTTATGTACAAATATCCAACATTTACATCTCTGTGCCATCAGGATGCTTTATAAACTTGGCCCCTGGATATTTAGTCGGGCCATTACGAACACATTGCCGCAATCTCTCTATATTATGATGTGAAACACGCTCAGGATAAGATAAAATTTGAGCCATTAGGATAGGAACAGCAACCTGTCGCGGAAAAAAAAAATGGTCAAAACAAGGTGAATAGCTTGGGTTTTATAGATAAGTAGAAAGCCTGACCTCGTTAATCTTCAGATTTGGGTCGGGAGATATAACAGTCCTGCCAGTGAACTCTACACGTTTCCCTGACAAATTACCACGGAACCTTCCATGCTTTCCTTTGAGGCGCTGAACAAAACCACTCAATGGCTTGGTGTTTTCAGAATATTGCAATGGGACACGGACATCACTGTTGATGTATTGTGCAACCTCCACTTGTAGAGAATCCCAGTTATTCGTCTAGCCCACATTTTATGATAAATACACTTTGTAAGAATGAGACATATTCAAAAACGGGTTGACTAATTCATAATAACCGCACAAATATTAGTAAGGTTAGTTCTACAATCATAAATATCCTTTACTCATGTTTCAGTAACATGCAATAAAGCACTACTGCATTTATGGAGTTACTCACAACGCATCAACACCCAATTATCGAGATACCAACAGTAAACCCAATTTTATGACTAAGAAAAGGATGGAAGAGTAATAATATTTTTAACAGCTCTGCAGGATGAACTTGGAACAAAGGATTATCTCGGAAAGGACTATCATGGTTCTAAAGTCAGCCCAGTACAGGGATAACAGGGATAATAGGAACCAAAAAAATGTACACAGGAAAAGAGACACAAACTATGCAGGTTTTACACTATGCAGTGCACCCATCGATCTTTTGTTATTAGTAAGATTTCTAAAACTGAGCCCGATCACAAAGCAAAGATAATAATTTGAAATTCATTATTCATCTATTCTTTCTAAACCCAGAGGACTCTCTAATCTCCATTAAAATTTATGTTTCCATTTGAATTGAAAACAACCAAGCAGTCAAGAAATCTCCATGTCACACCATATCTATACAGAGAAACGTCGACCACTTTGGATTCAACTGGAGGAATTGTAAACTGTTTCCAGTCCAGGTCACCATTATTCAGAACAAATATACAAAAAATTTGGACCTTGTAAAGTTGTCCTTACTTCCTATCAAAAAAAAAAAAAAAAGGTTGTCCTTACTCCTTAGACATCCAAACTTGTCTAGGACTCAAAATATTAATCTTCATAAATGTATCAACAGCCACAAGACAACAGTCTTAAACTATATCAACAAGTACAATATGAAACATAGACCAATAAATGGAGTTCTAGTAAACTTCGATAGGCCAATCAAAAATACAAAAAACTAAAATTTCAAACTTAATTCAAATAATATGCATCGTTAGATTTAGAGTCTAAACTATTATCTGCAAGAGATAATTAATTGGCAATCTAATTGAGTGTGTTTCCAAAAGCAGAATGCTTACATGACCCAAGTAAAGTTGGTATACAGAAGTATAACAAGTTTGATATTATGCGTCACTGCATTTCTGTTGGCCCCTTTATACACCAATAAAGCCTTGGGTACTCAAAATCTCATTAAACCTATCTAGATTCTAGCCGCATTATTAGATTGCACAATATATTTTCCGCTTATGCCTCATGCTTGAAGTTTAGTTTCCAAAACCAGAGACAAGCAAAACTTAGAAAATAAAGGATAATGCTATAGAAGAACCCATTATTGTTTCAAACAAACAGAAATACGTAACTTCCAAAAGAAATACCACAATGAAAAACCAAGTCAAACAATATCATACCAGGCTCTGGCTCTGAGAGCTTTGATCTGACATTTCTTGTAGAACTGCAGCATTTATCTGAATGATTTGTTTTAGCCTCGATGTAATGTCATTCTCATTGCTGCACCACCAAAAAAGGAAATGAAAAAAATCAAAACAGAACAATATCATGGTAGAACAGAGATATCAAGGCAGTCCAGTGTAGGTTTTCTTGGTCCTGACAAAGCTGACCTATGCAGCTCTTTGCAAACTTCAATAAAGAATCGTTCACACTTGGTTCTGATTCAATGGCTACATGCCTCTACATAACCAAGAGGATGGACTCAGCTACAAAATTTATTTTGTACTCAGCATAATTACTGGTGTTTGAAGTTATTTAACAGGCAACATAGAAGGAAGGCAACTGCTGATATTTAGGAGGTTAGAACCATAGAAGGCATTTCTCGCTAAAATTTCAAAATCAGTTACGAAATTTGTTGGTTCCACTGATTCTTTTCTTGGGTATCACCAGATCTTTACTAAATTCCAGGTCCTTAGGTTACTCGAACATATCCATAATATGAGCTACTCCTTCACATATAATTTTTTTCTAAGTTTACGATAGTGAAACACAAAAGGACAAAAAAGTCAAAGCACAGGCAAAAATATAACTGAACTCCTCATGCTGATTACAGGCACTGTATCTATGTGTACCAAAAGTATACTCACTTCCTGATGGGGAACATACATTAGTATAACCACGACTATCATGTAATTCCACTCACGTTGCATATAACTTTAGCCTCAGGTTATTTCCAATCTTAGAAAGTTTTTTTTAACATTAAGATCTTAACATTTGAACAAAGCATACAAACATTAACGGAAGCAAAATAGCAAGGTAGAGTGTGTAATTCTTCTCGGGATACCTCATTGCTCTTGTACTAAAAACCGAAGGGCGTATAGCTATTGGCGGCACAAGAATATTTGTGACAATAAGTTTCTCTGGTCTATCATGTAGATAGAGCAACTCACAATCCTGTAAACAAAAATGAAAGGCAAAAGGAAACAAGAACACAAAAACTAAGAATCATTGTAAATAAATATATCCAAGATAATACGGTAAATTACAAACAACTCTTCAGATAAGCCAGTTTATGAAGGGAAAAGAAAAAACAAACATTTAGATACTAATACTCTTCAGATAAGCCAGTATGTCATTCAGGGTTGTTGGCCATTTATAAAAACAAACATTATGTCACAAACCTTTTAACGGAGATCGTGTAGTATCTAAATTGCCTCCGGATTAAAAAAACAAATTTGTGAAAATATCTTAACAGTGATTTGTTTGTCATACCTTTGTGTTATTATTAAAGAAAAGAGAGTTTTTTTCGCAACAAAAGAGTTCTTGAAATCCTATTTTCCGAAACAAAACTTAGAAGGTTCAGAGATAAACCCACATGTACATCTCTTGATGTATAGTATTGTATACGATGACCATTTTCATGGAAACAAAGTTTAACAGGCACCTTACAGTTTTTTCTTTTTAGTTTTTATTACTAATTTGAGATATGCTATTAGAGAATGTCATGAAAATGTGATAGAGAAAAAGCAATTGAAGTGACAATAAAAATAAGCAACGAAGTAGTATTAAACTGGCTAAAAGAAAGTCAAATTCTACATCATAAAAAATTATATTAAAATTAACCCCTAATAACTAAAAAATCAATTAGACCTCTGACAGTTACAAGGATAAAATTTGTTTGGATTGATATTCACGGGATCTAAAAGATTGTGCTAGTGTTCATAACCACCATCAAGGGGAAAATTTTAGGCACGTGACAGCTCAGGGTAAATGTAATTACGCAGATAAGTGGGATTTTTTCGTAATTTATCCTCACCAGTTACCACGGAAGTGATTTTAATTCACCCAAGATGACATTCTAAGTAGACCATGAGTTTATAACCGAGGGGTGTAAAAAGGGCCAAATATTCTTGAAAAGCTTTTCTCATACAACCATGAAATCAAGAGATCGAGGGGAAAGAATACCTCATCCAACATATTTTCTAGTAGATGGTAGGCTGTTTTAGGGTCAATTGTAGAAATAACCATGGAATTTCCTTTGAAGTCCTTTGTGTGGGCAAGAGCAGATCGACGTTCATCCAAGCAATTGTCAACAACTTTGGCACGATCATGCTGAATCTTTAAAGGTTCTTTTGCCTTTTTTACCATCCCTAAAACAAAATAAGTGTTCAAAATTCCCCGTCAAGAAAGAACGTGACAAGCAGAAAAGAACCAAGGAAAGCGGTAATGCTGATCTTTTTTAAGGAGCAGAAGTATTTTGAAAGTTATCATAAGCACAAAAGAGGCAACATGTTCCACCTTTCTGAATATTTAGTTTCATAGCCATCCAGTAGTTGCTCACAGTTATAGGGGAAAATATGTAGATCATATATGTGATTATATCCTCTAAGAAGAGAAACCAAAAACTATTTCTTCAACAAAATCACTGTTTTCTCCTTTCCTTCAAGAAAAATTCCTATAATATTCATGGAAAATACCACGCAAATTGCAATTATAGCTGAAAGATGTATCATGTATTTTCCAAGGTCCAACTCCTGGACGACCCCACAACAAAGACTGATGCTGCCACCTTGGCTTATCACATAGTAAAGATGGTTAAAGCTCAAGGATAGAGAATCTATGCCAACATCCCAATCCGAAAGAATTCCCAAAACACAGGTTTGTAAAAACCCGATGGTAGAAGATACAAGCATGCTATACTGCAAAAGACTCAAAATTTCACATAGGTTATAAATCTAATATCTAACATTAATGAAAAAAAAGAAATTAAATTCAACAAGTGAATCACCAATATAATAAAGCAAATAGACACGGGAACACGGACACAGAGAAACATGGAAATGTGTACGGGGAAAACATTATAAATGTAGGTGTATATTTACAAATATATATATATATATACATATATATATATATATATATATATATATATATATATATATATATATATATATATATATATATATTTATACATACATATACGTGTTTTGTTCATATATAAATTATCTTTATGTATTTTCAGGGAAAAAATAAACAGTAATGCATTTTTTATATGTTTTGACTAACCATTTATATATCCACATCTGGAGCACTTTACAGCCCTCTTACTTCCTGCCAGGCTATTACACTTCTTCACCACTCTTTTCTGTATTTCAATTTTCTTCAGCGTCTCACATTTAGGATTTCTCATCTGCTTTAAAAAAACTTGATGATCTTTATCCGCAAGAAGAACTCTGGAGCAATTCTGTTAAAGAAAACAAATAAGAAAATAAAAAAATGAATCTTCAACAATCAGAATCATCACAGGACAAAGACCAGCTATCATCTCTTCATGTACATATAATATTGATGATGATGAAGAGGATAAGGAGGAATAAGATGAAGAATAAGATGGTAATAGTAATAATCACATAAGGATAGTTATTTGTACCATTATGAGCAACAATAATAGCAGCTTAAAAGGATATACGAGACAATATGAGATGAAGGGAAGAATGGATAAGAACTGTATCTAATTGACTACAGAAAGCACTTACCTCTACACAGATATTGAATTTTCCTTTGGAATTCAGATATTTATTATCATGTCTCAATATGATTAGTCGTACTCATAGGTAATTTTCTTAATATGCAAAGTAACTTTTGCAGAAAGCACTTACCTTTCAAAAAAAACTTTTCTAGACTAGAGTGATTTATTAAATGTCTGAATATGAAGTCATATATGAATGTCATCTCCTTCCCATTTTGAAAAAAAAAATCTTATAAAAGTCATTTACCATATTCAGTGATTAAATCTCCACAGCATAGGCATCCATAGCTTTAAATAAAAGGCAACCGTCGTGAGTATTATTCCAGATTATTTATGATAAAAAAGTTAAAGAGTGTATTTCCAACTTAAGACTGATAAGAAGAAAAACAAATTTTGGTACCTTGCAGATGCACTTCAAAATATCTATTATGGTAAGGAAAAATCCCACATTGTATACGGGAAGAGCAAGAGGCAAATATCCATAATGGCCCGGGCATTCGGCAAATTTTCCACCGCAAGTTTTACAAAGGATGCTCTTGTTTGCTGGCCCCTGAAAACAATAATTAACATATAACAAACTATAGTACTGGACCATGAACTAAGCAAAACGCCCCAAAAACGATTATATGATCTTAATGTTTAATTTAGACCCCGTTCAGTAACAGATGAATTTCATTATATAGAACTGGTTAAGAATAAACAGAGTTCAGTTAAAATACAATAATACTAAATACATTGCTTTACGCCCATTTTTTTACCGTACACCCTCTGATCGCCCCTTCCCATAGGTGGAGATTCAAGTGCTAAATACATTTATTTCTAAAGATGTTATTTATTGAATTGGAATATATTAAGGAAGTGGCCAGTAAGGTAGAACTCTAGTTGTTGATGTGTTCTACTAAATTTTTGTTATCTTCCTCAACTTACAAAATTGTTACTTGCTCTTGAACGGATACATAACCAAAGGGCTCATTTGACAGAGACACGTATTCTAGCTTATCCTGCCAAACTGTAATCCTGTTTTAGCTAGTCGCATAATCATCCTCCCTAAGCTTATTGTATAATTCACTCTTTTGGACATCAAAGTGGAACTGCAACTTCATGAGGACAAACATTAAAGCTATATTTCCCTTTGTATAATGATTTCTTAAAATGCTAAAATTTTGAAGAATTCTTATACCTTTCTCAACTGTTTTTAATCTGAATCTGCCGGTCAAAGAATAGCCAAAGTATAATCAAATATATATATAAAAAGTTTTGTTTTGTTTTCAAATTTAGGCCTGACAAAGGGCAATATACGACATGACTCTTGCCGGTTTCATATATTCAGTTTATGGACCAAGGAGCTATCATTCATCAATCCCAATAATAACACAAAAACAATAACTCAATAAGGAAAGGGAAAAGAGAAACATTACCATGCGGAGGTCTAACAGACCGTTGTCTATAGGCTTTCTATTTTCATCATAATACGCAATCTTATTAACTTCAACTTCGCCAGCTTTTAGTACTTCGGCGGCGGAGAATGTAGAAAATTGAATGCTTTCTCTGGAAAATGGCAAGTATATTTGAACAAGCGTATAATTCCAAAACAAAATAAACCTTTTACGATTCTTGGTTCTAAATTGAATCATCACTCATGTAAACACCAAAGTAGCTCATGCTGCTAAAAAGAAATGGCTATAAGTATAACAAAATAATAAAGTGTCCAGCAAGTTGTCCAGTCAATATCAAAGGAATTTGTCGATTCAATCAAGAATTATGCTATATGCAACTTAGAACCTCTTACTCATAATCAATTGGTTGTCATCTATTACATTTTTTACTAGTGTACATTGATACATCTTATTTACACCTTCAAGTGGTTTTAGTATAATCAATTGCATTAAGCAACTGTACTTACATCCTTCGAGGACCAACATCTTCAACATACGGTCTCTTGGTGAACTGTATGGTTCCGGACTTCTTCATCCCGTCCTGCAAAACCACCATAAAAACTAATCAGATCAAATTTATAAAACCACACAATCAGAATACACCAGTGTGCGTAGTTAGAAACTTAATCTTCGTATTTTCCAGTTTTCACAATATTAATTCACATAAATTCACAATAATCGCCTACATAACAAAATTCCAAGAGTATATGTATGAAATATTCTCTCCAAATTGTTATCACTCACTTACTAATTGGCTTAAGCAATCAGTTTATAAAAGCCATCTAGCCTAAAACTTCATCAAAGGACAATTGATTTCAACAAATTTCTGCAAGTTTCTGCAATTATTTACCGAAAATTCATGAATGACAGCAAATGATCAAAGGAAAGAATCGGTTTTCACGACTTTTAAGCAATCGACAAAATAAAATACAGATACAAAAAGGAAATTGCAACGAGTTCTTAGAAGATGATCACGTGTAGGGGTGGAGATCGGACGGATCGGATCAGATTTGGGTGTTTCGGAAAAATTCCGTTATTTTTTCGGAAGTCCAAAATGCCGATTCCAATTCCAAATTTTTAGGAATTCAAGAATCGATTCCGATTCTGATTTTTTTCGGGAATTTTCAGACTTTTTTGAGAAAAAAAAAATAGTCCTTCACTGCCACCGACACAGTAGCAGAAGATTGGAAAAAAAAAACTCAAAACAAATATTGTTCAAAGCAACAGACCCAACAATAGCCGAATTGAAAAACAACCCAAACAAATATTCTTCAAAAACAACATTAAAAAACGATTAAAGTCTTAAATCATACGAACGTGGGTGGAGAGCACGGGCGGCGCTGGTAGTGGTCGTCGATCGGAGAATAGGGCGGCGCTGGTGATGGTGGTGGAAAAAAAGAGAGCAGAGTTATGAGGGGGAGGCTGAAGAAAGACGAGGAGAGAGATGGGGGGCAATTAGGGTTTCAAAATAAAATACAGATACAAAAAGGAAATTGCAACGAGTTCTTAGAAGATGATCACGTGTATGTATAGGTTCGTACTGCTCCAATCAACCTGTTCGTCAAGATTTTGAGCGGTTTATCACCGGAGAAACTTTTTTTCCATTATGCTTGGGTTTAATGAAATTTTACGTATTGTTAGGGTTTAAGAATGAAAAATGGTGGCCCCTTTTTTAATTTTTATATCAGCCCAGCCCTAAATTCGCGTGGGGTTATCAAAAAATCGGATTTTTATATTTTAATAAGGGAAAATTAGAGAAAACCCCCAATTTAGGAAATATAGTTAAGGAAACACCCACTTCCAAAAATAATTAAAGAAAACACCCATACCTAATATTCCACCGATGTAATATTTTTATAATTCCAAAACTACCCTTAATTTTCTTTTATACTTTTTCAAAACCCTTAGGTAATGTATCCCCATTTCCCAATAACTCTCGCCATATATCAAGTATATATTCCAAAACCCTTAGTAGATTAGTAATTGACCTCATAGAAAACAATTTTTATTAATATAAATATATATTTTTTTTTTCTGAAAAACAATATTGCAGTAGTGTATTTATTAGTGGAAAAAAAGTGAGATTTGTTCACTCATGAAAATAGAAAAAATGAAGTTTGACGCAAGGATTTATAAGCCGAGTGTTAAATATTTTCCAACCAAGAATGAGGTAATGTACTACTTTTTCCCAAGGAAAAGATAAAATATTTGTTCCCAAATAAATGCTACATTTCTCAATCCTTAATCTATATGGATAAAAGAAGAGATTAAACCCATTGGAGAACTCGCCTTAAATCTTCTTGTAGCAGAACTGGGATAATCTACCGTCAACCAGCTGCAACACCGGAATCGTTCGACCGGAACAGAAGCGGGCGGCCAAACTACCAACTACTTCGAAACCAAAATCGAAAATCACCTGCGAAGCGGAGACAAATAAATTTAAGGGCTAAATACAGTTTGCACCCCTATACTATCACCACTGTCGCATTTATCCATGAACTATGAAATGCGACAAAACACCCCCTCAACTTAACAGTCAACTCTCACATATCTAACGGCGTTAGTTTCTGCTGTGTAATTATATTTTTACCCTTTCTTTTATTTGATAGAAGTAGCCATTTATAGACTTTGTAATTTGGGACAAAAATATCAAGCACGTTCAGCAAAACAGAAGGGAGAAACTTTAACTCTTCCCCTGTTATTCAACTTATCCCCTGCGATTCAACACATCATAGATGTCTTTGAAGCAATTTTAAGAGAACTTGGTGTCAACAAAGGTAGGTTTTGAAATTTTCGCTTAATTTAGGGTTAGGATTTTTTGGGGGTTTTATCGTACGAAAAAATTGGGTTTAGATCTTCAAGGAACCCTACTTACACAGAATTATCAATACAAAATTTACGGTTTTTGATTAGTATTTACAATACAAGATCTATTTTGTAATTAAAGTTATGTTTTTTTGGATTTTGGGGTTTACGAGTGAAGGATTTTGGGGTTTTGGAATTTTTTAAAATTCAGTTTTGGGAATCTATTTCAAAAGGGTTTTGAAGAGATGGTTTCTCTACCCAGTTGAATTTGGGTATTTTTTAGTTTAGGGCTTTTCAAAATTTTGGAAATTTTGGGGATTTTAGCTACTGTAATTCACATTTTTTCATGTTTTTATGCAGGTTAAAATGCTAGATACGCTTTTTACCTTTCGAATTAATCGTGGAGGAAGGTTTGATAGTTATTTTGATTATGTTGGGAGAATGGTTTCAATTGTGCAGAATATTGAACCCGATTTAATGTCGTATTTTGAACTACTAGATATGGTTAAAGAACTTGGATTCTAATTATCTTCTTGTAGTTGGATGCTCCATGTTCTAATATTTTGAGTTTTTCTTCCATGCCTTGCATCTTCATCATCATTTCAGTGTTGGTTCTGGTCAAATTGAGAGCTACCTCATGGAGTTTCTCATTGTTCAACTTCAGTGTTTCATTGGCAGCCTCTAACATGTTGATTTTTCTTTTTTGTATCCAAAAATCTTTGAAATCCTTGCCCAATCTCGAGACCATTCTCACATATTTCAGGCTCAATCCATTGTAGAAACTTGCATCCCTTGGGTTTCTATTTCGGACCAAAAACACGAATTTTTTGAACTAACGGAAGACATTTTAAAACCAATTAATTATGAATTTTAAAAAAACAATAATAATTTCTAGAATATAATTTTTTTTTCAGAAATTTTGGGTTAAAAAAAGGGGTTGAAAATGAAAATTTGGAAGAAATTGGGAAGGAATTGAGTACAAATGAGTGAAGAATGATGCACCCATTTTATAGACAATTAGAGGGGTGTTTTGGTGAATTTTTTTCCAAAGGCTACTTCAACCGTCAGTCAACATTTGAAAGGGACGGCTTTTGTAACAGATATGGACGGCAGGGGGTGTTTTGTCTCATTTCATAGTTCAGGGGGTAAATGCGACAGTGGTGATAGTACAGGGGTGCAAACTGTATTTAGCTCTAAATTTAATTACGAGATGAAGGAACGGAAACCCATATATGAACCCAAAATCGAAACAGCCCGCTTTTGGAACAAACAAATAAATTTAATTACGAGATGAAGGAACGTAAACCCATGTGAACCCAAAACTACTGACAGGTGATTTTCGTAATTACCCGGAACAGAAGCGGGCGGCCAAACAATAAAATTAATTAGAACAATAAAAAAACCGAAACCCATATGAACCCAAAATTCTTCAATTTTACTCGGGTGCGTTTGAAGCAATCTGTGATTACTCCGGTTTAGGGGGAGGCCTATATTTCTGCAGGGTTAACGTTTTATAATGACATGGTGAATAATGTAAAGTCTGAAAATCAAGCTTATAAGCTGTCCTCAAAGCCTTCTTTCCCAACAGCCAGTCAATTGGCTAAGCAAAATCGTCCTTTTCAAGCTGGTTATTCTATGTGATTATTTATTGCCTTAATTCCAAAGTGTTAAGTAGGTGTCGCTGTCTCGCTTGAACATTTGAATGAGAAGAAAACTTATACATTTGTAAAATTCAAAGTGGAAAGCTGACCGAGTATTTTTTATTGTGTCGTAAAAGCTCGATGGTGGTCTGTTAAGTGTATATTTTTACACTTTATCGTACCTTTTTATTTGGGCTTTTGGTGTGTTTTAATGATAATTGGTGCTTAAAAAGTTGATTTATTGTATTTTAGGTACAAATTGAAGAATTGGAAAAGTATGGGGTCAAAACTGCAATTTTGGCGAAAATATGGGTCAAAAGTGAAAATATCAAAATTCTGAAGAAACAAAGCTCGGACCCCGTCCCAGTTTTAGTGCAAATTATGGGACCCCGTCCCATACCCCGAAGTTGCGCAGTAAAGGGATTTTAATTGCACAAGGAAACTGCCTTCTTCCCCAAGTTCTTCACCCTATATAAGACCAATCCAAGCACACAATTAGGGATCTTTTTTACGCAATTTTGAGAGCAACAAAGCAATAACGAAGACGAAGAATTCGAAGATTCTAAGCATAAATTTATCGTTTATGACTTATTTTATTTGTGTTTTTCCTTTAATCATGAGTAGCTAAATTTCTTATTTCTAGGATTTTATTTGGAACCCTATGTGGGATTTATGAACCATTTTCTATGATTTTATGCAAGTTTTAATTCCGGATTGTTTCTTCTACTTGTTTTATAAAGTTCATGAAACTGGCCACTTTATGCGCTTTTATGTTATTGTTAATCGCATGAATCGGAAGATCTAGAACTGTGGTAGAAGAGCCTTTTGTGGTATTAACATAGGAATATAGTTAATCTCTTAGGTAGCCATTATTGAGATTTGTGCTTAATGCTGTGTTCTAGAATTAATTGCATAGGAATATAGTAATTGAATCTAGAATATTAGAATTGTAATACACGCGGAAGCGGGTTATGATTATTTTAGCATCTCAGGTTAATAATCCGGGTTAATTGCTTGCATAATTGAAGGAATTGGGGGAATAATAATCACATAGGGGGAAGAATAAAATCCTAGGCTCGTTTACTCTGATAAATCTTCGTTTTAATTGCTTTCTTGTTTTTTGTCGTTTTAATTGCTTTAGTTGAATTTCGCTTATTAATCCTTTTTCGACTGTGTAGGGTGGGCTTGATAACAATTGGTAGAATTTAGCGTCTAGGATTAGATAATTAAATATTCCCTGTGGGTTCGATATCCGGACTTTTTGTCCACTATATTACTTGTACGATACGTGCACTTGCGTGTAGGTTTTCGACCAACATGGTCTCCTGCGGAAGGTAAATGCTATGTTCTTTTAAATTCATTCGAATCACTGTTTGAGTTTAATACTTATCTTGCTTTTACTTGTTACCAAATATATAGTTACAAAGTTACTAAGGCTGCGTTTGGATTGAAGGATTTGAAATCCTCCACAGCTGCAGCAGCCTAACTTGGTTCACAAGGCACCCAAGTGGGTATGTAGATTACATCTGAAGCAAGATCCTTAACAATGTCATTTAATTTTGAGCCCGTCATTTCAATTATTGCATATGTGGTTTAAAGATCTTTAATATGATTTGAACTTGATGGAACCACAAGTCATACTAAAAAAGGTAACTTTTTTGAGATGCTGATTATGTTCATTGTTTCCCGGTTTTGCTGATTATGTTCATCCTTCTACATTTCATTGTATTTTTCGTTTCAAATTTTTATTCATCGTAATTATGCATTTATTTTCCTGCTCATGTCATATACGAATGATCATCTAATCACGTGCATCTCACTATTGCACTTCCATCTGATTTTCTATCTTTGGCACTTTTGTTAGCCCTTTCGATGGAAAGTCCGATCTTCACTCATTATTTGCTAAACATATTTCTCGACTATAGTTGTTACCTTTTTTGGTAAATCCTCCAATCGAACTATTCAATAAGGTAAGTACCATGAAATGCCTTGTGCTCGCTTAATTTATCATTATGTCTTTACACTCCATTTAACTGTTACCAAGAATCATCTACGAACCACTTGTCCATTTTTTTTGTAGACTGCATAATTGCCGCTCTAATTATGTTTTTTATGCAATGCGTTAATTTACTTAATATCATTGAAAATAAATTGCATTTTGTGACACTTGTCTCTTTTGCTGTACTATCTGAAACACAACCAGTAGCTAACTCCGCTTCGAGAGTACCATGGTCAATCAGCACCACGCCAGCAAAGGTTTCCACGCAATTCAATTTTTGTATTAACAATTTTTTTTCTCCGTTGGGTTAATATTCGTGTCGTGATTGAGGTAGTGAATTTGGTATCTGAATAATGGGATGAAGATGTAATTTAACAGTCAAACAAACAAATTCTGTTTGCAAGAATCGGAGTTGGTCAATGTGTTTCACTTGTTAATCTTTTCTTGCTAGAATCTGCAGTTCTAAAGCCTCGTTCGATAGGATTATAGGATGTTGGTGACTCAAAATATTACCACATTCTCATTCGAAATTTTGAGCTGCAATTTCAAATTCTGCCCCTATGCTTTTGCTCGCGACAAACATTCATTATACGCAGCAATGAAGGTTAAAAAAATCGAAAATTGGTGAAGATGAACGATAGTAAAATAGTTTCCGGAATTGTTCATTTCATTCCCAACAGACTGACTATCAAACGACAATTTTTAACACAAATTGAATAAAATATCGACATTTGGCTTCTCGGAAATGATTGAATGAGTATATAACGTACGAATCAAGTACAGAGTTGATACAAAATAATGGTACTATTATACAACCCTATATATACACAACTTAAATATTGATCACCATGAAAGTATTCTAAATCAAGCTAACAAAGCTTCTTCGAAAATTAAATGAGAACTCGTTCGAAACGGCCCTAAATTCTTTACTTGTTGCAACGATAATAGCTGCAATTGCTTCTCAAGCGTTAGCAATTACCGTTCATACGTAATTTACTTTGAATTGAATTTGATAAATTAAAATGATATTCTTCCAAAATAATTTACTTTTCTCTGTTTATCATTGCAGTTTTTAACTACACAGAAGGATCTCACAACGTTTTCAGTCTGAACATCGCGGATGGTTTCCGACAATGTGTGGCAACAAAGACGGCCAACGCTCTCGTTGACGTGATTACCCTTGCCACAGTAGGGAAGTAGTGGTACATTTTCAGAATTTTTAATAGAATTTGATTAGGTGCTAACTGTATTAAATTATAGAAAAAAATTATTTCGATAAATTAATATTTTGCTAAACTAATAGAATTTGACAGGTTGCTAACTGTATTAATTTATAAAAGTTTAAGCGTACGATATTTTCCAATTTGTATTGTTGAGATGCCAATGCTCACCTCAGTTGAATTCACTTGGTATCCTAATAACATTTTTGACACTTCTTTTGTTATCCTAATAGTTTTTTCTTCTGATTCTATATAAATTTGCAGTAAATTAGGGTTTATTTGATGCTATGCTCGGTGAAATACAATAAATGATTATTAACCATAGATCTGCACATAATTTACACACACCCATGAGCATGTGTGCTTAGTGGGTGGTTACTTAACCACATCAATAGTTAAAAATTATCCCGTGTAACATCTCAATGACCGTAAAATAGCAAAAAAATAAAATAAAAAATTTGATTATATTAGTCGCAAACATGAGGTGGAATATCTTCGAGTACAGATCACTGAAATGTTGCAACAATAAATACCATCATTAATACATTGGAAGAAAAAAAAGAAGTTTAATAAAATAATGAAAATAGCAGTTGGATTTCTCATCAAAAGGAATAGCAGATAAGGTTGATCTTCTTGAATTTAAAGAGTAGGGTCACCTTTTGGAAATAAATATACAATATAAATTAGAGTAAATAGCATTAAACTACCTGAACTTTTTCAGTTTTTGCACATTACCACCTGAACAATTTTTTTTTGCAGGAGTTCATCTGTACTCTGTTAATTGTGCCACTTTGCCCTTTTTTGCCCGTTTGCAGGTCAAAATGACCGGTTCTGGACACACGCGCGTTGCACATGTGAAATCCAAGGGTAATGTTGTCTTTTCCAGTCCTAAAATATTGAGCCCTAATAGCCGTTGACATTCACACATCCTCACACATTCTCAAACATTCCAATTCATCAGCCCCCCTTTCTCGTTTTCTAGGGTTTAGGATTCATCTCCGATTTCGCGATAATCTGAAGTTCTTCACACTCGATCATGACTTGGAAAGTGAGAGAGGGTAACGACGCTACAAATTTTAGAAAAAATGCTCCAGATTACGCTATGTTCTGCTTTTTAATGTATTAATTTATTCTTTGATTTTAAAAACTTTTGTTTGATTTATTCAATGCAATGGCAGTGGCAGTTGGTTGATTTTTTGTCAAATGTTATTTTATGAATTGTTGTATTCTATAGTATTTAGAGTGTAAAGCAGGACCACACTTGTGTTTTTGTTTATAATTTTTTTTTGACTGTTACCTATTTGTCTAGATTCCATTACATGTTGACCACTTTTGTGTCTCCTACATTTTTTGTGTCCTATTTTTTAAGTTTTGTCATCATTGCTATATTACAAATTTTTGTCTGAAAATGTCTGAAATTTTTGTCTGAAAATGGCTTTGGCAGGCCCAAATAGTGATAATTTCACAATAATGATGCTTCATTCTGGAAAAATTATGGATTTGGGTGGGACCTGCTATGTTGGTGGAAATATAACCTACTTTGACAATTGTTGTCTGGATGAAATGTCAATGATTGAGATAACTCAAATGGCTAGGGAGATACATTTGGATGATTGGGATGATTTCTTTCATGATAGAAGTCGGCTGCATGATTGTAGTATTATGCATTTAATGCAAAATGACAATGATGCTTTAGATTTAGTGAATTATCTTGATGATCAAAGGGTTGCAGCAATTTGTGTAAAGCATTATGAACAAGCAGAACAATCTGATCAAAATGAGAGTGAAGATGATTTTCCAGAAGTAGATGAAGCAATTGGGTATGTTGGTGATGTTGATGAAGCACAGTCTGATGATGATGTTTACAACCCTAATGATGTGCCTATCAACCACAATTTTCATGATGGTATAACAATGGATGAATTATTAGATGATCTGATTGATTGTAATGACAGTGGGGGTAGTGATGGGCAATCAGTAGGGGATGATTCAGTGCATTCAGATTTTCTGGTTGATAGTGAATTTTTTGAGTCAGATGATGACTTTCAGTATGATGAAAATTTTGATTATGGGGTAGAATGGGGTGGGCTTGGGTCAGACAGTGAGAGTGAAGAACCTAGAAGATCTAAGAGGTTCAATAAAGGGGTAGAGACTCAGGTTGTGGATATCCCCAAGAAAGATCAATTCATGCACCACAATTTCCCAGTGTTCAATTCAAACATAGACATGGAGAACCCACAGTTTCAGCTTGGCCTTTGCTTCCCTGATGCAGCATCTTTTAGGGAAGCTGTAAGGCAGCATGGAAGAGTGAATGGCAGGGATATAAAGCTGAAGTTGAATGAGAAATATAAGGTCCAAGCAATCTGCAAGCATGAAACTTGTCATTGGTTTGTTTATGCTTCTCAAATAAGAAGTGAATCAACCTTTCAAATCAAGACAATCAATGCAATTCATGAATGTCCAAGAAAAGAAAGGGTTGGTTGTGCAAATTCTAGGTGGTTGGCCTCTAAATATGCAGATAAAATCAGAACTGATCCAAATTCTGGATTTTTTGTTTTGCCGTGGCCTGTAGGACGTTCAGTTTTATCTAAAGCTACTTGGTGGGGCATAGCGGGGAAGATCTAACGTATGATTGATTTTTTTCATGGGAATTTCCCTATTTTAGTGCTAATTAATATCCCCTCCCCACCTGAATGTTCCATTTTGTCTTGCCCATTGCATGCAGTTGAACTTGAGATTCTTATCTTAAAGCTATGGTGGAGTTCATACATAGTGGGGAAGATAATCTAAATTCTGATTTATTTATTTCACGGCACTTAAACTCCCTTATTCTCCACCTGGATGTTCTGTTCTCTCTTGTCTATGACGCGGTTGGATTGCCGAGGCTTGTGTTTAATGGATTGCCGAGGCTTGTGTTTAATGGATTGCCGAGGCTTGTTTAATTGAACATCCTCTATTTCTGCTTGTTTAATGGTTGTGTTTGCGAGTTGTGCTTGTTGTGTTTTATAGTTGTTCTTATCTTTGGAGATCTTTCCTACATGGACTTGGTACTGAACTTGTGCTTTGATCTAATTCGAGTTGAAATCCTATTTAACTTTATTACGCCGAAAAAAAATGGAGATTATTGTAGTTCTTTCAGAAATCCTTTTTAACTTTTTTCATTTTTCTACGTATTAGCAATTTATAATCTTTAATGTATAAATTTTTCTAAACTCGAATGGGATAATTTAAATCATAATTTATAATTTATGGACAGCTAGATTTTATCAGTTTATATCTTGGTTAGAATTCATATCTTCTATGATCTTCCTCTAGTTTTTTAGGATTCTAGTGATCCAGATTTATATAATTCATAAATTATAGGGTAAATTACACCCACCCCCTGAGGTATCATCAAATAACTCACAAACCCCTGTCGTTTTAGGAATTACAATAACCCCCCTGAGGTATTGCTCCGTCTAACAGTTACCCCCTTACGGCCCCCTTACTAACGGAATCTACAAGATTCCATGGAATATTCGTTTTCAAATTCCAAATATGCCCCTGTACACGTGTCCCAGTAGGCAGTTATGTTTGTAAGACTAATATACCCCAGAGGGGGCTAATTGTAATATGTTTAATTTTATAATTATAAAAAAAAATTCAAATTTTAATATAAAAATAAAATAAAAATTCTGACCGTTTTTTATAGCCGTTGTACCATGAGGGGTTAATTGAAATCGAAAACATTCCAGAGGGGGGTAATTGTAATGTCTGAACAAAAATAAAAAAATAGCCGTTTTCCCCCACCCCTTATATAAGTGTCACCATATGTTCAATTTTTTTGTTCACTCAACTTAATCAAAGTCATTTCGTTTTTGTAATTATATGGCATCCTCAAGTAATAGTTCTCAAATCAGTGGACTTCGTTACAAGAAGCAGAAATGCAAGCGGTCGAATTGTGGAAAAAAGACTACTATCATGATCTCGGAAACAAGTTTAAATCCGGGGAGGTTGTTTTATTGTTGTTCCGAGCACGGTTTCTCTCACTGGTGTGACCCGTTTGACGGTCAGCAAAACTGCTCACACAACATTTCGAAGGACTTTCATGATGAAAGTGAAGCAACTAGTGCAAAAAACGAATCTGCAGTGAAAATTGAAGAATCTGCAAATGGAGTAATTCATAGCCTAATTGTTTTAAACCTAGCAATATTTGCATTTTATATGTTATGCCAAACATTTGTGCTTATATTTCACTAGTGTAACAATAAAAAAAACTTGTATTTTCAATAAATGCAGATTCCCAACTACACAAAAAAACCACAATATTCTAATTCAGTTGACTTACAAACTTGTTCACTAACATAATATAAACACAGATTCCCGAGTACACAAGATACCCACAATATTCAAATGCAAACTGACTTACAAACTGGTTCATAAACAAAATATAACACAAATTCCCAACTACACAAAAAAAGACCACAATATTCTAATCCAAACTTGTTCACAAACAGAATAACATCAGTTGGCCTACAAAATAACTACAAGCTTCCAAAATAATAACAAAACAGGCCTCTTTGGCTTTCAAAAATATGCCTAATCAAGTACTTAACAAACCAGGAATTCATTGTCACCAGCAACAAAGAAACGACATTTCCTAGCCTCTAATCTCTCCTTGTTCAACCTTATCACTACATTTTTAGGAAGATCAGTTTTCCACCTAATTCCTTTTTCCCTCTTCATTATCAGCCTATTCATCAACTTTTCTCTAAGTCCATCTAACAAATGAAAGAAAGGCTTAGGCCTAAGTTCAGCTACCCAATTATTAAAAGACTCAGAAATATTATTAGTGACATGATCATTCTTCAATCTCCTATCATATGCATATCTAGACCATAACTCAGATGGAATCTTTAAAAGCCAGTTATAAGCCCTAATGTTATGCTCTTTAATTTTGTACATGGCAAAGTTAAAACCTGAAGCAGTATATGACCTAGCAGCTTTCCAAAACCACTTTTTTAGGGGAACCCCAGCAAATGAACTTCTAAAATTTGCACAAATGTGCCTAGCACATTTTCTGTTAATGGCATGAGGGACTCTCTCTGTGATTGCTTCCACCAGTCCCTACAATAAACCAATGAATTCATTAGACATCAAAAATACCACATGAAAAATAATATCACAAGAAAAATAATAGGAAATAAAACTGACCTTTTGTCTGTCTGTCATGAAAGTCCATGGTCTTCCATCAGAAAATCCATCAAACATGATACACAGATTGTGAAAGAAGAATCCCCAACTCTCCTTGGACTCAGTTTCCACAATAGCAAATGCTATTGGGTAGAGGCCATTATTTGCATCCAACCCTATTGCAGACAGTAGCACACCACCATATGGACCTTTCAAATGGCATCCATCAAATCCCAAAAAGGGAGCACATCCAGCCATAAATCCATCTCTCACAGCAGCCAATCCTAGACAGAATCTCTTGAATGTTGGACTCCTAGGGATGGAGGCATTTTCATCATTTGCAATATCACACTGTAGTGTGACAACACTCCCAGGATTGCTTTGTTGTACCATATGAGCATATGTGGGCAATTTCTGAAACAGCTCAGCATGGTTACCTTGAATCTCCTCCATTGCTAACATCCTTGCTCTGTACATTTGCATATAATAGGTAGATACCCCATATTTTTTTATCTCATCCTCTATACCCTTCAAATTCAAGTCTGGATTGCTTCTTAGTACATCAATCAGTTTTGAGGCCATCCACTTGGCAGTAACCTCTTTGTCAGCTGAAGTCCTTACACAGTTGTGAGTGTCTGTGTAAGTCTTGATTTGGAATGTTACATTGTCTGGTAACACAGAAGCATGGATTCTCCAGCTACATTTTTTCACTGAACAATAAGCAGTCACCCTTTTTCTCTCATTTTTCTTCCTTACACACTGAAATCCTTCTTGAATAACATAGTCCTTCAATACCAGCCTAAAAGCATCTACATTGTCAAACACTTGACCCTTCTTTAGCACTATCTGATCTCCCTCTCTGTGAGTATACACATGATCTCCAAACTCCATGCATCCATTCAAAGGATCATTGTCAAACTCTTCATCTGAGTTGTTTGCAGCTTCACAGTGGTCATCTGACTCATAATCACTCAAAAAATCATCTTCATATTCTTCTGCATCACTCAACTCAAGCTCACTTCTGTTATCATCCTCATCAATGTGTGCTATAAAATCATCATCTGAATCATCAATGGCATCCCTACCATCATTCTCTTCTACTGGCACATCCACATTTGGCTCATCTTGTTGAACTTCATCAGCAATCTCAGTCTCTATGAACTGAACAATTTCTTCAATGTATGCAGAAAGATCACCCTCATCCACATTTGCAGCCTCCTCATTTTCTTCAATACTCACCTCAGCAGCCATACTAACACCATTGTCCACAAATAAGTCAAACCAGTCATTCTTTGTATTTCTTTTAAACATGTCCATCACATCATTATCATTTTTAATCTCCATCACCTCACCACCATCAATTGTACATGAATATCTTAACCCTGATACTTCAATACTAGGGAATGACTCTACAACATCTAAACCCAAATCAATATAGCTATACACATCTGGATCAACACCACTAAGCTTCACTTTGGAGCCCAAATAATTCAGAACAATGCAATACAACTTATCTTCCATGCCTGCAATTAAAAATAAATAAAATGTTTCAGACATAAGCAAATTGGGGAATATAAGGAGAAAAATTGAAAAAAAATAAAACCTGGGTAAAATGCCTAAAATTGATAAAATGAAAGAACAATAAAAAACACCTAAATCAATAAGTCTGGGTAAATTTTGAAAAGAAAAACATGGAAAAATCAGAAGTGATTTACAAAACCAGAAATCTAGAAAAAACCCTAAATTGAAAAAACCCTAAATTAACCCATTTAACAACATGGGGAAATTGAAATTTTTTACCCATAAATAAAGGGGAAAGAGATGAGAAACCTAATCAATTAACCACGTCATAACAAACCAAATCTCAGAAAAAATGGGTAAAAACTCACCGTTTTGTTTGCGTATGAACAAGCAAAGGGGAAAGAGATGAGAAACCTAATCAATTAACCACGTCATAACAAACCAAATCTCAGAAAAAATGGGTAAAAACTCACCGTTTTGTTTGCGTATGAACAAGCAGGAAGCCTTCTTCGTGCACCCCACGAATTTCTAGCGCTCAACCCTCAACGCAGTCAACTGACTTCAAGCAAAATAAAAACCCAGCCTTCTTCAAGCAGGAAGCCTCTCAAATCGCAGTGACAGGCGAAGGAAAGTGAGAGAGAGATTCAAGACAAATAAAAACCCTAAAAATCGCAGTGAAACGTTTTCATTCTCTACATTTTTCGTTTTTTTTCAGACATTATTATTTAGAGGGTAAAGTGGACTTTTCCATACTCTACATTTTTCGTTTTTTTTCAGACATTATTATTTAGAGGGTAATTCGGTCAATTCCTTCATTCTGTTAGCATAATTGACGGTCGGTCAGTTTCAGGGGGGTTATTGTAATTCCTAAAACGACAGGGGTTTGTGAGTTATTTGATGATACCTCAGGGGGTGGGTGTAATTTACCCTAAATTATAAGTTATAATGTACTGATTTGAATTTGGATTTTTTTTTTTATCATGAACTTGCTGCATATAAATTTTATTTTCAATATTGGCATTTTGAATCTACTATGTGAGAATTTTCAAGTGTGTGAAATTGTCTTTTGCAGATTGTGAGTTAATGGTCTTATCTAACATTGGTAATATGCTAAAGTGATGCATTTTTTTCAAGTCTCGGTGGATTTATTTGATTAAAGGTTTGTTTCTGCGTAAATGTGCAAGTATTAGTTACCTTATTCGATAAAATTTATGTCCTCTTGGATTTGTCCCCGATACGACTTTGGTAATTTTGTTCACATGAGGTTTTTCCTTTATCAGTAATGTTCTCCACAATAATTAGAAGATAGAAAAGGGAAATGAATGATTGAAACGAGTACAAAAGTTTTTACAAGTAACTGAGCTTCTATCTTTTGTGATTTTTATCCCATCTACGATGGTATATGAATCAAACTATTTCTCAGCCTTAATATTTGTTGTCTTGAATGGTATGTACAATTTGCTTGCTTATATATATGTGTGGATTATGTGTATGTTTTAGTGTTGGTAGTTGTATATAGGTTTATTCTTGTAACTCCGCTTGTGCCTGCAATATTTTATTTGCTCAGCACAGCCGGTCCCAAGCCCGGGTAAATTAAAGGAGGAGGGCACAGAAAATGTAACTGTGAAATTTTCCCATTTTTCTAAATTTTCGTTACAAATGAAATTTTAGTCTTTGCGTCATGCATGAAATGGATGTTGAATAAGTTATGAATGATAATTACTCGTAATCTTTGTTTTCTTAGATCTCGTCCTCTTGTTTATTTATTTATTTATTGTTGTAATAGAGTAATAGTACTGCCGTAATTGTACTGCCGTTAACAATACATTTATGTAATTGTTCTGCCGTTGACAGTAAATTAACGTAATATTATTATTTTTTATATTTTATTATTTCTTTTATTTTGTTTGATTTGTTGACAAGTCAATGTAATTATATTACTGTCGTTGACAGTAAAATAACTGTAAACACAATAATATTACTGTCAACAACATCAATATTATTATTTTTTTGGGTTTTTTTGTTTTGTTTGAGTTATTCACGGAGTAATGTAATAATATTACTGTCTATTATTGTAATATTACTGTAAACACAATAATATTACTGTGGTTGACGGTAATATTAGTGTTGTTATAGTAATATTGCTGTCAACCACATCAATATTATTATTTTGTTTGGATTTTTTTGTTTGTTTTAGTTATTCACGGAGTAACGTAATAATATTACTGTCTATTATTGTATTATTCCTGTCGTTGACGGTAATATTACTGTTGTTATAGTAATATTACTGTCACTCACAGTAATATTAATTCTTTTGCCTTTTTATTATGTTTACATTTGTTGAACGGTCAACATAGTAATATTACTCTATTACACAATAATAATGAGTTTTGTTATGTTAATATTACCGCACTAGAGATTAATATAGCAATATTACTGTGTTAAATTGTAGTTTAGTTAATTTTACTGTGTTTAACAGTAATATAGTTAATATTACTGTCTATCACAGCAATATTGTTGTTTAAACGAAAAAAAAAGTTACACAAAGAAAGGAAAAAAAAAAAATCAAAAATCAAAAAAGTCAACGCCGGAGACCGGCGAAAAAATCCGGAAGAAAAAAAAAAGTCAACGCCGGAATCCGGCGGGAAAAAAATAATTTTGAAAAAAAAAATTTTTGGGTCAAAATTGAATAATTTGTGAATTTTGGGGTCAAATTGAGGTTAAATTAAGTTAAGGATGAATTGGAGCATATTAAAGTATGAGAGGTTATTTTAGTCATTTACAATAATCTGGACCATGTGTGGACTTATTGGTAAAATAGATTTTTGTCTGGATCTCTTTATGAATAAGTACCCATTGATGGGTGCCCTAAAATCAAATAATAACTACATGGTAATAACGTTATTGTTGTAAATAATCTAGAATTTGGGGTTTCCTAACTTAACCACTTTGAGGGTTATCTCAACCTCCCACTAGTGTAAACTTCCTACATCTTTGTCCCATGATGTGTGTAGGAAATAACTTCCATGGAACATCCATTTGTAACTCCTATTTGTAACTTCCGGTGGTTTACCCCTATATTAATGAGAAAAACTCCCTCCTCATTAATCCCCACAATTATCTCTCTTCGGATCTTATTCAGTTATGTTCTCTCTTTCCATCTCTGTATTATTGTATTTACTTTCTTGTGTATTACTATATTCCACAATCACCAAACCAAAGAGTTACGAGAACATGCTATTCTACAACACGTTATCAACACGAAGTGCTCGCCGAGTCGCCGTTATCGTGGAAAGACAATCGTTCGTGGAGCGAGGATACTCGAAGAATTCGAGGTGCTCGTGGAAAGGTAATTGATATCTTACTATTGGGCAAAAATATTGCATGTTCAAGTATGTAATATTGTTATGAATTTGGCCGTCTGAATCACGCTATATGATTCTCTGTATTTTGCTATATGTGATGATGTGAATGTTTGAAAGTGATAAAATCTG
Organism: Erythranthe guttata; assembly: GCF_000504015.1. Next base: position 535,252 of record NW_012194833.1, read on the forward strand.
GTGATATATTCTTTTGTTTCATGCTCTTTACGAATATCACTTATGTCCAATGTGATTGTATGAATTTTGCATTATGGATCTGTTTAGTTAATTGGTAATTAACTATCTCAGTCATTTCAAATTGGTTCATGGAATTTGTATGAGTTATATATACATGATAATTATGATTTATATCGTGGCAAGTTATACGGTTTTGATTATCTTTTATACCAATACTATTGAGCATGCTATGTCTTTGATGTTTGTCAAATTTTCATTGTCTTAATTGCATGAAGACTTTGGTCTATCCTTAATGGAGAATTCTATTCAATTGATTAATTATTTATCTACCATATGTAATTTTGTGATACAAAAATGGTAAGCAATATTTCGTTCGTCGTAATGGTTTATCTTATGAAATCCATGAATGTGTATGAACATGTGGTATATGAATTATTAGACCGGAAGTTCTAATAAGTTAAATATATTCATGAAATTGTTTATGGAGGTTACATTCCCATAAAACAATAATACTCCATGTGTATTTGATTTGAGATGAAACACATGAGCAAACTCGAGTTTACCCAACTTAATGTATCCGGTGAAATTTATATTAGTTGGAGAATGGAATTTAAGATCCATACGCTTAGTAAGCAATTGAGAATGGTTGTTTTCGAGGATAATTTATTAAGTAAAGCCCGGAAGGAAGGCCGAGACTGTGTTTCTAATTAGGAGATAGTTAGATGAAGTCCTTCGTTTGGGCTATTCATCGAACGAGGGTCCTCTGAAGAATGGGATACACTGACTAGTCGTCTTGATTACAAAGTCATACATTTGCCTGAAGCAAGGAACAAGTGAATTCATAAATGATTTGTATATGAACTTTAAAATCCGAATAGAGAAAAATCAAAACATAGATATATGTTTTATATGTGCTGGATCTGAGCATTGGTTACACACCTGTAGTACGAGGAACGTTGTGGCTGGAGATGCAAATAATAATGCACCATCATAGATTGACTTGGTAGATACTAATGTTTTCAATGTGTAGCCCGTCGCTCAACTTCCATACTTCGGCACATCTGAGCAAATGACCCATATTGGGATATGATTGAACTTTTGATTCATAAAATACGCATTATCTTTATTTTATGTCTCTACTTTATCAGTTTATTGGATTTCATATGATCATGTTACGAACCATATTCGTACGTCGATTATGTTTAGTTTATGCTATTGACCATATATTTATGTGATTATATGTTTTAAATTACTCATTATGTTATCTACTGGTGTTTGCTTGTTGAATTTATTTAGAACCTGAAAATATATAACTCTCTTGACATGACATGTGGGATAAATGTTTGGCAGATAATGCGACTACACATACTATCCTTAGAGATAAGTCGTATTTTATTAATTTCATGTCTAGCACTAGCAATGACCTCTCTGATAACTAAATGAGGCACATGTAGTTTTGATAGATGTTATGGTAATGTCCACATTATGTTATCTCATGGCACAACTTTTGCCATTAAAGTAGCTCTTTTTCTTCCACGTTCCAGTAGAACGTTGTTGAGCTTTAGAAATATTTGAGCTAATGGTTATTATGTTGAAACCATTGAAGAAAAGAAATCAAATATATTTGCATCACCTCTAACGTGTACGACCAGAAGCGTACATTGGGAAAATTAGAGGAATTTTCGACACGGTTATGTAGAACCAGTGTTCTAAAAATCGACCGAGGCGGCCGATTAATCGGTCTTCGAGGCGGAGGCGGTCCCAAACCTTTTACGATTCTAGTGTAAAGGTTTGAAAAATCGGTCTTTTGCCTGTGAGGCGGTTTTGGGCGGTTTGAAGCGATCAAACCTTTAAGGCGGGTCAAACTCGGTGGCAAAAATCGGTTTTATTTTTTTTATTTTTTATATATAATTAAAAATAAAAGTTGGGATTTTAATAAAAAAAAAATGAGTTTATGCTTTATTTTGTTTATGTTAACTGTTATTGTTAAAGAACTAATGATGTATGGCAGGAATGTTCAAGAATAAATGTAAATTCAAAAAAAATTGCTTGTTTATTTATATTTTATAAGGATATTTATGTATTATGATCTTGTTATTATTAAAGTTTTATTATGTTATTAGGATATATACATGATGAAGATATAACTATGTTTAAATATTTTTTTTATATATGTTTTGAGTATTTATAAATAACTAGAAATATATTATATTAAATTTTAAAAACCGATTTATTTCCGATTTATCACTGCCGCACCGATTAATCATGAGCCTGACCGCCTCCGACCCGATTACCGCTTTTTACAACCTTGTGTAGAACCACAATTTGAATGCCAAAAGCATAAGTTGCCGATTGTTCGAAATCACGTAATTGGATTATATTTCAGCATATGCACACACATGTAATGATTCAAATCCTTTCTTGGAGGTGATCCAAGAAGATATACGTGGACCATGTATTACCACCATCTAGATACAAATATTTATATGAAAGTCCGTGAATGACTATGTTTTCCCGAGACAATTAGTTCCAGACTACGGAACATAAACTCAGTTAGGCTGAGGCGTTCACTATAATTATGGCTTGAAATATTCCAAAAGAATATATGACAATTTCCTATGTGAATAATTGCTCGGAAGAGAATATGTGAACAATAATTGGTTTTTATTGTTCCTATTACTACAATTTATGTTAAGGAAATGGACTTGATTTGGACTCCGAAGAAGTCAAGTAAGAAAAATTCGATTGTTGAAAATTTGAGTTCAAGATCAAAGATCTAAAGGAGACTCATTTGTTGTCTCTACCGATTTAATTTATCATGTCGATTAGATTTGTGTCCGTCAATCGAATTACATCTAGAAGATGTTATGGATAAAGACAAATTATCGAGTAACACCTATGGAAGTTCGACAGTGGAATAGGTCCAATGATTCATTGCGTCCCATGGAGGAGGATGAGGAAGTTTTAGCGCCATAAGTGCCATATCTAAATGCAACATGTGCATTATTGTACTTATGAAACAATGGACTCATCCCATGCCCAGACGTATATACCGGATAATGATTATGCTTCCCATATAATATTCTATCATCCAACCGTTTCACTCCCTCGACCTGAAAACCACAATGAATTATTTTTCTACCAGTCCATCTTCTCGTGCGCGCAGTTGGGTTAATTGATGGTGTATCTCGTTTCGCCCCAAATAGGTGACAAGTCAGGTACGTTTTATGTTTAGGGCCGCTTCTTTTAGCCAACTTTACAAAAAGATTTCTAGCAACGGACCTCGCCCAATCCACCAGCTCGTCCTCGGAAACTAATTATCCGTAAACCTCTACGATTTACTGATTTTTAAGTCTAATTATTTTCAGTTTCAGTCATTTTTTACAGGCAGAATTGAAACCTCAAAACTCTGGCGATGGAGGAGGCTGAGTCATACCCACCAATCGATCCCTCCAATTTCGATCTCATCGTAATCGGCACCGGCCTCCCCGAATCCATCGTCGCCTCCGCCGCTTCCGCCGCCGGAAAAACCGTCCTCCACCTCGATTCCAATCCATTCTACGGTTCCCACTCCGCCTCCCTACCCCTAAACGACTTCATCCCCTTTATCCAATCCGAATCCCAACCCCAATCCCGAAACCTAACCTCCGATGATTATGTTTCTACCCCTGTTGCGACTCGCCCCCTTTATTCCGCCGTCGAAACCAACTCCTACTCCTCCGAACCCACAGAAAATTCCAGAAAATTCAACCTCGATTTGGCCGGTCCACGTGTGTTGCTCTGCTCCGACTCGATGATCGATTTGATTCTCAAGACGGGGATTAATCAGTACATGGAGTTCAAGAGTGTTGACGCCAGCTTTATCAGCAGCGCGGATGGCGGATTGGAGAATGTGCCCGATTCGAGGAGCGCCATCTTTAAGAATCGGGGTTTGTCGTTAACCGAGAAGAATCAGTTAATGAAGTTCTTCAAGCTCGTGCAGCGGCATTTGGGCGACGATGAAACCGAGGATGATAAGATCTCTGATCAGGATTTGGAGAGTCCTTTCGTGGAGTTCTTGACCAAAATCGGATTGTCGCAGAAGCTAAAATCGTACACATCGATAAATTCTTCACTCTATTTCTCTCTCTGTTAGTGAGGGTTCCTTTTTTAATTTGTTTATTCTTTGTTTTGGTTGCTGATGTTTCTCACTCTTTCAATTGATTTATATAGCATGTTCCTTAATTTCTCGGATTGAAGGAGGCTGTCATATTAAATCGTTAGATATTGAAGTTACATTAGAATGTGTTATGATAACTGATTGTATGTATTTCACAGGATCGTTTTTCTTGGATTGATTATTTAGGGTTCCAAATGTTGGTTTAATAGTTTCAACGACTCGATACAAGGATGAAGAATGTCTTAAGTTGGATTGTTTCTATTATATCTCAATTTTTCTCTCCAAGAAAATCAGGGTCTGAAATCGAAAAGGTTGTTTAATTAGTAGTTTCAACAGAAGCTTCGTTGCAATTATGACGATGGTTTCTGAATTTTTCGGATGCAAAATTTGCATTTTCAAATAGTTAACGATTTTCCTCTCTTGTTGTGTTTGTATTATTGGGTTTGTAATCTTATTTGTAATATATTCTTACAGGATTATTTTGTACACGATAGTGCTGGCTGATTACGATCAGGAAAACTTGGAAGCTTGTAAAGATGTAATCAGCACTAAAAGTGGGATAAGCCGTTTGGCACTTTACCACTCGTCCATTGGCAGGTCAAATTCTTACCCTCGTGTCCCATTTTAAAATTCCCGGAATTGCTTGAATGATTTGCTGAGAAAACAGAATTTATTAATGGCCAAAAACTGTAGAAAGAAAAGATGAATATTAGTAATTGAATTATAAAGAGCCCTCTTTGGTTCAACCAAACAATAACGACAGCACCTGCTGGTGTAACTATCCAAGGCAACCAAATTAACTATATACTAGTGTAGATGCATTATAAAGAGTAGATTAGATAGTAGAAACTCGATATGCTTGTTCATGGAAAACATTGAGATGACTGATAAAATGGATAAAAAATATTAACAGATAAAACGGATCGTTCCTGGGAGTAGAGTGGTCCAGTCGAAGGAACCGTTCGTTTATGATTAGTTCCTTATGCTGTTGCATTATACAATACCATTGAGCAGCTGTAAGTTGTAACCAAAAGGTCAATAAGAACAAAATTGAAGTGTCGCTATCGTGCAAATTAAATATTTAGGAAAAGTCTTGTAAAACTGAGATAAGCCAGTTTCACGAGAATTACCGGCAAATATGACAACACCTGCTGGAGAATTGTAAACGCTTCAGAAAAATAGAACGTAAGCCTCATTAAGCATTCCCGAGAGATTCAATGACAGAGTATTATAAATTTCAATCACGGTACATTTAATAATCACACACTGTTTTACGAGACTTGTGTAGAATAGTCTGGATTTTCATACATTATATTGACTGACAGTAAAGAATTGATTGATTATTACCAGTATAGTTACTTTCATCTCTAATAAGACAAAACTGATGAACTATTACTGAGAAATCTCCTCCAGTTTCAACCAGATCCCGGCATCATTACAAGTTATTTTTAATAATTGCAGTAGCTTAATCAGTAAATCCTGGATTAAATGGTTATAAAGTATACATGGATATTTGTGTTTTTAGCAATAAAAAGCGATTATTTATCAGGTTACTTGAAAAAGGTACTGCAATGATTTAAATAATCGTAATTAATTAGAATGTTTTTTCAACATGTTTAGGTTTCCTAATGCAAATGGGGCGATAATTTACCCCATTTACGGTCAAGGGGAACTTCCTCAAGCCTTTTGTCGCCGTGCTGCAGTCAAGGGGTGCATTTATGTAAGTATAGTTAGATTGTTTTGGATTATTTATGATTATCGGTTACTGCCACTGCTTGCAGTTATTATGATTATCAATTACTGTGTCACTAAAATACTCTCTCTGCCACAATTTATCATTTATATTAGTCGTGTGTGTGTGTGTGTGTCTTTTTGGTCCTCTTTTCCTTCTTTCTGATGTGCTTGTTCGCTATTGATTTTTTATGCAGGTTTTGCGAATGCCAGTAGTTGCAATACTCAACGATAAGGTTTGAATGAATTTTGTTTCTTGTTTTCTATAAGTGAGTTACGGACGAGAATTGAGAGGTGTAACATTCGAATCATTGCATAATTGCTTGACCAGTTGGTCGTGTGGCATTTATGAAAATATTATGTAGATCCTCATATTTATGGGTTTTTCATCACAGGACAGTGGTGAGTATAAGGGCATCAAGTTAGTTTCTGGTCAGGAGTTGTTCAGCCCTAAGCTGATTATTGCTCCCTCTTTCACAATTCCATCAACTCCGAATCACGATGCACAGGTGGCAAATTCTGATGATGTCAGCCTATCAGATACAAAGAAGGTTGCTCGAGGAATATGCATTACAAAGCATTCCCTCAACACACAAGTTGCTAACTGCCTTGTGTTCTTCCCTCCCAGATGTAAGCTATTTATTTTAATCACATATATATTGGGTAAATTACGACCACCCCTGAGGTAAGGTTAAATTACAAAAAAAACCCTCATGTTTGGGTAATTACAACCAACCCCCTCAACTATGAATCTTCTTACATGTCCACCATTGTATTGTTGAATTTGACACCATAAGGGATGAAGTGTAAGAAGATTCATAGTTGAGGGGGTTGGTTGTAATTACCCAAACATGAGGGGTTTTTTAGTAATTTAACCTTACCTGAGGGGGTGGCCGTAATTTACCTATATATCTTTCATTCACTAAATCTTCTTCTTGTGCAGCTTTGTACCTAGAACAAAGTACGTCAGTCCGTGTACTCCAATTGAGTAGCAATGTCGCTGTTTGTCCCTCTGGGATGTAAGTCCAATATCTTATATGCCATTTGGTATCATTTAAATGGACAAGTCCATCAATTTCGAAGCTGAATATGAATTTGTTTTAAACCTACATTCTCGCAGTTAAAACAATTCAAATATTCGTTTCTGATGAAATTGTTGGATATTTTTTTATCTTTTTGCTGCTTTTACGGATCAACAAATGTTAGTGGAACATATCATTTGACATTTGTTGCATTATCCACCTTATAAACAGGTTCGTGACTTACCTATCAGCAATGTGTGATGATAATGTACAAGGAAAGAAATTACTAAATGCAGCCATAAATGCACTGTTCTCTGTGCCTATTTCTGGTAACTCCGAAAATAGTGGGGCGTCTAATTTAAGTGAGCACGCCGAAGAAAAGCCGTGTTTGCTTTGGAGCACCTTGTATATTCAAGAACTGACTACGGTTTGCCTATTCTCCTTCACTTTTCCATGTATTGTTTAATTTGTAATAAATGTGTATTTGCTCCCAGTAGTGTTTTGATGTAATTTAAATATGTGTAGCCTTTCTTTTCATTTGAAAGGTAAAAGAAAACAGCAACGCAATAATTAAAAAATTAAAAAAAAAAGAAAAAGAAAAAAGTAGCATCTTGCTTTCTGCCAACCGCATTATCTGGTATCGATTCCGTTTAAAGAAGACGGTAGATGAAATCATTGCTAGTTATTATTTTTCTTTGCTTTGCTGATTACTGTTCTTAGTCTGAATTCCTTATTCGTGATTTTGTCGTTTATGGCATCCAGTTTCAGGGTGGGTTAGACTCCATCAGCAAAACGCCTATGCCAGATGAGCATCTACACTATACCGATCTCTTAGATGCAACAGAGAAGGTAATATTTCTCAAGTCCAACCTCTACTAATATTTTGTAATTTACTTAGTTAGTCATGGTAATTAGAAAACACGGGTGTTTTATGATCTTAAAATTGCTTCATTTTATGCGTCAAGTCATTGTAAACAAGCCAACGAGTTTTTGGTGTTTGTTTTGGTAGATATTTAAGGAGATTTATCCTAATGAAGAATTCTTCCCATCGATAAATGTATCTAATGACGATGAGGGTGGTGGTTCTGAGCTGGACTCGTAGACAAAATACTCTTATCACTGCTGTTTTTGACCAAATCAAGAATGAAACAATTAACAAGGTTATGAAGATTGTTAGCCTCTTCTTTGCAGCATATCGACGAGGTAATATTCAAGTTTCTAGAATTTGTGGAAGTTCGTTTTTTTGATAAGTTTATCGACAGTTGTGTAGATGAAGTTGACCATGTATTTATTTATAAAGAAACAAAAGTGGAAAAGAAATGTGATGATATTGTTACTTTAATCTAGATTAGATGACTGTATGCATATCTATTGTATTCTAAGAGATGTTTCAATTTCTGACTTTTTTTTTTAATCATGTCCTAAAACTGGATTCTTCATTCCTTCAAGCCAAGATTCTTTTAACTTTTTTCTTATTTATTTTAGATTACTTAATGTTACAACTGGCTATGATCAAGTTCCATGTATTCATCTTAGTTTCATATTTGCCCGGTTTTGCACAATGCCACCTTAGTGAAAAACAATTTCATGGGCACGCCCAAATTTGTTATTTTGAGCCGCTTAACTACTTATGTCTAATTTTCAGATGAAACTGGAATATTCCAGTGCTCGCGCGAGGCACATGCCTAGATCATGTGGGTTTTTTGTCTTTTCAACTCAAAATAAACTATTTAATTAATTAAAAAAAAATCAAGAAAATTACCTTTGGAGAAATTTCTGGTGGCGTATCGAATTTGGGAATAACTTAACCGGATTAAAGAGTGGGGAAGAGGAGAAATACTTTTCTCCTAAGACTCAATTCTTCATTTCAGCCTTGCAGATTTTGAATCGAAGAAATTGTTGTCTAAATGCACCATTGGAGCAGCAGAAACATATGTTTTTCTTAGTTTTTTTATCGCTAGAGCGGTAAATTCTCGCACTTCTAATTTTTCCAACTTCTTTGCCACGTTGCCTAGGTTTCGTTTCGAGCCTTAATGTTTCCTCGGATTCATGAACTACCTATAAATGCATAGAATAACAATAAAAGCATAAAATAAAATAAAAACTAAACTAAAAGCATAAAATACGAAAAGATAATAAACATTACATGCAAATGCCCAACATTAGCTTGATTCTTAGTCTCTAGTATTAGTGCACTTTCAGAACACTAACAACTACCTCATAAACGATTCTCTATTCTCCTGGGCTCAAAGACTCTTGGATTTTTGAATTTACATTTTAGGAGCATCATTTTGGCGCCGTTTATGAGAATGCAAACTAGATCGCGTGTCACGAAACGAGGTAGTCAAGGCGGACCTGCAACCTCAAGGTACCAATGGTATCACGGATCCACCTCGAAGAAGAAGAATTGCTGGAGCGTCTAAAACCGCGGGATCTTCAGAGCCGGTCATTCAAATGACGACGTAATAGTTACATGCCATAATGGACGAAGCGACGGTTTGGGCAACAACGGACTTTGTAGCACAATGCATCACTTCTCAAGAATCTACTGCTTTGTTGTTGTAGTGGTCGTCTACCAAGTATTTTCCTTTTCCAAAATAAAGGCCTTGTAGATTAGAATTTAGCTACAATCATCTACTTAATAGGAAATAAGTGCAACAATTTTTTAAAGTAACAATGCAAGAAAACTTGAGTCAAAGTCTTAAAAAGAAAGAGATGAAACTAAAGTTACACTTCAAAAAAAAAAACAAAATTCAACTAAGCACATGATAAATATTCTTATTTCTTATTATCGTACTTTTCATTTTCTTATTCAGAATCTTCTTCATCGTCTTCTTCTTCTGGATCTTCTTCATCGTCTTCAGAGTCGTCTTCTTCTTCTCCTACTCCTACTCCTACTAATATTCCTCGACCTGTTGTTTCTTCTTCTTCTTAGCTTCTTCTTCTTCTTCTAAGATATTACTTATAAAATTGGATCCGAATAAACAGGACGACAACTTCGTATATAATCGACGGAGGAGGGCGTAGAATGATAAGAGGCTGGTAATGATGATGCACACAACTGCAACTAAGAGTGCCGCTAAAAAGTATCTGCATCATAGTTGAAACCCTGTTTCAATTTTTTATACAATACAACTAATAACGTATGTATTTTTAGGAATATATGTGATGCTGAAACAAATAATTTGTTGATTCGTTATTGTAGTCATTGAACTATTAAAGTAGTTACTCCAATCCCTCCGTTTTAAAAGTATTTGTTCTTTTATACTGTTGCACGTATATCAAGAAGGGGTTTTTGTGCATAAGTCTCCAACCAAACATTTTTATTATTCTAGGTTTAGGGGACATATCTCTTTCACCAAAAAGCCCATCCCTTTAATATTTATTATAAATAAAGGAAACATTCATGTATATGTCAATATTACCCCCAATCATTTATACCCAATTCTTAATTGTAACCCAAATTTAATCATTTTTGTCCACAAAAATCCAATTTTGACTTCTTATTTTTCAAAAAAAAAAAATTGCCGGCGGATTCCGGCGTTGACCGGCGGTCAATGCCGTCCGGCATTGACTTTTCAATTTTTTTTCCTTCCGGATTTTTTCGCCGGTTTCCGGCGTTGACTTTTTTTAGATTTTTTTTTTTACGTCCGCCGCTAAACGTTGACTGTAATTGTGTTGTCACTGACAGTAAATTAACGTATTTATACTGTCAGTAATTATACTGTCAATGACGGTTAATTAACGTAATTGTACTGTCGTTGACAATACATTTATGTAATTGTTCTGCCGTTGACAGTAAATTAACGTAATATTATTATTTATTTTTTTTTGTTATTTTTTTTTGTTTGATTTGTTGACAAGTCAACGTAATTATATTACCGGCGTTAACAGTAAAATAACTGTAAACACAATAATATTATTGTCAACAACATGAATATTATTATTTTTTTGGATTTTTTGTTTTGTGTGAGTTATTCACGGAGTAACGTAATAATATTACTGTCTATTATTGTAATATTACAGTAAACATAATAATATTATTGTGGTTAACGGTAATATTACTGTTGTTATAGTAATATTGTTGTCAACCACATCAATATTATTATTTTGTTTGGATTTTTTTGTTTGTTTGAGTTATTCTCGGAGTAACGTAATAATATTACTGTCTATTATTGTAATATTATTGTGGTTGACGGTAATATTACTGTTGTTATAGTAATATTACTGTCACTCACAGTAATATTAATTCTTTTGGTTTTGTATTATGTTTACATTTGTTGAACGGTCAACATAGTAATATTATTCTATTACATAATAAATAGAGTTTTGTTGTGTTAATATTACTGTGCTAGAGATTAATATAGCAATATTACTGTGTTAAACTGTAGTTTGGTTAATTTTACTATGTTTAACAGTAATATAGTTAATATTACTGTCAATCACAGCAATATTGAAGGAAAAAAAAATCGAAAGTCAATGCCCGAGAGTGGCGGCAAAAAACTTTTTTTTGAAAAATTTTTCTGAAAAAAAAGGCTTTGGGTCAAAATTGAATAATTTGTGAAATTTGGGGTCAAATTGAGGTTAAATTAAATTAAGGATGAAATTGGAGCATATTAAAGTATGAGCAGCTATTTTAGTCTTTTTTCTTAATAATAATAATAATAATAATAATAATAATAATAATAATAATAATAATAATAATAATAAAACTTACATGAAAGTTAACGAGTGATTGAATTTGGCAACGAAAGAAGGCAGCACAGGAATCTGGAATGGAATAATTTGTGGTCGAATCTTTTATTGTTTTGTTGCTTGTAAATATTACCACCACAGCCACTACGGCTGAAGCAAATAGCACAACCCTCCTCAGGACCAAAGCGAAGTAATTTGTAGGCTGTTGAGATATATTATATATAAATATATAGGTATATATAGTATACGTATATATCTATGTTAATAGATATATAATTGCCGTGTATGTGTGATTTAGGTTATGAGTTAGTGTTTTAGTTTGATAAGTAATCTTTTACGTATGGTAAGAGAAGTCATAGGGTTTACTCTATATATATGTACTCTTCGAGAGATGAATAAAACGAGAAAAACTTTTCCCCGAAATTTCACATGGTACCAGAGCCGGGGCGTACAAAGCAATAGAAATAAATTCGCTGTGTGTGAAGAACCATGACCGGCGATGAGAAGGAGAAGAAGACCAGTGGAGGGTCTGAAAAGGGGCAGACAGTTGTTATCTCGCCGTACCTTTTACACCCATCCGATAATCCAGGATCTCTCATCTCGCACATTCAGTTGAAAGGGGAAAACTATGAAGAATGGGCCCGATCGATGCGTAACGCTTTTCGAGCGAAAAAGAAACTTGGGTTCGTTGATGGAACATTGGTGAAACCAGCAGAGGACTCCACCGAAATTGAAGATTGGTGGATGGTGAATTCGATGTTGGTGGCTTGGATCTTAAACACGATCGAACCATCCTTGCGTTCCACCATCACCTATATGGAAAACGTGAGGGATTTGTGGGAAGATCTACGTCAACGATTTTCTATTGGGAACGGACCTCGCGTCCATCAATTGAAAACTGACTTGGCCGCATGTAAACAACAAGGACAAGCAGTGATGTCATACTATGGTCGGCTGAAGATGATGTGGGATGAGCTGGTGAACTACGACCCGATACCCACGTGTCGATGCAACGGATGCAAGTGTGATATCTCTGATACACTTGAACGAAAGAGAGAAGAAGAGAAAGTCCATCAATTTTTGATGGGTCTTGATGATGCGGTGTACGGTACAGTACGTTCCAATATCTTGAGCATGGAACCACTACCATCTGTGAATAGAACATATTCGATTATTATTCAAGAAGAGCGACATCGCAATATGGCTCGAGGCAAAGACGAACGAGGAGATGTAGTGGGGTTTGCTGCTCGGATTGGCTCAAATACGAGTGCTGTAACAGTTCGTGGAAAGGAAAAACTCGGGAGTTGTGGACATTGTGGAAAATCTGGCCATGAGAGTAAATCTTGTTATCAAATTATTGGATACCCGGAGTGGTGGGGAGAGAGACCTCGAGGCATTGAAAGAAGTACCGATAGAGGCCGAAGAGGAGGTGCCGCAGGACGCGGAAGAGGGGGCAGTGCGCGGGTTAATATAACTCGTGTTACGACTGAGGGACGTGGTCAACAATCAGATGTTGGTCCTGCAATAGATCGCCATGAACTTGCGGGTCTTAATGAGGATCAGTGGACGAAGCTGCTTGATTTGCTTGGTGGAAATAAAGGCGGTGACGAGCGCCTTTCTGGTGAGAAATATTTTTATTGGATTGTGGACTCCGGTGCTTCCCATCATATGACAGGAAATATTAAATTATTGTCTGATGTTTATGCAATAACGCCGATCCCGGTAGGACTTCCTAACGGAGAGAATGCACTTGCAGTGAAAAAGGGAAATTTGAGACTAGGAAATAATCGATATCTGCATCATGTTCTATTCGTTCCTAACATGAATTGCACCCTTATTTCTGTAGCAAAATTGTTGCGAGAATGGAATTGTTTTGTCACGTTCATTGACAAGTTGTGCTTGATACAGGACCGCACTTCGAGGATTCTGATTGGAGCGGGTGAAGAGCGTGATGGGGTATATGTCTTTCGAGCGGTTGGACCAGTGCGAGTGAATAATGTGGCTGTGGTGGATGATCGAGAGTTGTGGCACCGTCGGCTGGGACATCCGTCTGAAAAGATATTGTCTTTTATTCCATCAATTAGGAGTAGGCATAGCAGTAGAATTTCTAGTCACAATTCGTGTGAAATTTGTTTTCGTTCTAAGCAAACTCGTGAGGTTTTCTCTAAAAGTGATAATAAAGCAGATGAATGTTTTTCGTTAATTCACGTTGATTTATGGGGTGCTTATAGAACTCCTTCTACGTGTGGTGCTGTTTATTTCCTTACTATTGTTGACGATTTCTCAAGAGGAGTTTGGGTATATTTATTAATCGAAAAGAAAGAGGTTGCACAAACACTCAAAAATTTTTGTGCAATGGTGGAGAGACAATTTAAGACACAAGTTCGAGTTGTGCGAAGTGACAATGGCACGGAGTTCACCTGCTTGAGACCATATTTTGAAACACATGGGATATTACATCAAACATCTTGTGTGAAAACACCTCAACAAAATGGGAGGGTAGAGAGAAAACATAGACACATTTTGAATGTTGCTCGAGCATTAAGGTTTCAAACAGCTTTACCTATTCAATTTTGGGGTGAGTGTGTTCTTACTGCAAGTTATTTGATTAATCGGACTCCTTCATTGCTTCTTGATGGTCAGACCCCATATGAGATTTTGTTTGGAACAAAACCGAAATATGAAGCCTTGAGGACGTTTGGCTGCCTCTGCTATGTGCACCATGATCGCCGTGATAAGGATAAGTTCGGTGAACGAAGTAGAAAATGTGTATTTATGGGTTATCCTTACGGTAAAAAGGGTTGGCGAGTGTACGAAATTGAGTCTGGAGAATGGTTCGTCTCTCGCGATGTGGTGTTTTCTGAAAATATTTTCCCTTATGCCGAGTATGATCATCATTCTAGGAAAGATGTTGGATTGATTGACGATGTCGTTGTGAATAATGCACTAGACGGGCTGGAATATCAAGCCACACCAGCTCAGGTGAACGACGACAATGTAGTCAGGGGGAACGAAGGTAATGGTGATGACACGGAAATTGCGATTGCTGGTGACGACAATAACGAGGAGATCATTCAAACTGAAAGTTTAGGAAGGGGTCATCGAGTTTCCAGGCCATCTACTTTGTTGAAAGATTATGTCACTTATAGCGTTCGCTCTAGACAAGACCCCATCCACGCTACACCCGTTTCTCCAAAAAGATCCTCAGGTACTCCTTATCCCATAGCTCGTTATATGACTTGTGATAGGTTTTCGGCTCCACATCGAGCCTTTTTGGCCACTATTGATACAGGAGTTGAACCCACTCATTTCGCGGAAGCCATGAAAGATGCAAGGTGGCGTGAAGCCATGCAACAGGAAATTAAGGCTTTGGAAGATAATGGTACTTGGACGTTGGAAGATTTGCCTCTTGGTCAGAAAGCTATCGGTTCAAAGTGGGTGTATAAGATTAAGTACAAATCGGACGGCACAGTTGAGCGTTACAAAGCTCGTTTAGTTATATTGGGAAATAATCAACGGGAAGGGATTGATTATAATGAAACATTTGCACCAGTGGCAAAAATGGTAACATTGAGAACATTTTTAGCTGTTGCTGTGGCGAAAAGATGGGAACTTTATCAAATGGACGTTAATAATGCGTTTTTGCATGGAGATTTGAGCGAAACAGTATATATGAAGCTACCTCCAGGATTCGCATCTGATGATCAAAAGAAAGTGTGCAAACTGAGAAAATCTCTCTACGGATTGCGACAGGCCCCACGTTGCTGGTTCACTAAATTGGCGACTGCTTTGAAGCGCTATGGGTTTGTTCAATCGTACTCTGATTATTCACTCTTTAGTTACAATAAAGGACCTGTTACTTTGAGTGTACTTGTCTACGTTGATGATTTGGTGGTGGCAGGAAACGACTCTATAGCAGTTACATCTCTCAAAAATTATCTTGGTAGTTGCTTTCGTATGAAGGACCTTGGCACGCTCAAGTATTTTCTCGGCATTGAAGTTGGTCGTGGGATTGAGGGTTTATTTTTATGCCAGCGTAAATATGCTCTCGACATTGTGGCCGAAGCAGGGCTTTTGGGAGCTAAACCATCTAGCATTCCCATTGAGTCGAATCATTGTCTTGCTCTATCTAATAGCCGTTTCATTGATAATCCCGAGCGATATCGACGGTTGGTTGGAAGATTGATTTACCTAACGATAACGAGACCTGAACTAAGCTATTGTGTGCACGTATTGGCCCAATTTATGCAACAGCCCCGAGAAGATCATTGGGAGGCTGCTTTACGTGTAGTACGTTACTTGAAGGGACACCCTGGGCAAGGCATCTTGTTGCGGTCTGATAGTGACTTACGGTTGTATGCTTACTGTGACTCGGATTGGGCGGGCTGCCCATTGACACGACGTTCTTTGACGGGTTATTTTGTGATGTTGGGACATTCACCTATCGCTTGGAAAACTAAGAAGCAGCATACAGTGTCTCGCTCCTCAGCCGAAGCCGAGTACCGATCTATGGCGACGACTTGCTGTGAGTTAATATGGTTGAAAGGACTCTTGAAGTTTCTTGGGGTAACACATGCTGAGTCCGCGCGCTTATACTGTGATAGTCAAGCTGCGTTGCATATCGCCGCCAATCCAGTTTTTCATGAACGAACGAAGCATATTGAAATCGACTGTCATTTTGTTCGCAAGGAGATCCAACGAGGAAATGTGTCTACATCTCACGTGAGTACGTCTGAACAGTTGGCCGATATTTTGACCAAGGGCCTTAGTAAGCAGCAGTTTGAACGATTTCTGTACAAGTCGGGCATTCGTGATCTCCATGCGCCGACTTGAGGGGGAGTGTTGAGATATATTATATATAAATATATAGGTATATATAGTATACGTATATATCTATGTTAATAGATATATAATTGCCGTGTATGTGTGATTTAGGTTATGAGTTAGTGTTTTAGTTTGATAAGTAATCTTTTACGTATGGTAAGAGAAGTCATAGGGTTTACTCTATATATATGTACTCTTCGAGAGATGAATAAAACGAGAAAAACTTTTCCCCGAAATTTCACATAGGCTGTGCATCAGCCGGAGTTTTCACCTCCGGTGGTGGTGCCGTGGTGCAACGGGCGGCGGAACTTCCGCCACCTTTTCTGCGTCGGCTGCTGATGGGATTTCCACCGCCTTCTTTGCGTTGGGTTCCCGAACTACCGTGTTTGTGGAGGCCAGGATTACGTTTTTGTGGATTCCATGACTACGTGTGTGTTTTCGATCTACATTAACGTTTTAGGTGAAAGATTAATTTCATGATGATTAGGGAACATGAAATTAAAGTGATATATATAGGGGTTCTTATGCATAAGTCCTGACCACCCATCTTTATTATTTTAGGTTCAGAGGTTATATCTATTTCGCTCCGTGTTTGTAAATGTTTTTAGAAATAGATTATGAACTTTATTACACATAATCTGTTTTCAAGTGTGCAGGACAAATTTTTGCTTTTGCTTCTCTTAAAATAAACTGTGTTAAGCTATAATTTTAAAAGAACCCATGTACCTGCTTTTTCTGATTAGCAAATACCCCTAACTTTTAGAAATAAACACTTAATTTCAACTTAACTCACAATCACTAATTTCTGTTTTTAAATAAGCTTTTGCAGACACCACCTTAATATGTATTGTAAATAAGGGCTTTTTTTTTTTTTTTTTTTTTTTTTTGGTACACCCTGGGTACCAAATATGTGTTTTTTTTTTTTTGGAATTAATTTAAATTTTAGAATGTATTTTTTGACGGATTACTATTAATTATTTTAAACTGACGATGATTGTCGCACTAGGCAGAATGTACAATTTGTATTTCCATATTTTGAATTTTATAAGTGAACAATGTGGTGAATATACTCCTCAATCGACTCATTTCAAAATTAAATATTTAATTGTCAACTATCAACTGATCCACAAAGAATTGGTCAGTTATTAGTCCGATAACTGACCGACTCAACCCAGTCCCAACCCTACCCAAAATCATTACTATCACCGCTGGTAAGTCATTTATCATTTAAATAGTCAAATTATCAACTTTACAACATATATCAACCAAATAGCAAACTTATTATAAATGCAAAATTTGATCATTAGCATCGTTAAAGTTTGTACAATATAAATTTGATGAGATAAATAATATATGGTTCTTAATTGTTATTAATAGTAGTTATACAAAATATAAATTAAAAGAAAAAATGCAGACATCTACTTTATTTCATTGGCAACAATTCGATGATGATTGGATGGTGATGATTACATGATGATTGAAATTCACAAACAAATGTGATGATGTGATCTTCTTTTCAACATATACTTGATAAACTTGTTTGATCTTTTTACATTCTGATTTTTTTTTATTTTTTTTTTATTTTTATAGAATTTACATTCTGAAAACTAACCCTAGCAATTATACCCTCTTCATATTAATATGAAAATGTCAACTTTTTTTTATCATTGTATAAACTCGTATCTTTTAATTTTAGTTATTGTTTCTCAAATTTGCCTTCATTACGAATTAGTTAAAAAAATATTAATGAGTATGAAATTAATTATCCTAGTATTTTAGTCACCTATATATTTTACATAAAATTTATGCATATTTATTATTGTTTTTAATACGAGCGCGAACAATGCAAAGTGACAATTATGTTGGAACATATGTAGAAACTATGAGCGAGGGGTAATTTATGTTGAATTTTATTTTTCTGAATAACCTGAAACTATTTGTAAAGTCAATTCTAAAAATAATTCTATAAAGTACATATATTCATACGAAAAGTAGAGAAGTTCAACATCGATCGCGAGTCACAACTCGTTAAGAAACATTCAAATCAAACCAACTTACCTAATTATGATTAAACATATTAGTGTTTGGTAGCTCAAAAGTCAAGAGTCCATTTTTTCTTTTTTTTTTTTTGAGAGACCAATGTTTGGATTCATATTGGGGGATATTTCCATTTTATTTTGGAGAAATACGTTTTGAGAAAATATTTTTCATAATAAATGTAATGTTTGTTTATAGTTTTAGATGAGATAAAATACATGGTAGGGGTTAAATCATGTATACATGTGTTGGTAAAATGTATCGTACAAGAAGAATTTGAAAAATAAAGTGATGTTTAGTTGTTTTTTAGTGAAGACAATTCTTATGTAGCAGTCAAATCTTTTTACTATAAGAGTCAGATTATTTTAGAAGGAGATACTTTATAAGTTGTGTTGAGATTTTGTTTTTTTTTTTTTTTTGAAAATTTTAACAATCACATACTCATTTCGGGAAAAAAAAGAATAAAAGTGAAATGTAAACGGAATCAAATATTGCCAAAAGATCGCCAGTTAGTAGGAAACTTCAAAATCAAACTACCTCAACAAATTATAATTTATAATTAAACATGTCACCACGAAAGAGGTCTTATCGATTAATTACAAGAGTTTGTTTTTTTTTTTTTTTTTTTTTTTTTTTAATTCTTGAGAGCCAAAAGTCAAAAGTCTATTTTTTAATTTTACTTTTGAGAGACTGCAGTCAAAAGTCATTTTTTTAGAGACAAAATTAGTCTAAAGTCCTTACATATTAATTTGATCCAACTGCTATATATGTTAATTAAATTTTCTTCATGGTTGGTTTGATGGATCCATACAATTGGGCTGGGGTTTATTGAACATAAAGTGCATTGTTAAATAAACCTGGTAGCGGGCTAGGTCTAAAGAGAAGGATTAGACGAAAAATGTAATGGAAATGTCGAAGTGGAGAGAAGGGCGACCGGGAGCGACCAGGATATTTAATGAGCGGGCGAGTATTTTTTTTCGAAATAATACGACAGGACAAATTTTTTGGGGTTCGGGCTTCGGGGGCATCGTCTTTCATTGTATTAAAGAAATTCATACGGAAAATGCAAAAATACATAAATATGTATGTATTTTATTTAAACATTATAAGTTTTTTCCATAATGTTTTATATTGTAATGATAATACTAAAACTATATAAATTTAGGGCAAATTACGGCCATCCCTGAGGTATGATCAAATTACGAAAAAATCCCTCTTGTTTGTGTAGCTACAATCACCCCTTCTTTTAAATATTTTTACATAAATTTTATGTAATTCGGTTATTTACTGAACCAAATCATATATTTAGTTAAACGGTATGAAATGTTGGCGTACCGAAATTTCAATTCGGTTTTATCGAATTAACATCCATAAATTTACATTTGGAGGAGTCTTTTCGTAGGACAAACCATATGCAAACATTGTGGAAAGTATAATGACTATGCAATGGTGTGTACTAGACATGGCCACGGATCTGGTCAGGTCCAGCTCTGTGTCCGACATTTAGGGAATAGAAACCGACCCGTGGAGAGGCGGGTCCACTCGGGTCCACCCGGATCTGGCTCCGGTCCGGGTCCAAACTGGTTTCAATTAGTTTTTTTTTTATTTAATTTTTTTTAAAGAATTACAATAAAGAAAAAAAAAGTAAATTGAAACTTGAAAAACTTGAGCTTAACTTTAAATTCAAAACTAAAAAAAAAAAAAAAAAAAAAATTGAATTTAAAACACTAAACAATTTATAACTTCAAATTTTTATTGAAGAAATCATCAACATTTAAATCGAATCATTTTTTTACACGCATTGCACGTGTGTCGTCAAATGATTGCAACATGCTTAGTTCAATATCGGTATATTTAAACGCATCTTACGGTCGACGGTGGCGTTTGTATTTGAAGGAGTCGAATTCAATTGCAGGTCTCTCTTGTACATGTCGTAGTAATGAACCATAATCAATTATGAATTCAAAATTGTAACATTTCTACAAAAAAAAAAAAATATTAGTATGCAATAAATAATTTAGAAAATAAAACATGAATAAATATAATTACCGTGCAATATTTGCACTTTGTTTGGATTTCTCCGAATGCGAGTTGTATTTTGTCAAAATGAGTAGTAGAAGAAATGTTTACTGACATTTTTAGAAAAATTGAAACTATTAAGACTTTGAGACATAATCTAAATGAAATGAAGGTTGTGAAAATGAATCCGTGACGATTGAGTTGGGGGTATTTATAAGTGAAAATAATAATTGAGAGATTTTTCAAAATTTCAGAATTCAAATTTCAAATTTCAAACTTCAAAAAAGTTCAAAATTCAATCATTCTTTTAAATTACATGGGTTGAACCGTAATTCTTTATATTATTCAAAATTAAATATATATGCATTTGTTAGTAGTGGAGATTTTTAATATTAATAATAGTGAATATTACAATTAATAATTTATTAAACATTAGTTATACAATTATTATATTCATTTTACAGTTGCTTTGCCCGAATCGTTAGCCCTATACAAAACCATTCGGACGCCCCCGAAACCGACCCATAATTTGGCGGAACCAGTTCCGAGTCCTTGATCAGCGGTGCGGGTCCAGTTCGGTTGTCCGAGTCAAAACCGAACCGTGGCCGTGTCTAGTGTGTACAAGTCCATACTTGGATTTTGCTGGCCACTCCTGGGATTGTGGTTTCTAAGGTATTTGAGAGGGTCTGACTAATTGGGATTCTGTTACAAGAGATCAAATGACAAAGAAGGGAATTAGATTGATGCAAACTATATATGTTGGTTACCTGGATTCAAGAAAACCTGCTTCTTGATATGGATAATGTTTTACAATATATGGAGGATTAATTAGTTGAAAGCCAAGAAGATTGAAGCATATCCTTATTTAAAAGGGTAAATTACGGCTACCCTTGAGGTATGGCCAAATTACGAAAAAAACCATCTTGTTTGGGTAATTACAGCCACCCACTCCTTTTAAATATTATTACATAAAATTTATGTAAATTGGTTGTTTACCATACAAAATTCTCATGTAACAGAAAAAAAATGTTAAAAAAAAAGAAAAAAGAAAAAGAAGAAACAAGAAAATGTAACAGTTGAATGCACAATCCCTGACGGCGCCAAAAAACTTGTTGGGTGCTAAATACCTAACACGCAAGTGCACGTACCGCAAACAAGTAGTAAAAGTGGACTCGTGAGAGTCCGATGTCGATCCCACAGGGAATACTCAAATTATCTAATCCTAAGTACCAAATTCTAACAACTATGATTTTTATGCAGACTACGCAAGTTTGTCAAATTAAATCAATTAAACAACTAATTAAGAAAGCAAAGAATTACGAGAAAATATCAATATAAAACGGATCTAGGATTTTATCTTCCCCCTATGCAAGAATTG
This sequence comes from Erythranthe guttata, assembly GCF_000504015.1. Next base: position 557,117 of record NW_012194833.1, read on the forward strand.
CTCACCCAAAACCCCTCAATTATGAAATATATGATTCATGATTATTAACCCGAGACACTAATTTACTCATAACCCGCTGTCGCGTGTATTATGAGTCTATTATTCATAAACGGTTCACTATATGTCTATGCAAACAAATTATGAATAAAGCATTAACTAACAAGTCTCGTAAATGGCTACTTACGGTGATATCTGTATGTCTACGACACCACATGCAATTGACACACTCATCCGGTGAAAACGACTCGAAGGTTCTTATACTTACCGTCTAATTATCAAAATAGCTCTGTCGAGTCAATCCCAATAATCACAGATAAAGCACATATATTGATCAAGTTCATGCACTAACAGTCATAACAAGTAGAAGAAATAATCATAAAATCATAATTGCATAATCTCAGAAAAACGGGTTCACCATCCCACATAGGGTTCAAATAAAATCCTAGATTAAAAACTTAGCTACTCGTAATTCTTATGATAAACAAAATAGAATAAATAAAATAAATAAGAAAAACTATGCTTGAGTCTTCGTCGATCTTCGTTCTTCGCGCTCCTCTTCTTCCAAGATTGTGTTCCAAAGTATTTTGATTCGTGCTTGGTTTGCTCTTAAATAGATGCCCCAACTTGGTAGATGATTTTAGGTTTCCTTATGTGATTAAAAGTCCAAAATTATCTCCAGCGTGTGTTGGCGCGGCCACGCGAAAATCAGTCAAAATCTCACACGGCCGCACGAGAATCGCCGAAACCTTCTGCCCAACTTCTGCAGTTGGCACGGCCGTGCCAAAATAGGCTAAATTTGGCACGGCCGCGCGGGCTTTTTCAGCCAATTTTCAGCATTTTTGTTTTCTTCCGTTTTTGCCCGTTTTTGACCTTGTTTGGCACGTTTCGTCCTTGGAACTTCCAAATCGTCAAGTTGTACCTATAATACAATAAACCACTCATTAAGCATCATTAAATCAATAAAAGTATACAAAAATCCTTGTAAGAAAGTATACATTGAGTGTAAAATATACACTCAACACACCCCCAAACTTGAACTTTTGCTTGTCCTCAAGCAAAAACTAGCAACCTTCAAAGCAACACTCACAGCAAATGCCTCTCATCACATAGATTAATGGTCAACTTTCATTTTTTCAGAACTTGCAATTATCATGAAAATTCTCAAAAATTTACAAGCTCATAATTCAAAGATACTTATTCACTCACCATTGCTAAAAACCACAAACCATGCTATCGCTTCAAGTATCCCATATTTGTATATTAAAAATGGAGAAAATTTATACTTACATAATAATATTCAACTCCAAAGACTCACTAAATTTCTTTACTCGGCTAGTATCAAATAATTGAGCTATTGGGATCATTGGGACTTTTTGGCTTTCAAATGATGGTCTTTTGGTACAAGGTAGAAAATATGGGTAAAAGTGGCTACTCTTCTCCTTTCATCTCACAATTAGTCACTAAGAGTTGCACTTGACGGAATTTTTAACTCTTGTTCTTGACTAGAGGTGTTTTTGCTAAGATTTAGCTTTTGGACTTATTTCTTCACCTCGAAGGACTTATTTCTTAACTCGATTTGTTAAGAGTTCAAAAGTCTCCACTTTTTCTCTTAACATGATGGTTCGAGTTTTTTCTTTTACTTTAAAATCTTTCTCAAGTCCTTTCTTCCCCTTCTATCTTTCTTCTTTTTCTTCTTTTTATTTTTTTATTTTTTTATTTCTTCATCAAAATTTTTATGTTTTTTTTTTCAACCAAGCTCCAAGGGAAAATTATCAAGAAACCACCATCTAATCTACCCACTTTATTTCGGCTAAAAGAAAGAACACCGTTGGCTCAATCAAGGTTCGAATGATAAAAATTTAAAGGTAGGCTTGAAAGGCTCAAACGGTTCAAAGATGGCCCAAATCACTTCCCAAATTGCTCAACAATTTAATATTTCACTTTGTAAATTCCTAAGGCAGTTCTAAAACCCAATAGCATATGATATAGCATAAATTAATTGCACGTTTTAAAACACAAAACTTTCAACCAAAGCAAGGCATAATTCGTGATTCCTAACAATGACTCCTTCCTATGACACTTTGAATCAAAAGCTCACCAAAATTCAATCACAATCTAGATAAAGCAAGCAATTTCATCATTAAACATCAACCATCTTTCATAATCATGATTCATCGAAGCATTTATCTCAATTTTTTTTTTCGAAAGCAATAAATAAACTTAAATAACTAAAAAAATAAAAATCCTAAGGCATGCAAACTAAAAATTAAATCACATAAAACAAGTAATTTTCCACCCCCAAACTTAAAATTTACATTGCCCTCAATGTAATTAGAACAAAGTTCAAGGATAGAATACACCTGATTAGTCAAAAGGTCCATCTCTGGCATGCACTCTTTGATGTTCGTTTGCTCCACCTTTTACGTCCGATCCCTTAGTATTTGATTTTTGACCTAAAAATTAAAAGAAGATTAAATTATTAGTTTGTGCATGCTAAAATCCTAAGAAAAATAAAAGCAAATAAAAATACGAAAATCGATAAATGCTCGGGTTGCCTCCCGAGAAGCGCTAAGTTTAAAGTCTTCAGCCAGAATTTGCTTCTTAAAACTGTTATGTCCAATCCAAAGCCTGGTAGATTGCACATCCATCAATTTGCTTTACTACATCTCTTTCAACCAATGCATGGACATGGTTGCAATATGGGAGTGTCCACATCCACCTTAGTTGGCACCCTTCTTTGTTAGTAAGCAATCGGTACAATACCAAGATAGGATGTTTGTCATCCGCTCCCTCAAATCGGTATACAAAAATCTCCAGTCTGCGTATAACCTCCACCTCAAAAACATTAGCCTTCTCATCAACCACTATTAATACCTTCAAACCCACATTTAGACCAACGATAGGGTCCAAAACTAGAATATCTTCAATCATTACATCCATCTCCTTCTTCTCTTGATCTGACGCATCTTCGTGGTTTAGCTCGATTGCCTTCTCAGATTCATCATGCTTAAGTGTCTTCGTGATTTCTATTTCTCGCATATCGACACTATTTTCTGGACATGGAAGATTTTTCTCACCGCAGGCTTCACCCAAATTTTCTTTGATATAACCATTGCCGATTTCGTCTAGAATATTTTCAAGAGACTCGGATTTTAGTTTGAGCGTCATCTCTTCCAATTGTATCTCCATGTTTCGAAATGATGCTTGAGTGGAATTCATGAATTCGCCAATGATGGATACCAAATCAAGTTGGTCATTAGTGGTTTGTTGCTGCGATGGATAATAATTTTGAAAATCATCAAATTGTGGCTCTCTATGTTGAAACTCGTTCAAATCTTGGTCCTGAAAGCTTTGCTCGTATGTGTTGGTATAAGTGTTCCAATAACATCTGTTGGTAATTTCGACGAAATTCGTCACTTTTGGTGATCCCCAGCATTGATCGGTGTAATGATTTCCACCACATGTTGAACAAAACAGAGGCATATCATAGGTGTTTTGGAGGTATTCGTCAGATGGAAGCCATTCATATCCCATTTGAGGTGCCCGAACATTGTAACCAGACATGTAACAAAAACAAAAAAAAATCAAAATTAAAAATTTGTTGTAAATCGCCCTAATTGTATTGCTCTTCGGTTTGATGATTGTGGAAAATAAAGTATGACAACAGAATAAAAGATAGAGAGAGAATGCAAAGACAAAAATCCGTAGAGAGATTAATAAGGGTGTAAATATGGGGGAGGGAGAATTCCATTATATAGGTGAAAAACCACCGGGAGTTACAAGAGAAGTTACAGAAGAGGTTTTCTAGCACTAACACATAATGGGAAGACATGGGTATGGGGTAGGTTAGTGATTTAGTGGGGAGTTGGGTGGTTATGTTAGGAAACCCCACACACACATATTATTTACAACACTCCCCCTTGGGGATTCCTATCAAAACCACTATTGTGCATTTCATGTTGCCTCATTAAAACCTTCCGAGTAATAAAACCCAGTGGGACAAAACAACCTCGGTTAGGAAAAATAGTACAACGCACAATCTTTCCAATCAGCTATATTGCCTCGTTAAAACCTTTAGCGGGTAACCAAAAACCCCGTGGGAAAATAAATCCGCAAAAAAGGAAAAAGAGTACAACGGGGCATCTAGGTATCTTCTGGATACTAAGTACCTATAGGGTACTCCCCCTCAAGTTAACTCCCCCTGATGTCTATAAGGCAGCGAGCTCAGATAATCTACGTAGGCCAATAGCCTTAACATGCTTTTCAAAAGTGACTTTAGGTAATGACTTAGTAAATAAATCAGCGCAATTATCCTGACTTCTGATCTGGTGGATCATTATTTGTTTGAGCTCTTGTTGTTGCTGATTGAAGAAAAACTTTGGAGCTATATGCTTGGTGTTGTCACCTTTAATGAAGCCCGTCTTTATTTGTTCAATGCATGCTGCATTATCCTCGAATATGATCGTAGGATCTTCCGTGGTAGCCAATCCACAGGATTCTCGAATATGCCCATTCATGGCTCTAAGCCAAGTACATTCACGCACTGCCTCATAAAGTGCTAAAATCTCTGCATGATTCGATGAGGTGGCAACTAAGGTCTGTTTTGTAGACCTCCAAGACACAGTTGTGTTCCCAATGGTAAACACATATCCAGTTTGGGAACGAGCTTTGTGTGGGTCTGACAGATACCCAGCGTCAGCATAACCCACAAGCTTTGCATCCTATAATGATGCATAGGGATAAAACAAACCCATGTCTATTGAACCCTTAAGGTAACGAAATACGTCCTTTACACCATTCCAATGGCGGCGTGTTAGTGCTGAGCTAAACCTTGCTAGCAAATTTACCGCAAATGCGATATCAGGTCGAGTACATTGAGCTAAGTACAATAATGCGCCTATTGCACTTAGGTACGGCACTTCAGGTGCTAACACTTCTTCGTCCTCCTCCACAGGACGGAACGGATCCTTCGACCTATCCAATGATCGGACTACCATAGGCGTGCTCGATGGTTTCGCTTTATCCATATTAAAGTGTCTTAACATCTTCTGGATGTAGTTCGATTGATGGACCAAAATTCCATCAGCACGGTGTACTATCTCAAGTCCGAGACAGAAATTAGTCCTACCGAGATCTTTCATCTCAAACTCATGTTTTAGGAGTTGGGTTGTTTCACGGACTTCTTCAGGAGTCCCAATCTAATTCATATCATCAACATAAACTGCTACAACAGCAAACCCATAACATGTTTTCTTAATAAACACGCAAGGACAAATATCATTGTTCACGTATCCCCTTCCGAGCAAGTATTCACTTAGGCGATTATACCACATTCTTCCAGATTGTTTCAAGCCATAAAGTGATCGTCTCAACCTAACTGAGATCGTGTTCCGTGGTCTGGAACTAATTGCTTCGGGTAATCGAAGTCCTTCAGGAACTTTCATATATATATATATATATATTTGTATCTAGATCCCCATATAGATAAGCTGTGACCACATCCATGAGCTGCATAGTCAGTTCCTCGTATACAACCAAACTGACTAGGTATCTGAATGTAATAACATCCATAACAGGAGAATATGTCTCCTCAAAGTCAATCCCAGGTCGTTGAGAAAATCCTTGTGCTACGAGACGAGCCTTATATCTCATAATCTCGTTTTTCTCATTTATTTTCCTTATGAATACCCATTTATATCCCACGGGTATAACTCCAGGAGGTGTAGGAGCTACCGGCCCAAACACTCCCCTTTTTACCAATGAGTCAAACTCAGCCTGGATTGCTTTTTCCCAATTCGGCCAATCATCCCTC
>NW_012194833.1:563389-750785 GCF_000504015.1 Erythranthe guttata
GTCAGAGAATGAGTCTGGCATATTATTGGCTACTTTCCGTAGATCTATGAGTCTACGTACTTCAAACTCTCTAACTGAAGTAGGGGGATCATGATGAGACACAGTGGGGTCATTCCATACATCTTCACGCCGTTCTTCGGGAACGTTAGTGTGAACGTTATTTCCTCCCCGTAACGGCGGGAAGACGGTCTCATCAAAGTGACAGTCCGTGAATCGAGCGGTAAAGAGATCGCCTGTCAAGGGTTCTAAATATCGTATTATAGATGCTGATATGTAACTAACATAAATGCCCAATCTACGTTGAGGTCCCATCTTGGTCCGTTGTGGCGGAGCAATCGGCACATAAACTGCACACCCAAATGTGCGTAAATGAGAAACGTTTGGTGTACTTCCGGACACTAACTGTAACGCAGAATATGGTTGGGTTGCAGTGGGCCTCAATCGTAATAACATAGCTGCGTGCAATATTGCATAGCCCCAAGCAGAGATTGGAAGTTTGGTGCGCATTACCAAAGTTCGTGCAATCCTCTGTAAATTCTTAATAAATGCCTCTGCAAGGCCATTTTGGGTATGAACATGCGCTACATGATGTTCTATGTCAATACCTAAAGACATGCAATATTCGTCGAAAGACCGCGACGTAAACTCTGCAGCATTATCTTGTCGAACAGACTTAATGGGATAATCTGGATAGTGTGCTCTCAATCTTATTATTTGAGAGAGGAGTTTAGCATAAGCAGCATTCCTCGTAGACAACAAATCGACCTGTGACCACTTAGTCGAAGCATCAACCATCACCAAAAAATATTTAAAAGGTCCACATGGTGGTGAGATGGGGCCACATATATCTCCTTGGATTCATTCCAAGAAACCAAGAGAATGTTTACTAGTTTGTGCATAAGCTGGCATATGATCAAGTTTTCCGATAGAACAGGGTACACATATCTTATCATTGTGTACAAGATCCTTATTTGTTAGTGGATGCCCAATAGATGTGCTAATAATTCGGCGCATCACACTTTGACCCGGATGTCCCAGTCGGTCATGCCATAGAAAATATTTACTCGGATCACTAGACTTCGAGCAATCGACAAGGTGTGCTTCTGGCACTCGAATTTTGGTCCTATATAACCCTATCGAAAGTCCCTCTAATTTTTCCAAGGTACGCTTCTGGCCGTACACGTTAGAGGTGATGCACATATATTCGATCCCCTTTTCATCAGTTGTTTCAACATGATAACCATTGGCTCGAATATCTTTAAAACTCAGCAGCGTTCTACTGGAACGTGGAGAATAAAGAGCTTCTCTAATGGTCAGAATTGTGCCATGAGGTAACATAATATGGGCATTACCATAACCATCTATTATACTAGATGTGCCTGATATAGTAGTCAAAGAAGTCTTACTAGACATGAAACTAACAAAATATGACTTATCCCTAAGGATAGTGTGCGTTGTCGCACTATCTGCCAGACATTCATCCCCACATGCCATGTCTAGAAAGATAAATAAATCTAATCATATAATCCGCAATTTAAAATACTTTAATAAAATTCAAACAAGATAACTCTACCGAGTACCATAAAAACAGAATTAAAACATAACCACATAAAATATAGTCCATAAAATAAAGCACAAACATAATCCAAATACGAAATTGGTTCATAAGCATGACCAAATAAACAACATAACTTAAAACTGATAAACTAGAAACATAAAAGAACATAATGTCTAAACTCATAAAGTAACATTCTAATCATATTCCAACTGGGTCATTGGGTCAGATGTGCCCAGATTTGGGAGTCGAGCAATGGGCTCCTCATTGAGAACGTCTATCTCAACCAGGTTGGTCTCCGGTGGTGCATTGTTATTTACACCACCAAACATAACGTTCCTCGCACGACAGGTGCGTGACCAATGCCCAGTTCCACCACACCTATAACATGTATCTCTATTCTGATTTTGATTCTGATTCAGGGCTCTATTCTGCTGCGCACCTCTAGGTCGAGCATTGTTACCTCCTCTTGGCATATTCCCCCTTTGCCCATACTGTGGGGGCCATTAGGTGGCCTATTATAAGGAACATGTCCGCCCCTATTACCTCTTTCCCTCACTCGACGATTGAACCCACGGCCTCTGCCTCCACCACGATTGTTTCTGTTGACCAAATTTGCTTCAGGCAAAGGTTGAGGATTTCGATTGACCAAATTTGCTTCTGGCAAAGGTCGAGTACCAACTGGTCGAGCCTGGTTGTTCTTCAAAAGAAGATCAAGGTTCTTCTCGGCAAGGAGCAGAACGGTGACCAACTCTGAAAACTGAGTATAGTTCTTGGCTCTGTACTGTTGAGACAGTATCATATGTAAGGCAGGGAATGTAGAGTACGTCTTCTCCAGAATCTCAGCATCAGTTAGTTTCTCTCCACAAAACTCCAGGGTGGATTTGATGCGACATACTTCAGAGTTATACTCGTTAACAGTTTTGAAGTCCATAAACCGTAAGTGAATCCATTTGTTTCTTGCTTCAGACAAGAGGATTGTCTTTTGGTGATCAAATCGACTAGCCAGGGCATCCCATAGTATTTGGGGATCCTCAATCGATGAGTAGTCCAAACGGAGGACCTCATCTAGGTGCCTCCTAATCAGAATCATGGCTTCAGCCTTCTGGGCTTCGTTAAGCAGATTTTCTTTAACAATAGCCATCCTCAGTTTCTTACTAGTGAGATGGATCTTAACATCCATTGTCCAACTCACGTAGTTCTCACCAGATACATTCAAAGGGGTGAAATCAAGTTTGCTCAAATGTTCCATCCTATCGTACATAGACAAAGAATACTTGCGAATCAAATTATTGTGTATTACTTTGATGTCATGAAATTTGCATATGACGTGATACAACCACATATAGCTTATATGACTCGCATAGAATTCATATATATTTCAACCAGTTCATGATTATTAGACAAACCGATTGTTTCATGCACACAGAATATTCACATGGATGATTTTATTCACTGGTCATATAACATTAAATGTCCAAACATGTACGCAGAATATTCATAGTGAAATCATTCTACAAGAATATTACATATTACTCATCTAGATAAATAGATTAATTCATAAACTTCTTAAATACATTCACCAACAAAGTACAACTCATATAACAATCTATTCATGAATCATACAGTACTCGAAACATCAACCGAGATTTTCAAACAAATATCAAAAGACATCAAATAAATATGCTACACAACTTTTCATGCTAATTCGAATTTATCTAACATGCATTCATATAATAAAGAATTTCAAGGGGTTAAGGCTTACTTAAAAATTGATAAAATTCAGATACTATAGAGAAGATTATACGCTCTACGAAAGTAGATCACCGCTCACAAACGAACCACGCTCACAATTTCTCGAAGTATTCTAGTCCCACGAATAATTGTTCTTCCACGATCACTGCGAGCAATTCGTGCTGATAACGTGTTGTAAATCGCCCTAATTGTATTGCTCTTCGGTTTGATGATTGTGGAAAATAAAGTATGACAACAGAATAAAAGATAGAGAGAGAATGCAAAGACAAAAATCCGTAGAGAGATTAATAAGGGTGTAAATATGGGGGAGGGAGAATTCCATTATATAGGTGAAAAACCACCGGGAGTTACAAGAGAAGTTACAGAAGAGGTTATTCTACCACTAACACATAATGGGAAGACATGGGGTAGGTTAGTGATTTAGTGGGGAGTTGGGTGGTTATGTTAGGAAACTCCACACACACATATTATTTACAACAAAATTAAAATTAAAATTAAAATTAAATGGCTGAAGTAAAAAAAATGCTCAAATTTGATATTAGAATAAATAGATAATTTAGTTGTATTCCCCGGCAACGGCGCCAAAAACTTGTTGGGCTAAATACCTAACACGCAAGTGCACGTATCGCAAACAAGTAGTAAAAGTGGACTCGTGAGAGTCGGATGTCGATCCCACAGGGAATACTCAAATTATCTAATCCTAAGTACCAAATTCTAACAATTATGATTTTTATCCAGCCTACGCAAAGTTGTCAAATTTACTCAATTAAATAATTAAACTAATTATGAAAGCAAATAAAAAACGAGAAAATATCAATAAAAACGGACCTAGGATTTTATCTTCCCCCTATGCAAGAATTGCTCACCCAAAACCCCTCAATTATGAAATATATGATTCATGATTATTAAATCCGAGACACTAATTTACTCATAACCCGCTGTCGCGTGTATTATGAGTCTATTATTCACAAACGGTTCACTATATGTCTATGCAAACAAATTATGAATAAAACATTAACTAACAAGTCTCGTAAATGGCTACCTAAGGTGATATCTGTATGTGTACGACACCACATGCAATTGACACACTCATCCGGTGAAAACGACTCGAAGGTTCTTATACTTACCGTCTAATTATCAAAATAGCTCTGTCGAGTCAATCCCAATAATCACAGATAAAGCACATAAATTGATCAAGTTCATGCACTAACAATCATAACAAGTAGAAGAAATAATCATAAAATCATAATTGCATAATCTCAAGAAAACGGGTTCACCATCCCCACATAGGGTTCAAATAAAATCCTAGATTAAAAACTTAGCTACTCGTAATTCTTATGATAAACAAAATAGAATAAATAAAATAAATAAGAAAAACTATGCTTGAGTCTTCGTCGATCTTCGTTCTTCGCGCTCCTCTTCCTCCAAGATTGTGTTCCAAAGTATTTTGATTCGTGCTTGGTTTGCTCTTAAATAGATGCCCCAACTTGGTAGATGATTTTAGGTTTCCTTGTGTGATTAAAAGTCCAAAATTATCTCCAGCGTGTGTTGGCGCGGCCACGCGAAAATCAGTCAAAATCTCACACGGCCGCACGAGAATCGCCGAAACCTTCTGCCCAACTTCTGCAGTTGGCACGGCCGTGCCAAAAATAGGCTAAATTTGGCACGGCCGCGCGGGCATTTTTCAGCCAATTTTCAGCATTTTTGTTTTCTTCCGTTTTTGCCTTTTTTTGGCTCGTTTCGTCCTTGGAACTTCCAAATCGTCAAGTTGTACCTAAAATACAATAAACCACTCATTAAGCATCATTAAATCAATAAAAGTATACAAAAATCCTCGTAAGAAAGTATACATTGAGTGTAAAATATACACTCAACACTAGAGATTGAGGAACATGAAACGCATTAAAAATAGGGGTTTTTATGCAAAAGTCCCCAACCAAGCATGTTTATTATTCTAGGTTTAGGAAACATATCTCTTTCACCAATAAACATTCATGTTATCCATATATTACCCTCAATCATTTATACCTAATTCTTAATTGTAACCCCAATTTATCAATTTTGTCCACAAAAATCCAATTTTGACCACAAAAAATCAATTTTGACTTTTTTTTGGAGCATAATTTAATATGCTCCAATTTCATACTTAACTTAATTTAATCTTAATTTGACCCCAAATTTCACAAATTACTCAATTTTGACCCAAAACTTTTTTTTTTCCAAATTTTTTTTTTTGCCGCCAGATTCCGGCGTGGACTTTTCAACTTTTTTTTGTTTTTTTTTTTGCTTTTCTTTCGGATTTTTTCGCCGGTTTCCGGCGGTCTCTGGCGTTGACTTTTTTTAGTGTTTTTTTAAGTTTTTTTTTTCCACGTCCGCCGCTAAACGTTGACCGTAATTGTGCTGTCACTGATAGTAAATTAACGTAATTATACTGTCAATGATAGTTAATTTACGTAATTGTACTACCGTTGACATTACATTTATGTAATTGTGCTGCCGTTGACAGTAAATTAATGTAATATTATTATATTATTTTTTTATTGTTTTTTTTTTTTTTGGTTTGATTTGTTGACAAGTCAACGTAATTATATTACTGTGTTGACAGTAAAATAACTGTAAACACAATAATATTACTGTCAACAACATCAATATTATTATTTTTTTGGGGTTTTTGTTTTGTTTGAGTTATTCACGGAGTAACGTAATAATATTACAGTCTATTATTGTAATATTACTGTAAACACAATAATATTACTGTGGTTGACGGTAATAATACTGTTGTTATAGTAATATTGCTGTCAACCACATCAATATTATTATTTTGTTTGGATTTTTTGTTTGTTTGAGTTATTCACGGAGTAACGTAATAATATTACTGTCTATTATTGTAATATTACTGTGGTTGACGGTAATATTATTGTTGCTATAGTAATATTACTGTCACTCACAGTAATATTAATTCTTTTGGTTTTTTTTATTATGTTTACATTTGTTGAACGGTCAACATAGTAATATTACTTTATTCCACAATAATAATGAGTTTTGTTGTGTTAATATTAATGTGCTAGAGATTAATATAGCAATATTACAGTGTTAAACTATAGTTTAGTTAATTTTACTGTGTTTAACAGTAATATAGTTAATATTAGTGTCAATCACATCAATATTGCAGTTTAAACGGAAAAAAAAAGTTACAGCAAAAAAAAAAGAAAAGAAGAAAAAAAAGAAAAAAAAAATTTAAAAAATACGGAAGGAAGAAAAAAAAAAAAAGTTGAAAAGTCAACGTCGGAATCCGGCGGGAAAAAAAAAGTTTTTTTTGAAAAAAAAAAGTTTTGGATCAAAATTGAATAATTTGTGAAATTTGGGATCAAATTGAAGTTAAATTAAGTTAAGGATGAAATTGGAGCATATTAAAGTATGAGAGATTATTTTAGTCATTTACAAAAATCTGAAGCATGTCTGGACTTATTGGTAAAGGAGATTTTTGTCTGGATTTCTTTATGAATAAGTACCCATTGATGGGCTTATTTGTAATATGCCCTTAAAAATAAAGCACAAAAATGTAATCTTCCCAGTCGACTTTTTTTAGTTTTGTCCTGACAAAATTCCAAGATCCGAACAATATTAGGAGAAACGAAATACAAGTAACATGGTCCGAACGACGTAATCTTTACCCTACAATCAAAATGAAAATATCCGATTCATTCCAGTGCTTCGAGCAGATGTTTTACGATTCTAATTTTTCCCTTTTTGCGATGTAGACTCAGCCAAAAGTTGATTCAAATTAGGGCCAATAAATTTCTTGAAAAATTTATCGTCGGTCAATATGCAAAATGTCGAGAGACTAGGCCAACACTTAATGAGACCCTTACTTTCAAGAATCCCCAAAATCTCCTGGCGAGGCTTAAACCGATTCTCGATGCTGCAAGTAAGAGACATCGGGTTTTTCACAATAGACGACATACCGAACTTCCCCGTTTCGAGAAGAATTTCTTTTATAGCTTTTGTCGTCTCCATTGATTTCGTAAACAATGTAGGCGCCTTCCTAAACATACTCAATATTTCCGTATCCGAAAACCCCAAATCCCGAAACCCCCACAACTTGAGTTCCCACACCTCGTCGCTCATGCAAGAAATAATTCGAAGAGCGTAAACGAACATCTTGGAGCTTCGATTAAACCCTATCTCCTCGGTTTTGCGGACGGATTTCCTCATAATTTCCGGCTTGTTCAACATACACCTCGGGCTGTAACGGAACAAGATGAGGATATGCTCCATCGGCACGCCGTAGCTTTTCAAGAATTCGACGTTCGGCATCATATTCTTCTCCAAATCGGTCGTCACGAACCAAGCGCACGTCTTTAAAAGTCTGGCCACCTCGTCGTCGGATCCCAACAATTCCTTCAGCAGATTCAACGCGGGAAGAATACTGTTCTTCAGGCTCGAGTGAATAATCGGCAGATGGGCCGTGATTATCTTCGCCCAGCTGTCCGACGAAAACCCCAAATCCCGGAAAACCTTGACTTTGGGCTTAATTATTTTTTCAACGTTCGCCGAGAGAATACGGGGCCTGTACCGAACGATTTTCTCCAATTGGGGTTTCGAAAAGCCGATTTCGTTGAAGTACGACAGTACTAAATCGGCCTTTTCCGGGTTCTTGAGACGAATCAGATGTGAGGAAGCTAATGAAGCAACTTCATGAGAAAAATGGTGTTTGTGCAACAAGATATCGAAGACTGTAGTTTGCTTTCCGTTCAGAGTAGAGAAGAAATGGAGAGAGAAAGTGGAAGAAACATGGGGTTCGCCGCATACGAAAAAACACGGCGTCGGAATTAAAGATGTGAAGTTTCGGCGCAAGGGTGAAATCATCATTGGAAAATAAAAGCAATTGAAAATGTAAATCAATTGGGTTTGTAGAGGGAAATTACTTGCCTGAAATGTTGAAGCCGCAAAGCCATGGATATGTCTCTGCACGGATTCTGTGTTGAGGGTTTTGGGGGTTTTGACAATTTGAATTTCTAGGTTTTAATTAACGATGGAGTCGGAGTGAATTTCAAAATTAGGGGAGAGCAAAATAAATTGAAAACACAAAATTCGGAAATTGGATTAAAATTGTAGTGGGCAAATCTCAGTTAAGATACTACTTATTTTTGTAAAGGAGTTATTTGAGAAATAGGCAAATGGCGATATAGGTCCATAATAACAAACTTAAATGTATACAGTATATATGTCCAGATAGGACCAGTAATTGAGTTGGGTTTACCCGAAGTTCGTAATTCGACCCGATTTTATTTGAGCCGAACTCGATTAATTGTGAGCCGGGCTGAGTTTGAGTCGTTTCATTAAACTCGATTAAACTATGAGGCGAGTTTGAACTTACCATGGCTCAACCCGAATAAAGCCCAACTAAATTAAATTATATATATATATATATATATATGCTTTCTTTTTCAGGTCTCAAGATTTTCAAAAAAGAGTTAAGAGGGCATTTAGAATTGTTTCTATTTATTTATTTTATGGTTTTTTTTTGGACTCCGATGCATTTTTTTATATAATTAATTAATTATAAAATATTTGTTTCATTTGTTTTAATGAATAGACTATGGTACAAGATGTGGATTTGCCGTCATTGTTCCACTCCGTGATTTGGACATTGCCTTAAAAGAGTTTCGAATATCTCCAACGCTTCGAATAATGCTTCGCCTTGACCTTGGACAAAATTGTGAATTTCTCGTCGTATTCGTATTTGTTTCGTCGTAATTGTTTTAGGAGTTGAGACCATGACGAGACAGAGTGGGGGGCTTGGGACGTCAACCATTAGCGAGCTATTCCTTGCAGGGAGTGTTTGAAGAGAATTAATTAGAGCGCCTCTTGGGAAACACCGTTTTGACGATGGGAGTTACATGTATCGAGAAAATTGATAACGTGAAGATGGGGAACTTCACCTGCCAATCCACTAAATAACCCGTTATTTTCAAGCATCGTCAAAAAAGCCTTGCTTAGTTTCAGAATTATGTACCTCGATGGGTGGATACTGGATGCTTGGGCCTATATAGTCTTGAAGTGCCCGCGACCTAACTACTGGTTGTAGTGGAAGGTGGGGGTTGGTATTGGATTTGAATTCCGCTTCCATCGAGTAAACAACCCTCTGCGTCTATGCTTTCTTCGTCCTCCATTATATTGTTTTCGCGTTGAAGTCTCCTAGCGGCTCGAAAAGTGCGTTCGGTTTTTGGGTCAACCGGTTCTCTATCGAGATTGAGTCTCCTGCGCATAAAACGGTACCTAAAATAAAAATAAAAATAAAACAATGTTGTAAATAATATGGAATGTGTGGTTTCCTAACTTAACCACTTTGAGGGTCTTTTCAACCTCCCACTATTGTAAACTTCCCACATCTTAGTCCCATGATGTGTGTAGGAAATAACTTCCATGGAACTTCCATTTGTAACTCCTCCTTGTAATTTCCGGTGGCTTACACCTATATTAATGAGAAAAACTCCCTCCCCATTGATACCCACAATTATCTCTCTACGGATTGTTGTTCTTTGCATTATCTCTGTCTCTCTTTATCTTGTTATTTACATTCTTATGTATTTCCACAATCACAAACCAAAGAGCTAGATTAAATAGGCGATTTTACAACACGTTATCAGCACGAATTGCTCGCCTTGATCGTGGAAAGATAAAATCATTCGTGGAGCAAGGATACTCGAAGAATTAGGGCGCTCGTGGAAAGGTAATCGTTCGTGGGACAAGGTTACTCGGAGAACTTTTGATTCGGGTTTGTATGTAAAACGGTAATCCCTTGCAATTTCAATTTCTTAAGAGATGCATGCTAGATAAATTTGATGGCATGATATATATGAAGAATGATATATTAATCTCGAAATTATAAATGTGAGCATGCATACTAAGAGTCATGTATAATGAACACATTAATTTAATTTATTTGGCTATTTCTTGTGTTTTGCATAATTGTCACATGCTGAACCATATTATTTTAATTCTCTTGTGGTTAAAATGTGAATTTATGTTTTCACATCTATGTATAAATCTTGTGATTTATTTATCTCTAGAATTCAATGTATTGCGCCAGCAAACGTGTTATTGCATATCATCAAAACAGGTAATAATATTTTGATGCCCTTTTGATTTCATAATTTCCTAGTGCGTGGTCTGAAATTATATTATGTATGCTTCATTGCTAAAATATAGAGAAAATTGTGGACTACATGCTTAATGACTATGAATTTGTATGCAACAGTATGCATTGGCTCATGAATCGTTTTGATTATGATAATGAAATTCTCTTTGTTTCTTATCCAACCCGATCGTAGCTTTAGTCATTAACTGCTTGAAATATTGTTTGATTAAATCATGGATCCTATATGGATTATACATGCTATTTACGGTTACAACATGACCTGTTATATGCTTAAGGTTATGTTTATATTTCAATGATATTAAGCATGTCATATTATATATATTTGGCACATGTACATTAAAGTTCATGAATATTTTGCTCAAATTATTATTGATAATTCTATTCAATTGACCCGTCGTTTATCTGTTATGTAATTTTGTAACATTAGTACAATATTTTGTTCTTCGTTATTGTTTATCTTATGAAAGACATGAATGTGTATAAACATGTAGCATATGAATTATTAGACTGGAAGTTCTAATAAGTTAAAAATATTCATGAAATTGTTTATGGAGGTTACATTCCCATAAAACAATAATACTCCATATTTGTATTTGATTGAGATAAAACACATGAGCAAACTCAAGTTTACCCAACTTAATGTATCTGGTGAAAGTTATATTAGTTTGAGAATGGATGTGAAGATCCATACGCTTAGTGGCCAATTGAGAATAATTGTTTTAGAGGATAATTTATTTGGTAAAGCCCAGAAGCTGAGACTATGTTTCTGATTAAGAGATAATTAGATGAAGTCCTTCTTCTGTACTATTCATCGAACGATGGTCCTAATAAAAAATGGGATACCCTGACTAGTCGTTTCGATTACCAAAAGACAATACGCTTGCCTGAAGCAAGGACCAAGTGTTCATAAACGATTTGTATATGAACTTTAAAATCCGAACATATATATATGTTTTATATGTGTTGCATCTGAGCAATGGTCACGCACCTGATGTGCGAGGAACGTTGGGGCTGGAGATGCAAATAATAATGCACCAGCATAGACTGAGTTGGTAGAGGCAAATATTTTCTATGTATAGCCCGTCACTCAGCTTCCATACTTGGGCACATCTGACCAAATAACCCTTGTTGGGATATTATTGAACTGTTGATTTCATGCATTATGTTTATTTTATTAGTCGGGTTTATTATTTTATTGAATTTCAATCATCTTCCATATTCGTAGTTTGATTATGTTTAGTTTATGCTCTGGATCATATAATTATGTCACTATGTGTTCTAAGTTAATTATAATGTTATTCAGTGGTGTTTGCTTGATGAATTTATTTAGTACCTGAAGTACTGAATAAATATGATTAGATTTATATAACTCTGTAGACATGACATCTGGGGATAAATGTGTGGCAGATAGTGCGACAACACATACTATCCTGAGAGATAAGTCGTACTTTATTAATTTCATGTCTATTTGTAGCAAGACCTCTTTGATAACTAAATGAGGCACATTAGTTTTGATAGATGGTTATGGCAATGTCCACATTATGTTATCTCATGGCACAACTTTTGCCATTAAAGTAGCTCTTTTTCCTCCACGTTCCAGTAGAACGATGTTGAACTTTAAAGATATTTGAGCTAATGGTCATTATGTTGAAACCATTAAAGAAAAGAAATCGAATTTATGTGCATCACCTCTAACATGTACAACCAGAAGCGAACATATTAGGAAAATTAGAGGAATTTTTGACACGGTTATGTAGAACCACAATTTGAATGCCAGAAGCATAAGTTGTCGATTGCTCGAAATCAAGTAATTTGATTATATGTCAGCATATGCACATACATGTAATGATTCAATATTTTTCTTGGAGGGAATCCAAGAAGATATATGTGGACTATGTATCACCATCTATAACTTAAATTTAGAACCTTAGACAGGTGATCTCTTACCCGCTCAAATTGCGGACTGTCACTTTGATGAGACTATCTTCCCGCCGTTAGGGGGAGAAAAGAACGTCCACAATAACGTTCCTGAAGAACGGCGTGAAGTCTTGTGGGACGACCCCACCGTGTCATCAAGATCCCCTACCTCAGAGAATTTATATATAGATTAATAGATCATCCACACTAACTTTCTTGAAGAACGGCATGAAGTCATGAGGGACGACTACTAAATCTGCAAAAAATGTGAACACTAATGTTCCTGAAGAATAACGTGAATTCGTGTGTGGCGAATAATGCCGAACTCATTCTCTGGTTTGAAAAAGTGACGAGATCTCAAATAAGCCTCCAATGATAGATGTTCTAGAAGGACAATTGCGGGTAGGCCATCAATCTATGCTAACTAGTCTTGCCTCCATTCATAGGAGAGGGGGAGCGCAATGGGACGAAATGATTCTCACCTCCGGAAGTGGATGAATGCCCAACAATTGAATCCGGTTAGCACTAGTATAAATGGGATCTCACCTTATCCATCTCATAAAATAATTCCGGACTATGGATTCGTCCTGCATACGAAGTCGGGGGACGCCTCGACATTAATATTCATTCCCGTGAATAGGAAAAACTCGGTTAGTTATTCATGCATGAACGAGATGTGGTATTGGGATGAAATGATCATCGATGATAAACTTACCTACACAGTAGCTACTGAATGTTTTAACGAGTGAAGATATAAAACCTCGATCAATTGATAAGTGTAAACAAAGGGATGATGGCTGAAATGAAAAAAAAATACAATCCAAGCTGAATTTGATTCCTTGATAAAATGAAGAGTGTAGAGACCAGTAGTTACTACAACTACTTGAATTTCACCCATGAGATATAAGTGGGTACTCACAAAGAAAAGAAACGAGATTGGGAGCCAAAAATCTCATCTCATACCTCAAACGAGATTGGGAGC
Organism: Erythranthe guttata; assembly: GCF_000504015.1. Next base: position 576,764 of record NW_012194833.1, read on the forward strand.
CATTAAGCTCATCTCATAGCTCAATGAATGAAATGAGATTGGGAACCAGAAGATTCATATCATAGCTCAAACGAGATTGGGAGCCAGGAGACTCATCTCATAGCTCAAGGAATGAAAGGAGATTGAGAACCAAAAGATTCATCTCATAGCTTAAACGATATTGGGAGCTAGAAGACTCATCTCATAGCTCGAATGAGATAGCGAGCCAGAATACTCTCATAGTACAATGATTTATGAGCAAATGAGATTGGGAGCTCGAAGACTCATCTCATAGTTCAAGGATTTCTTCAGCAACCTGAGATTGATTTTAAAGAGGTATACTCTCTCATGATAAATGTTATTAAATGCGTGGTCAACAAGTATCTTACGGGGATCTCGATACAAGTATGTATATGAAAGTTCCAGAAGGACTTCAATTTCCCGAAGCAATTAGTTCAAGACATGGAACATAAAATCAGTTGGGCTGAGACGTTCACTTTAATTATGACTAGAAATATTCCAGAAGAATATAGGATAATCGCCTAAGTGAACAATTGCTCGGAAGAGAATAGGCGATCAATAATTGGTTTTGATTGTTCTTATTTCTACAATTTATATTAAGGATTTGAACTTGATTTGGTTGATTTGGACTACTGAAGAAGTCATGTAAAAAAAACTCAATTGTTGAAAATTTGAGTTCAAGATCAAAGATCTAAAGAAGACTCTCGACCGACTTAAAATTTATCATGTCAATTGGATTTATGTCCATCAATCGAATTACATCTAGAAGATGTTATGGATAAAGAGAAATTATCGAGTAACACCTATGGGAGTTTGACAGTGATATAGGTCCAATAATTCATTATGTCCCATGGAGGAGGACGAGGAAGTGTTGGCACTAGAAGTGCCATACTAAATGCAATATGTGCATTATTGTACTTAACTCCATGTACTCGATATGATTGTGATTTTCGGTAAGTTTGTTAAGTAGATTTAGCTCACCTCACATACGATGTATGCATCACTGAATGATGCAAAGCTTGTGATTCATATTGGCATTGACCAGAAGTCATACCCTCACAAAACTTGTTCCCAAAATATATTGTTTTGTATTCAAAATATCGTTATGTCTTGGATATTGTTAAGTGTAAATTAGTGGTCACTTAGTCGAATCATGCAAATTTTTTTGCTTTACGAGGTAGTGCGTGAATATGCACATGGCCTGAAGCCATGATTAGGCATGTTCGAGATTCCTGTGAATTGGTTAACACAGAAGATCCTACGAGATTGTATTTGACTGTAATGCAACATGCATTGAGCAAAAGAAGATGAGCTTCATTAAATGTGACAAATCCAAGAGCATAGTTGAGGTTTTCTTCAATCAACAACAATAAGAGCTCAAACAATAATGATCCAGCAGATCATGATTTAAGGTAACTACGCTAACTTATTTACTAAGTCTTCGCCTAAAGTCACTTTGGAAAACCATGTTAAGGCTATTGACTTGCGTAGATTATACGAACTCGCTCCCTTGTAGACATCATGGGGAGTTAACTTGAGGGGGAGTATCCTGTAGGTACTCAGTATCCAGAAGATACCCGGGGTGCCACGTTGTACTTTTTTTCCTTCGTGCGAGATTTATTTTTCCCACAGGGTTTTCGTTACTCGACAAGGTTTTAATGAGGCAACATTTGTTGATTGAAAAGATTGTGCGTTGTACTCTTTTCCCTAACCGATGTTGTTTTTTCCCAATGGGTTTTATGACTCGGAAGGTTTTAACGAGGCAACACAAAAAGCACAATAGTGGTTCGATAGGAAACCAATGGGGAGTGTTGTAAATAATATGGAATGTATGGTTTCCTAACTTAATCACTTTGAGGGTCTTTTCAACCTCCCACTAGTGTAAACTTCCCACATCTTAGTCCCATGATGTGTGTAGGAAATAACTTCCATGGAACTCCCATTTGTAACTCCTCCTTGTAACTTCCGGTGGCTTACACCTATATTAATGAGAAAAACTCCCTCCCCATTGATACCCACAATTATCTCTCTACGGATTGTTGTTCTTTGCATTATCTTTGTCTCTCTTTATCTTGTTATTTACATTCTTATGTATTTCCACAATCACAAACCAAAGAGCTAGATTAAATAGGCGATTTTACAACAAATAAAAATTAAATTTGGGTGAATCATGAAAATTGTTCAAATCTAGAGCTAGAATAAAATAAATAAATAAAATAATCCCCGGCAACGGCGTCAAAAAACGTGTTGGTTGTAAATACCTACACGCAAGTACACGTATTCGTACAAGTAATATATGGATTTTTAAGTGCAAGTATCGATCCCACAGAGAATATTTAATTATTTAATTCTAGACGCTAAATCCTACCAATTGTGATTAAGCCCACCCTACACAGTTGAATGTTGAGTAATTATTCTAAATTAACTAAACTAAATTAAAGCAAATTAAAAAGGCAAGAGCAAGAAAACAATTAAGTACGGAGATTAATCAGAGAAACAAGCGTAGGATTTTATTCTTCCCCTATGCGATTATTAATTCCACATTTCCTTCAATTATGCAAATTATTAAATCGGATTACCAACCTGAGATGCTAAATTAATCATAACCCGCTTCCGCGTGTATTACAATTCTAATACTCTAGATTCAATTACTGTATTCCTACGCAATTAACTCTGAAACACAACATGAAGCACAAATCTCAATAATGGCTACCTAAGAGATTAATTATATTCCTAATACTACAAATGCTCTTCTACCCAAGTTCTAATTATTAACTCGATCTTCTGATTCATGCGATTATCAATAACAGAAAAGCAAATAAAGTGGTCAGTTTCATGCACTTAATAAAACAAGTAGAAGAAATAATCCGGAATTAAAACTTGCATAAAATCATAGAAAATGGTTCATAAATCCCCCGTAGAGTTTAAAATAAAATCCTAGAATTAAAAGAGTTAGCTAGTCATGATTAAAGTAAAAACGAAATTAAAATAATTTATGGAAGATAAAACTGTTGAGCCCCCGCCGGGATAGCACGAACTCCACATTGGTATGATATTGTCCAGACTGGGTCGGGCCCAACTGGTTTTGCTCTTGGGTTTCCCCAAAAGACCTCATACCAATGGAGTTACTATCCCCTCCTTATAAACCATAGATCTTTCCCATATTTAAGCGATGTGGGACATTGTTTGCACCTCAACAATCCTCCCCTCGAACAAAGTACCACATAGGTCGGACCACAAAGGACCACCGAGCCTCCCCTCAATTTGCGCCTGGGCCTCACACCATCTTTGTTTCAGAGCGCACCGAGCCTCGAACAAAGGAACACCGAGCCTCCCACCTAGAGCTCGTCGAGCCGCCTCCATTTGCGCACCGGGAGCTCACCATTTTTGTTCGGCACCGAGGATTCGGGAATTTCCACCACGTGGTTATGTCTGGGCCATGGCTCTGATACCACTGTTGGGCCCCCGCCGGGATAGCACGAACTCCACATTGGTATGATATTGTCCAGACTGGGTCGGGCCCAACTGGTTTTGCTCTTGGGTTTCCCCAAAAGGCCTCATACCAATGGAGTTACTATCCCCTCCTTATAAAACCATAGATCTTTCCCATATTTAAGCGATGTGGGACATTGTTTGCACCTCAACAAAAACTATGGATGGAGTCTTCGAATTCTTCATTATTGCTTCTTTGCTCTTGAAATTGCGTAAGAAGATGACTCCCAATTGTGTGCTTGAGATGGCTTTTTAGGGTGGGAAAATTGGGGAAAATGTAGTTTCCTTGTAACTTTTGGAAGTTTCTTTACTGCGCAGTCTTTCCTTCTCGGGTGTTTGACTTCTCCAATTTTGTTCACATTTTCTTCTAAATTGTAGTTTTGACCCACAACTTATTCAATTCTTCAATTTGTGCCTGAAACATAATAAATTATAACTTGAAGCACCAATTATCAATCAAATATACTAAAAGCTCAAATTAAAAGATATGATTAAGTGTAAAATAATACACTTAACATGTGCTAAAAATCATGTTTAATTCAGAGGTAGAACTATAGATCTCAACTAGATTAAAGACATGAAACATAAGTTTTTCGTTCTCATTATCTGAATCCTTATTACCATCAAAATCATCATCACTCTTCCGTCGTAATATCATCATCCCCAACTTCACAATAATCTCTCTACAAGAGTCCAGTCATTATCCTTTCGTACCCATTCTACAGCAGCATCTGTATTTTCAAAATACGTTTTATCAACGGCGACAACGGCGGAATAATCTTTGGTTGGACCTTTCTTCATCTTCGTTAAAGATATTAGTAGCAGCGGTGGCGGAGAGATTGTTGGGATCACCGACGGACACCATCCGATTAAGAATTTCCTGATTTGAGGGCTCATGACGAGACTGAGTTGGGCTAATTGGATGGTTTCGAGTGAATATTGAGATGTGTTTGAACACTTCAAAGGGGTGGAAGTAGAGAAAGGCACCACCCACCGGCTAGACAAAGAGAGAGAAAACTGGTAGAGGTGGTTGATTGGGCCCAATTTTGTAAGCAAATTGTGAGGACAAATTAGTAAATGTACAATAAAATGAACAGTGTGAGTTTTGTTAACGTTGACCATAAATAACATGGGCTATTTTGATACGTTTTGTAGTTGAGGGGATGTTTGTGACAAAACCTATAATTCTGGGGTGCAAACTGTATTTTCTCCTCAATTTTATAGCCAAAAGGTGAAGTAGGGTGGAAAATGCCAAATAAACTGTAATTGGAGGGTGTATTCTGCCATTTTTTCAATTTAAGGGTGCAAAATGTCAATGACATATCATTCAAGGGTGCAAAGTGTCAATTATCCATTATTCAAACACAATACCAGTATTATAAATAATAATAAGAGTAATAATACAAGCTTCAACCAACCACAATATTATAAATAATAATAAGAGTAAAAAGCAGTTTACCCCCTAAATTAAAGCCCGTTTTGCACTTTGCCCCCCAAACAAAAAAAGTTTGCACGTTTTTACCTGAACTCGTTAATTCATTGCACGGTGCCTCCTAAAAGGAATATTCCGGCAATTTTGACGGAAATATGACTACACGTGTATTGCACATGAGATTTGCAGGGGCAAATTGGTCACGTCCCTTACATTATATATTTTAATATTTAAAATAAAATAATAATAATAATAATAAATAAATAAAAAAGAAAAAGAACAAAAATGAGTTGTCATCCACTCATCCCGTAGACCACCATGGCACCACCATTGAAGCAGTCTTGCAGCAGCTGCTGGACTTTCTCCATTTCTTCTTCATCTTTCGTTTTTTTTTCTTTTATTTCTTTCAATTTTTTTTCTCCCTTTCTTTTCCCTGATTCTAAATCTTTTTTTTTTTTGAGAACAACAATTTATCAATTCAACAACGACTATCAATTATAAGGAAGATAATAAACAACAAGCTAAGAACCTCAAATTCAGAACGATGGAATATTAAAATCTGAAGAGACGACCCAAACTTAAATCTTCTTTCGTTTGTTTTTTTCTTATTTTCTTTCAATTTCTTTTTCTCCCTTTATTTTCCCTGATTCTAATTCTTCTTTCTCGTTCATCACTTAGTCTCCGTAATCCAGTTCCCACAGAGTCCGCCGCCGCGATTAACCTGAACAACTTCACCACAACAAACCGAGAACCGACTCCGACAACGAGACCCACCCCCAAATCCCAGCCCACAACCGCCCACCATCCCATTGCGAAACGACTACGTTTTGACGCCGACGACGAGGCTAATGGATTAATTCCGCTAGTGTCGCACTCATGGTGTCGGCTTTGGAGACCCGAAAATTTCGATTGGTTGTACAGATCTTGGCTGGATACTTGAAAAATCAACTGATTCGGGTTATTCCAAATCATTGTCACCTTCACCTATGGCCGTGAAGGGAGGAGTGAGGCTGGCGGTCGTCGGAAAATTAAGGGACTTGTTGAAATGAGAGTGTCTGGTTCTTTGGATTGGGGGATGAGTTGGATTTGGGTGGTGTGGGCGACGGATGACTGAGTTTGTTTATTTTTCTTTATTTTTTTTTTAATAATTAATTTATAATTAACATATAAGATGTAAGTGAAGGGACAAATTTATCCTTCAAATATCACGTGCATCGCACATGTTTTAACATTCTGGTCAAAATTGCCGGAAAATTAAGTTTAGGGGGCACCGTGCAACGAATTAACGAGTTAAGGTAAAAATTTGCAATTTTTTTTTGTTTGGGGGGTAAAATGCAAATCGACCTTTAATTTAGGGGGCAAACTGCTTTTTACTCTAATAATAATATCAATTATTTGTATTCAACTTGACAAAAATTATAAACTACTACTACACTTACTTGTAAAGACAATTAATTACTTCAACTGATTATTAAACTTTGCATGTTCTTGTTTGACTTTAGAGACACGCAACAAAGTTGAAAAGATGCGTTTACTTTGACATATATGGATATGCACAGTTTCCCATCTTCTCTCATATTCCGGACAATTAACAAAAATAAATCCTCAAAGCGTTTCAATTAGTTCAGATATGGCAGAGGCATCTCTTAATGTACTTGTTGGAAGTCTGTGCTCATTGATCCAAGCTGAGATTGGACTGATTATCGGTGTGGATGAAGAGATGAAGAAGCTCTCGAGCACCCTAACCGCCATTCAAGCTGTGCTCGAAGACGCCGAGATAAAGCAGCTTCAAAGCAAGTCCATACATAATTGGCTCGTCAAACTCAACGATCTTGCCTATGATATTGATGACATATTGGACGAGTGCGCAACTGAAGTCTTGAAATTGGAGCACATAAGCAGCAAATCAAGACGCTATAGCTTGAAGAAACTTCTGTTTCAACGCAAAATTGGAAGAAGGATGAAGCGAGTCACGCAACAATTGGATGCGGTTGCCGCAGAGCGTGATAAGTTCCATTTGCGTGAGACGACTGTACGTTATAAGCCGATCGAGTTTGCTGCCGCGCGTGAGACCGGTTCCAGTTTGAACGAGCCTCATCTTGTATACGGTAGAGAAGAAGATACAGAGAAGATTGTTGGCATTCTAGTCAACCAGGTGAAAGACAATCGGGGAATTACCATCCTGCCCATAATTGGTGTCGGAGGCCTTGGCAAGACAACCCTCGCTCAATTAGTCTACAAAGATCAACGTGTCGTCGAGCATTTCGACAAAAGAATTTGGGTTTGCGTCTCTGGCAATTTCGATCTCAAGACTGTAATGAAAGCCATGATTGAATCCGGTACCGCAAATTCTTCAGACTTAATGCACTTGGATAGCATACAACACTGCCTATGGGAGTTGCTGAACCAGAAAAGATACTTGCTTGTATTGGATGATGTTTGGAACGAGGATCAACAGAAGTGGTCTGAATTAAGAAATGCTCTTGCGTGCGGTTCGAATGGGAGTTCGATTATTATCACCACACGCCTCAAAAAGGTTGTTGATATAATGGGAACACTTCCACCGCATTACTTGACGGGATTGTCAGAAGAGCATTGTTGGACTCTTCTACGGGAACGTGCACTCGGACAAGACAAGGATAAATTCTCCAATCTCGAACCCATCGGGAATCAAATAGTGAAGAAATGTGCCGGTGTTCCTCTGGCTGCTAAGGCGCTTGGAGGTCTGTTGCGGTTTAAGAGGACAGAGAATGAGTGGAATTACGTAAAAGAAAGTGAAATATGGGTATTACCTCAAGAAGAAAATCTGATACTACCAGCATTGAGGTTGAGTTATTATCATCTTCCTCTAGAGTTGAGACAGTGTTTTGCTTATTGTGCAGTCTTTCCCAAGGGCACTTTTATTCGGAAAGACGAATTGATCTTTATGTGGATGGCGCATGGATATATTTCATCAAAGGGCGTGTTGGAAGTGGAGGATGTTGGCAACGAAATATGCAATGAGCTAGTCTTGAGATCCCTTTTGCAAATTGTTACGGGTACAAATATTAAAACCAATTTGATTATGCATGATCTCGTTCATGATCTCGCCCAATCAATCATGGAGGACAGAACCACAGGAGCACATATCCAGAGGAATCTGACAAGCACTGCACCGAATAGCAAAATACGCCAGGTAAATTTACGAAAAAAATCTGTTGCCTTCCCTACGAGTAATCAACCTGAGATGGACATGCCTTTCATCTTGACGAAATTTTGTCGTTTGAGGATACTAGATGCAAGCAGGACGGGGATAAATGAATTGTCATATGCAGTAGGCCGTCTGAAACATTTGCGACACTTGAATTTGTCCGAGACTGGAATTCGTACCCTCCCCGAGTCGTTATCCAGTCTTTGTAATTTGCAAGTTTTGAATTTGGATTACTGCAAGGATCTCGTAGCTTTACCGAAGAAGACGAGATGCTTGATTAATCTCCGTCATCTACTTTTAGAATCATGCAAATCACTAAAGGAGATGCCATCTAAAATCGGAGAACTTACCTGCCTCAGAACATTGAGTCTGTTCGTTGTGGGCCGTGATAGAGGTAATCGGCTCGAAGAATTACAGGGCTTGAACCTCGGTGGCAGGCTAACAATTTCTCATCTGGAGAGAGTGGAAAACCCCGTCGATGCAAACAAGGCAAATCTTAGAGAGAAGAAAAACCTTCACCGTTTGAGTTTAGTGTGGGGAAGTGACAACATTGCATCAAAATTAGAGGTGGAAGAGAGAGATGAAAAGGTGTTGGAATCACTCGAGCCTCACCGAAACCTCAAAAGTTTAGGGATTCGGGGATTCGGGGGTAGATTTTTTCCGATTTGGATGTCGAATTCGACTCTGGACAAAGTAGTCGAAATCCACATATCATACTGCGAGAATTGTTTGCGTCTACCACAACTGGGAGAGCTACCTCATCTTAAGTCCTTGACTTTGGATAATGTGGCGGCGGTGGAGTACATTATCGAGGGTCAAGTTCGTAGTGGAAATACGTTATGCGTAAATTTTCCATCTCTGGAAACTCTGTATTTGCGTTCTCTCCCGAATCTCAAAGGGTTGTCGAAAGAGGAAACGACCAGAGAAGCGTTCCCAAATCTCGAGAAGCTATGCATTCTGCATTGTTCTTCATTGGTAATGCCGCCACTCTCATACCTAAAAAAATTGAAGACTTTGAGCTGCAGTAGCTCAACTCTGGCTTCACTGTCGAACCTGTACACCGTTAATCTCCTTCTCGTGGACATTGACAAGAATACGACATGCATTCCAATCAAGACGCTGCAAAACCTAACCAGTCTCGACGATTTGTGGATCTACGGAGCACACGAGCTCTGCTTGCCGGAAGAAGGGCTGAAATCCCTAAAATCACTAAAACGCTTGCATGTAGTGGATAGCGAGAAGCTGGCGTGTTTGCCTCAATGTTGGTTGCGAAACTTGACTTGTGTAGAGGAACTAGAAGTAAGCCGATGCTCGGAAATAGTGGATCTTCCGGAAGGTATTAAATATCTTCGCTGCTTGAAAGAGCTGAAGCTCGACGATCTTTCTAAGATGGTGCGCGTGCCCGAAGCATTGCAACACATTGCGTATTCGCTCCAATCTCTAAAACTGCACCGCCTTCATGTGCTGAGTTCACTGCCGGAGTGGTTGGATGGTTTGAAATGTCTTGAATCACTGGATATTTACGATTGCTCGAAGATAGCATCGATTCCGGATAGTGTGAAAGGAATGACGAATCTTCGGTATCTGTGTGTGGAGAAATGCTCGGAATTGGAAAGGCGGTGCGAGAGAGGGGATGGGGAGGACTGGCACAAGATAGCGCATATTCCACGCCTGCAAATTGGTGAACGCTGATGATTAATGGAGAACAATTCATCGACTACCTCATTCGAATTCTGTAAGTTTACAGGAATTATTTTGGAGGTTAGAAATGTAGAAATTGAGCAAACTTTCAAACAATTTCTGTCAATTCGAAGGGGAATGCTTTCAAATTTCAATTGTAAACTCATTGAGTTATTTCAAAAGAAAAAGAAAATTAGCTTATTGAATTTATTACCCTATATGAAAATCGCAACTGTGCTTTCCCCCGTATCATAAGAAAGTAAGCAAATACCCTCTGATATTTATTTTTAGACAATATACTCAGACGGTTTGTAGAACATACACCTGGTGAAATGCACCATATGGTTTTACACCATTGATCTATCCATAATAACACACATTCATGTGCATGTGTGCTTAGTTGGTAGTTATTTATGTAAATCTATGATTTAAAACTACATGGTGTATTTCATCGGGTGTAGGATCTCATAAGCCCACACACACACGACCTAATTAACTTTTTGCCGTTGACCGGTTGTGAAAGGACAAAAACCACCCCAGGAGGTTTCTGCAAAAAAACTAAGGGACCAAATTAAGAATCGCTTCATTATTGGACAAGTTGAAAAATAAAATGTTCATGGTTGTCTGTTCGAGCTCACCAAAAAAATAATGCGCGTATACGCAAGGGACGTGTTTCAGCCTTGAGCGAGTCCATGGTTATCGTACGTAGGCAGCAGAGTCAACTTTCTGTCTCGTTCACAAATTTTGAGGTGTTTTTCCGGGAGTATTTTGATCTAGAAAAAATCGTAGCTTCGTTTGTAATCTTTGGTCCTCCAAATTTTCTCGCTCTCTCTTTCTTTTTTGGTGATTAGCCTCCTAATTTATGTTTAAAGATGTGTCTGAATGTTCCAGTAAAAAGATAAGATTTATTTGTTTTTTTACATTTTTTCTTATTCTTGGTGTTGGATTTTAATTTTTAAGTCATAGGAATTGTTTTGGTTTTAGTTCATCAAAGTTGTGTCTTATAGATTGTTATTGAATATGTGTTTAGTTATCTTGATCTTCTTCAAGTGTTTTTGTTCATTTCACTTTTCATGGTGGAGGATGGTACTCCTTGGTTAAAATATTCCTTTTTCCTTTCCCTGCAGTTTTTAATGAGATGATGTGTTATATTTATGTCGTAATACTTTTTTATTTAATCAATAATTTTTTTAATTTTTTTTTAATATATGTTACTTCCACATATTTTAAATTTCGTATATACTTAACAGTAAACAATGATAGCCCGTGTATCACATGGTAAATACTAATACATATATATATATATATATCAGAACAAATGAAAACTGGTTATTCGGATTTTTTGCATAAAAAGCATTACACAAACCCAAAATAGTCGGGTACCCGACTATTTCGGGTCAGGGTCGAGTTTTCCTTTATTTATAAATGTCAAAAAAATTCTGCCATATTCGGCAGTACAGTACAGAAGACACCCAAAACAAATTATCAGAAAAAAAAAAAAAAAACACAACAAAAAAGGACATTACAACAACATCAAAGTCCAACAACCAAATTACCATTATCAACTGTACACGAAAAGCTACAAAACAAAGAAAACCGAAAAGAAAAGTAGGCTTAATAAACAAAACAAAGAAAACCGGAGTATTCAAAAACCAGAAAGCCAATACACACACATAAGATAGAGATGACTGAGATGACTTCAAAAGTCCATCACCAAAGTGGGAATACCAGAAGTTGAGAAAAAAAAAGAGGAAAAGAAGAGAAAGAATCAAAAAAGCGGAGAGGAATTCGTCGGGTGAAGAATCACAATTCAAAGTAGAACAAGAGAAAAGAAGAGAAAGAATCAAAAAAGCGCTACTTCAAAATTCAAATCAAAGCATTCTAACCAAAATAATTTAATTTGCACAAACCAAATAAATAATAACAAAATTCCCTGCAAATACCACATATAAAAAAAAGGGTTTGTATAATACCTATAAGACATAATTTAATACATAGGATAAATTACAACCACACCCTGAGGTATGGTCAAATTACGAAAACTCCCTCTTGTTTGCGGTTTCAAATTTAGTCGAATCTTTGAGATTTTATGGAATATTATCACTTATGTACCCGTTTTATCCCATTCGAACTCCACATTTTGAAGCTTGATGATCATAATACGTGTTTTTTGGCTTGTATATATCAAATTGTGGTGCATCAGAAATTATATTTTTACACAAAACGAGTACAAACTAGAGCACATTCCATGAAATCTAGATGATTGTGTATAATTTGACACCGTAAGAGTGGAGGTGTAAGAAAAAATCATAGTTGAGGGGATAAATGTAAATTATTCAAACAAGAGGGGATTTTTCATAAATTGACGATACCGTGGTTGTAATTTACCCTAATACATAAAAACAATAAAGAAGACATTCAGACACCACACCCATTTCTTATGCATATTGTATACGGTTTATATTTGTTCTTCGATAAATGAGAGTTCAAACAATGAGACAAAACACAAGGACACAAACTATAACCCAAAAAGAAAACATTAAAACTAAAGCACAAAAATGTATTTTTTTCGCGTCGGAATATTTTTAGTTTTGTCCCGACAAAATTCCAAGATCCGAACAATATTAGGAGAAACCAAATACAAATTTTAGGTGGTCACACAGAATACTTTCTGTCACATGAAATGAGCCAATCTTAGCCCTTAAAATCAAAAGGCACATGCAATTACAATATATATATAGGCCCCGTTTGGTTGACAAGATAAGAGTAGCCAAGATAATATTAAATAGACTGATGAAACCCAATTATTTTATTGGAGCTTGCGACGTCCAACAAAAAAAACATACTAGAAGGCAAGATAAGCCATGATTAAATAATTTTGGTGGGTCGACCAAACAATTTATTGGAGATACCAAACATCAAATTAAGTCCAACTACTAAGTTAATCTTGGCTTATCTCGGCAGCCAAACGGGACCATATAATTTAAGGAGCCAAATACATAATCCACATAATCATAAATCAGCCAAGTACCTATTTTTCGTTGGTTAGCTTCGAATTGACCAGTTCCTTCGAGCAGATGTTTTACGGTTTTAATATTTCCTTTTGCCAATAACTGTTTGCGACGTACACTTGACCACCAAGTTCACTCAAATGAGGCCCAATATATCTCCCAAAAAATTTATCATCGGGCAACTTGCAAATTGTCGAGAGACCAGGCCAATAGTTAATCAGATTCCTACTTTCAAGAATCCCCAATATTTGAAACCTCGGCTTATACTTATTCTCGATGCTGCACGCAAGAGAAACCGGGTTATTCACGAATGATGAAATACTGAACTTCCCTGTTTCGAGCACAAGTTCTTTTACGGTCTTTATCTTCTCCGGTGATTTCGTAAACAACGTCGGCGCCTTCCTGAACATTGCCAACGTTTCCGTTTCCGAAAATCCCAAATCCCGAAAAGCCTGCACCTTCCGCTCCCACGTCTCCTCGCTCATCATGGAAACAACCCTAATCGCATAGGCAAACATTTTCGAGCTCCGATTGAACCCAATTCTTTCGATTCTTTCAACGGACTTCTTCATGATCTCGGTCTTGATCAGAAGACACCTCGGGTTATGATAGAGTATGACGAGAATACGCTCCATGGGTACGCCGTAGCTCTTCAAGAATTCGACGTTGGGCACCATATTCTTTTCCAAATCGACCGTCAGAAACCACGAGCACAACCGTAAGAGTCTTGCCACGTCATGATTGGAACCCAACAGGCGTTTTAGAACGGTTAACGAGGGGACGATGATGTTGTCGACGCTCGAATGCAGAATTGTCAGATTATTCGTGATTATATCGCCGATGTCTTGTGAAGAGAACCCCAAATCTTGGAAAATCTTGATCTTGGGTTTGATGGTTTTCTCGACACTCGACGCGAGAAGTCGAGGCCTGTACTTGACGAGCTTCTCCAATTGGGTGGTCGAAAAGCCGCTATCTCTGAAATACGAGAGTACTGAATCGGCTTTTACTGGGTCGGTGGGATTACTGAATCTCAAATCTGAGTCAACTAGTGAAGCCACCTCGGGGGATAAGTGGTGTTTATGCAATAAGATATCAAGAACAGTAGGTGCGGCGACGAGGGTTTGGGAAGTAGAGAAAAAATGGGAATTGCAGAGAGATAATAAAGAGTGATTCGAGATTGGAGAGGTGAGATTTCGGCGTATGAGTGCAATCATCTTTGCAAATTGAATGCGTAAATCATTTGGGTTTATAGAGGAAGATTACTTACTTGCCTGAAGATTGAAGCTTCGAAGCCATCCGTGGTTGTGAGTAGTTAATTCGGATTTTAGGGATTTGGGGCTCTCCCCAATTTGAATTTGGGGTTCTGTTTTGTGTAGAGCTACAGTTATGTTTAGGGATTGGGCAATTTTCACTATTTCTCTTAGGGCGTTGCTATTTGCAGCGGAACTTTTGCCGAATGCAGCATAATCATTTTTCATTTGTTTTTTAGAAATTCTCTCTCCTACTCTCATGACATTTGAATTTCGGAAAATATTTCGACTTTGAAGGCGTAGCAAACGCATGTTTACGACTAGATCTAGGTAAATTTTCGGAAAAATGAAATAAAATTTGAACTTCCCGTTCTTCAGGGTACGAAAATTGAAGATTCTTCAAGCAATCGTGCTCTGCAGAACGGTTGCTTGAAGAACTTCAAGTGTTCGTGCCCTAGAGAACGGGAAGTTCAATTTTTTTTTTTTTTTTTGGAAAATTATTGGGGTTTCGTCCTCTACAGAACGGGGAGTTCAAAAATTTTTGAAGCTCCCGTCTGCGAGCACGAAAACTTGAAGATCTTCAAGTTTTTGTGCTATGCAGAACGGGAGCTTTAAAAATTTTGGGTTTTTTTTTCTTTTTCCCTTTTTGTAATATCGAATTTTTAAATAATTTGTGGAATATCATCATCCTCAAATTCTTCGTCGAAATCACCATCATCACCCTACCAAATTATAAAAAATAATAATTAATATATTAATGATGCTGAAAAATACATTAAAACAAAAAAAGAGGAAAAAAAAACAGAAAAAAAGGAAAGAAAATTAAAACCCAGATTACCGTGTTGTGCAGCATGGTAACTTAATTTTTTTTATATATACTTCGCGTGTTGTACAGCACGATTACCCCTTTAATTTTTTTTTATTTTTTTTCGTTTTTACCTCATAAAAGTATTCCGGATCGGGCATCGAAGTTGTTGTTGTTTGTTTTCAAATTTGTCGAACGAGCTTCAAATTCTAAGTCTTCGATTTTTTTTAGTTGAGAGAGTTTCGATTTTTTTAGATAGTTAAAAAATTGACAAATGAGACTACCACTGCAAATAAGCCAATTTCAGTAAAATTTCTGTTGCAATTAGCATTTCAGTTTTTCTAAGACCAAATATTTCTCAACACCATCTCTAAATCCCGAAAAAGAAAAAAGAAAAATCAAATCCTCTCCAAATTTCGAAAATACAAAAATATGTACATGTTGGGTTTTTCCCAATGTTTTGAAAACCCAACCGGGAACCGGAGGTAGATCCGGGCCGGTTCTTCATATAAACCCGTAAATACCAAAAAATCGGGTTAATGTAAAAAACCGGACAAAATTTCCGGTTCGACGGAAAACCAAAAAGCCGGTGAAAACCGATTTTCCTGAAAATGTTGGTAGAGGGCTATAGTTTTAAGGTGGTGGCCGGAAAGAAGAAGAAATGAAAGAGAATATTGGCCACGAGTTTCATGTGCGGCCGGATCTGAGGATGTAGTATAGGCTGATGATTATAAAAAGAAAATAAGGAGATAAAGAAAATATCGGCCTACTTCTACGTCGGATATGTCGTAAAACCCTTTGGGTCCATTTGGATGGAGGGATTTGGGGAGGGATTTGATTTAGGGAATGAATTTGAAATGACTCCAATTTTGGAGTCGTTTGAAATCTATCATTATTGCTCCAAAATCAACTAAAAAGGAGGGGTGGAGATTTGAAATCCATCTCCAAATCCCTCAATCCAAACAAGTCGGATTTGTTATTATTGATTTGAAATCCGTCCCCCAAATCCCTCCATCCAAATGCACCCTTTAAGTGTGTTGATGGAACACGATAAAGTCAATTGAACTTTAAACAAAATTATTTTGGTTCAACCATCTCTGTCTACTTGAATCAAATATTTAGAATACCAACTTTTATTGGAATACTAACTACATGTAAACCTCTATAAATTAATACAGTTAGGATCAGGGAAATTCTATTGATTTAACGAATTATTAAATTATAGAGTTAATAATTTAACATGTTTTCACCGAGTCAGGATTGGGAGAAACTATTATTTAATTGAGGTTATTAATTTATAGGTTCTACTGCAATCACATAATATCCCAAGTTATTTTTATCTATTTAAAAAAAATCATAAATCAAAAAATCAACCATTCAATAATCTGATGATCGTGATGGTGCCTGCCTGGTGAATGACTGTTTGTCGGAAAGAAGAAAAAGATGGGTTGTGGACCTGTGGTGTTGCGGATGGAAGAATGAGGGTTATAGAAGAAAATAATGTATAAAAGAAAAGTACATAATATATAATTTTTGTAAATGGGTGTATGATAATATTGGTGTTTTATATTGTAAAGTTGTTGGCCGAAAACCTACACGCAAGTGCACGTATTGTACAAGTAATATAGTGGACTAAAAGTCCGGATATCGAACCCACAGGAAATATTTAATTATTTAATCCTAGACGCGAAATCCTACCAATTATTATCAAGCCCACCCTACACAGTCGAATTTAGAGATAATTAACTAAATTATACTAAATTAAAAAGCAAACAAAAACAAGAAAACAATTTAAAACGAAGATTTAATCAAAGTAAACAAGCATAGGATTTTATTCTTCTCCCTATGTGATTAGTACTCTCCCAATTCCTTCAATTATGCAAGTAATTAACCCGAATTATTAACCTGAGATGCTAAATTAATCATAACCCGCTTCCGCGTGTATTACGATTCTAATACCCTAGATTCAATTACTGTATTCCTACGCAATTAATTCTAGAACATAGCATTAAACACAAATCTCAATAATGGCTACCTAAGAGATTAACTATATTCCTATGTTAATACCAATGTTTTGAAAACCGGACCGGACATCGACCCGGCCAAGCTATCGGGTCACGGTTGGACCGGTTCAACCGGGGTCCAACCGGGTTTTTTATTATTTTTTTATATATAATTATTTTATTAATTTAATACCTCAAATATAATATATTTTATAATTTTATATTTCCTTCCCACTTTTATCACTTTATCTACTCCACCTTTTTTATAAAAAAATAATTTAAAATTACTAATTTTCTTCTCTCCACCTCTCTCTCTCTCCTCTCCCCCCTCTTTCTCTCTCTCTCTCCTTTCTTCTTCCTCCCGACTCTTCACAGGTCCCCATCCCCTTCTTTTCGTTCATCTACTTTTCTTCTCTTCGTTCTCTGTTTATTCTTAATTATCATCATCTCCACCCACACATATACTTTATTTTCTCAAATTATTTTTACATTTTTTTTCTTTATTTTCACTTTCACCTTCGTTTTCTTTTCCCGGTAGAAAGTTATGGCGGCCACAACTTGGATTGGGTTAGATACTACCCAGATCTGTCTAGATCCGTTCACCAACAACCTTTCCCGTCAAGATTCATTTACCTACGACCACCATTGATGTAGATCCGACATTGATATTTTGTTTTGAGCTGAAAACCGGTTTGAGGACTTGGTTTCGGGTTAACCGGTTCTTACCGGTCCAACCGGAATTTTTGCTGTTGACCCGGTTTTTTGAGCTTTTTGGGTTTTCACATTTAACCGGACCGGACATGGCGGCGGTTCGCGGTTGAACCGGTCGGACCGGCCGGTCCGGTCCGGTTTTCAAAACATTGGTTAATACCACAAAGGCTCTTCTACCACAATTCTAATTATTAACCCGATCTTCCGATTCATGCGATTAACAATAACATAAAAGCACATAAGGTGATCAAATTCATGCACTTAATAAAACAAGTAGGAGAAATAATCCGGAATTAAAACTTGCATAAAATCATAGAAAAGGGTTCATAAATCCCACATAGGGTTCCAAATAAAATCCTAGAAATAAAAACTTAGCTACTCGTGATTCTTATGATAAAGAAAATAAAATAAATAAATTAAATAAGAAAAACTATGCTTGAGTCTTCGTTGATCTTCGTTCCTCGCGTTTTGTGGTGTCAAATTTCGTAAAAAGATCCTCAATTGTGTGCTTGGCTTGTTCTTATATAGGGTGAAGAACTTGGGGAAGAAGGCAGCTTCCTTGTGCAATTAAAATTCTTTTACTGCGCAACTTCGGAGTATCGGACGGGGGTCTCACAATTTGCACTAAAACTGGGACGGGGTCCGAGCTTTAAATATTCAGAATTTTGATATTTTCACTTTTGACCCATATTTTCGCCAAAATTGCAGTTTTGACCCCATACTTTTCCAATTCTTCAATTTGTACCTAAAATACAATAAATCAACTTTTTAAGCACCAATTATCGTTAAAACACACCAAAAGCCCAAATAAAAAGGTACGATAAAGTGTAAAAATATACACTTAACACACCCCCAAACTTGAACTTTTGCTTGTCCTCAAGCAAAATCTACCAATAAGCAAATAACTCAACTATTACATCTCATCACATAGATCAATGATCAACTTCACGTTTTCAGAACTTGTAATTATAATGACAATTCTTAGGCATTCGCAAGCTCAAAATTCAACAACACTTAGTCACTCACCATTACCAAAAACCACAATTCATACAATTGCTTCAAGCATCCAATATTTGCAAATTAAAGATAGAAAGAATTTATACTTACATGCATATGCTTGACTCCAAATACTCACCAAATTATTCTACTCTACTAATATCGAACATTAAGCTATTGGGATCATTGGGGCTTTGTGGCTTCCAATTGTTAGGCTCTTTGGTTCGAGGTAGGAAATATGGGTATATGTGGCCATTATTCTTGAATTGAGGTGATTACGCCCAAATTTGAAAGATAGGCGTTTGAAACAATGAATTCACCTTTAAGGACTTTAATAAACTCAATTCTTAAGAGTTCAAAAGTCTCCACTTTTGCCTCTTAAGACAATGGATCGAGCCTTCAAAACAATTCAACAACTAGTCCTTATTTCTCCCTTCTAGACTTTTTTTTTTTTTTTTTTTTTTTTTTTTTTTTTTTTTTAAGAAGCATATATATTTATCTTTTTTTTCTTTTCTCTTTTTTTTTCTTCTCTTTTTTTTTTCGAAGAAGAAGAAGGACCTTATAAATTTTTTTCGACCGAACTCCAAAGGGTAATTTTCTAGAATCTCCACCTATTCTACCTTACACATTGGCTAAAAGAAAGAACACCTTTTCTCCGAGGCTCAAATCAAGGTTCTAAGGAATATTTCGATAAAAAGGTCGGCTTGAAAGGCTCAAACGGTTCAAAGAAGGCCCAAATCATATCCCAAATCACTCACAACTCAATACTTCATATCATAACTTTCCTAAGGTGAGTCTTAAAACCGAACATAGCATGATCTAGCACAAATTAATTCCAAATTTAAAATACAAAACATTCAACCAAAGCAATGCACAAAATGTGATTCCTACCAATAATTCGCTTCTAAGTTCCGTTGAATCAAAAGCTAAACAAACATCAAATCCTTATCACACAAAAACAAGCAATCTCATCATCAAACATTGATCATCTCTCATCATCATAAATCATCGATGCATTCGACTCAAGCAATATTTTTTTTTTAAATTCTGGAAAAACGAGAAAAACAATAAATACGAATAAAACCTAATGCATGCAAACTAAAACAAATAAGCACAAAAATAACATGTTTTTCACCCCCAAACTTAAAATTTTCGTTGCCCTCAACGAATTTAGCACAAAGTTTAAGGATAGAAAACACCTGATTTAGTCGGAGTCGATGTGATCGGGGTGCTCCTCCCTAGCTCTCTCATCGGAAATCTCTCTCGCTCCATCTTCATTCGGAATCGTCGATCGGCACGGGAGCTTGAGGCTTCGGGGTCGTCTCGGGCTTGAGGAGCGGCTTTGGAAGAGGAATCGTCGTTTTGGTGGCACTTTTCTTGCCTTTTCCTTTGCCTTTAGAAGATGAAGCTTCACTCATGCGGCTTCTTTTGGTGGAAAAAAAGTTGGGAGATAGGTTGGAATAGATTCGTTGAGAATTGGTTGACAATCGAACTCAAAATTTGGTTGGAGCAAATTATCGAACACCTTGTGGGCGTGCCTTGAAAGAGTAGGTTTTGGAGAATTTGGTTTGATTCTCTAGCTTCCTTTTGTGTGTGAAGAGTTTGAGAGAAGGAAAGAGGAGGGTTTAGGAAATAATGGGGGAGAAAATCTAATTTTTTTTAAAGTTAAAACGCCCCAAAACTAGTCGGACGGCCGTCCCGGTTTTTGTGCTGATTTTCGGACGGCCATCCGACATCTTCTGTCTCCCCACCGTTCACGGGACGGCCGTCCCATGTTTGTGCCTTATTTTCGGACGGCCGTCCCACAGGCAGTGATGCCGTTTGGGGCTTTCTGTTTCCCAGACGGCCGTCTGAGATTTTTCTTGCAATTTCGGACGGCCGTCTGGACCCCCTGACCATGTTTTCGACCTGAAAATTAAAATTCAAAAAGATTAGTTAGAATGCATGCCTATGAAAATAAAAACGAAACGAAAAATTAAAGAAAACTACGAAAACATAAAGCTCGGGTTGCCTCCCAAGAAGCGCTAAGTTTTAAGTCTTCAGCCAGACTTTTCTTCTTAAAATTGTTAAGTCCAATCCAAAGCCTTGTAGATTGCGCATCCATCCATGAGCTTTGTCACTTCAATTGCAAACGATACAGGGATAGGATTGCAATATGCCAGGGTCCACCTTAGCTTGTAGTCTTTCTTAGTTCTAATCAATCGGTACGAAGCCAAGTTGGGATCTTCATCACCCGCTCCCTCAAATCGGTACACAAAAACCTCACGTCCGCGTATAACCTCCACTTCAAACACATTCGCCTTCTCATCAACCTCTGTTGATGCCTTCAAAGCCACGTCACGAACAACAATAATATCATCAATTTGAATATTTGCACTAACCACATCCATCTCCTTCTTCTCTTGTTCCGAGACATCTTTGGAGTTTAGCTCGATTGTATTGTCAGATTCATCATCCTTAAGAGTCTTCGTAATTTCTTTTTCCCTCTCATCGACAGTATTTTCTAGGTCTAAAGGATTTTTCTCACTACAAGTTTCAGACCAATTTTCTTTGTTGCAACCATTCTCGATATCGTCTGAAATATTTTCAAGAGACCTCTGGCGCTTGAATTCTTCCAACTGTATCTCCAGTCTTCGGATAGATGCTTGAGTGGATTTCATAAATTCTTCAAGGACGGAGTTCAAATAACACTCCTGAACAGTGGGTTCTCGTGGCGTGTCGGTGTATGTGTTCCAATAACCGCTGTTGGTGTTATCTATGAAATTATTCGCTTTCGGTGCATACCAACATTGGTTAGTGTAATGATCTCCACACATATTGAACAAAGTGACGGCATATCATAGGTATTTTGGAGGTATTCGCCAGACGGAGGCCATTCATATCCCGTTTGAGGTGCGCGAAAATTGTAACCTGACATGTAACCAAAGAAAAAAATATATATTAAAAAAAAATTAAAACGAAAAGATAAAAAGAAAAAAAAAATTGGGTGAATCTTGAAAATTGTTCAAATTTAGAGCTAGAATAAAATAAATAAATAAAATATTCCCCGGCAACGGCGCCAAAAACTTGTTGGCCGCAAACCTACACGCAAGTGCACGTATCGTACAAGTAATATAGTGGACTAAAAGTCCGGATATCGAACCCACAGGGAATATTTAATTATTTAATCCTAGACGCGAAATCCTACCAATTATTATCAAGCCCACCCTACACAGTCGAATTTAGAGATAATTAACTAAATTATACTAAATTAAAAAGCAAGCAAAAACAAGAAAGCAATTTAAAAGGAAGATTTAATCAAAGTAAACAAGCCTAGGATTTTATTCTTCCCCCTATGTGATTAGTACTCCCCCAATTCCTTCAATTATGCAAGTAATTAACCCGAATTATTAACCTGAGATGCTAAATTAATCATAACCCGCTTCCGCGTGTATTACGATTCTAATACCCTAGATTCAATTACTGTATTTCTACGCAATTAATTCTAGAACATAGCATTAAACACAAATCTCAATAATGGCTACCTAAGAGATTAACTATATTCCTATGTTAATACCACAAAGGCTCTTCTACCACAGTTCTAATTATTAACCCGATCTTCCGATTCATGCGATTAACAATAACATAAAAGCACATAAGGTGATCAAATTCATGGACTTAATAAAACAAGTAGGAGAAATAATCCGGAATTAAAACTTGCATAAAATCATAGAAAAGGGTTCATAAATCCCACATAGGGTTCCAAATAAAATCCTAGAAATAAAAACTTAGCTACTCGTGATTCTTATGATAAAGAAAATAAAATAAATAAATTAAATAAGAAAAACTATGCTTGAGTCTTCGTTGATCTTCGTTCCTCGCGTTTTGTGGTGTCAAATTTCGTAAAAAGATCCTCAATTGTGTGCTTGGCTTGTTCTTATATAGGGTGAAGAACTTGGGGAAGAAGGCATCTTCCTTGTGCAATTAAAATTCCTTTACTGCGCAACTTCGGATTCTCGGACGGGGGTCTCACAATTTGCACTAAAACTGGGACGGGGGTCCGAGCTTTAAATCTTCAGTATTTTGATATTTTCACTTTTGACCCATATTTTCGCCAAAATTGCAGTTTTGACCCCATACTTTTCCAATTCTTCAATTTGTACCTAAAATACAATAAATCAACTTTTTAAGCACCAATTATCGTTAAAACACACCAAAAGCCCAAATAAAAAGGTACGATAAAGTGTAAAAATATACACTTAACAAAAGTATTATTGGATAATTAGTTAAATTGAAGATTTTAGGTTTATTTTTATTAACTATAGCATTACCAGCACAAAATGGATGTGAATTACTTGCTAGATTATCCTGTGAAG
The DNA here is from genome assembly GCF_000504015.1 of Erythranthe guttata. The sequence continues at coordinate 599,689 of NW_012194833.1, forward strand.
ACAATGAATGATACGAGGTTCAAAGCATTGAAGAATTGTGGAGGATACCATTCAAAATCTGGTCGATGACGAAGTTGAGGATGATTCAATAGTTTTGGAACCGGTCACTTGGAAAGAAGCATCGCAAGCGGCAACAACTCTTCACAACTTTTTGTTGCAATATGAGAAGACAATGCCCCAACTTTTAATGCGGTGAGAAAATTTAAAGATGAACTCAATATAAATTTGAAGTTCAACAAAAAAACAAGTAACTATAAATTCATTTCTTACTAGACAATTTGAGAATTTGGAATCTTTTAGTTATTTTTAATTTATAGTTTCGTTGGGACCAATATATAACTGGATTTCAAAAAAAAGTTATTATCTTATTATTTTATCGATTGGGATCCAATTTTGTACTGGTTCCAAGTTGGGACGAGACACAATATTAATTTTATCGAGGTTAATTTATATATATATATATATATATATCATAACCCAACTTCTGTATTTGAAATCTCATTCTTGTCTTGATCCTTGGATTCCCCATTTTCGTGCCAGCTTAACCTAATAATGGATGCAATATATAGAATATTTTTCGTCTGTGAAGAAAAAGATAAGGCGATTCTTGAATTATGGACGAGGAAATTTTATTGGCTTATACCGTCTTTATGGTCGAGTTTTTATGCTTTCTCGTGTTCTTCAATGATGAAGGACTGCTTCGTCGTATAGGTTTCGTAAGTCGTAACGTACTTGATCGACTACCTGTTTTGTGTAAGACTAGGATTTAAGCATGAAATCAATTGCCTCTTAAAACTTGATCGCTTTGCTAGAAAGTTATATGAGTGTTTGTTCTTCCTCGCTTGTGAGTTGATAGTAAAGTTTGCTGACGACTTTGCGACAATGACTTGTTTGCTTAGCGCTTGTTTCCATATTATGGCCTTGTTGTTAGAGGAATCATAGGAATCATTTGTTTGTTGCAAATATCCCGAGTATGTTCTGTATTTATTGTTTTGGTGCTTGTTTACTTCCATGTTACAATGAGGTGTTCCGACAAAGAGATCAACCCCAAGAAAGAGAAAGAGAACTCTACTCTTGTTGCCGAAGAAGATATCAACCGTGAGAAAGATAACACCATTTGATGGAGGTCGATCTAACCTCCACCAAAATAAACTCTTCTTGAACACCTTTCCCGTCCCTCGATAGCCGGAAACTGCTCCGTTCACCTGAAATTTCGGGGCCTGAGCCTCGGGGAGACCCTCCGACGCCTAAATTAGTATGGGGAAAACTGTTGAAGGAAAAAGTAATAAAAGAATCAGAACAAGAGAATGTGTGTTTTTGTGTTCTTATCTTTTTATCCCATCTGGAGAATAATTTGTATTTATAGATAATACCTGGAGTCTTTCCAAGGAAACATGATTCTATGGATTTGACCTAGAATTGAGCTTATAGCATAATATTATTGGATCACGGTTAGACTCCAAGCCCAAATATTTATACTAGCCCAATAGATTACCGAATCGAGCTCCATCATCTACTCCCTCCGGTCTTTAGTTATCTGAACGAAGTGGTTGACTGGAGACTAGAAATAGAAGTCCAAAACTAGTAAGAGAAATCCAATAATTGAAGACATATAAGAAGTCCAAATAAGCGAAGACCATATAAGAAGTCCAAATAGCGAAGACCATATAAGAAATCCCAATAAGCGATGACCATTCAAGAAGTCCAATAAGTGAAGAGATCCAATAAACACGGGATAATATACGAGCTTCTGTAAGTAAGCTCAGATAAGCACCGAACTCCAACAATAGATAGTCAAGTGAATTGGAATAAATATGAGAGCTGCAAATAGAGATTAGCTCAAATGATTCCAATAATAATGAGCTCATTAATACTGAGCTCTAATAAATATGTGAGCTGCAAAGAGGTGTTAGTTCAATAAAACTTAATCATGGCGAGCTCATTGGGTTTTAGGCAATGCAACGGGAGTTTCTAACACGAGCGAGCATTGATCGTGTGTTTTGAACTTTACTATCTTTTGGTCGATGCCTCGGGAATCTTCCAACCCTTAGCGAACTTAACTACCTTTTGGATTGAAGTCGGGAATCTTCCAACCCCTAGCAAACTTAGCTATCTTTTGGACCGAAGCCGCAGAGATCATCTAACCCTTAGCGAACTTTACTACCTTTTAGGCTGGAGCCACGGGAATCTTCCAGCCTTTAGCGGATTTAACTACCTTTTGGGCCGAAGCCGCGGGGTTCTTCCAACCCTTAGTGAATTTGACTACTTGTTTTGGCCGAACCTGCGGGAATCTTCCAGCCCTTAGCGAATTTAGCTACCTTTTGGGTCGAAGCTGCGGGTATCCTTCAACCCTTAGCGAACGTAACTGCCTTTTGGGCTGAAGCCGCGAGGATCTTCCAACCCTTAGCTAATATAACTACTTTTTAGTCCGAAACCGCGGGAATCTTTCAACCCTTGGCGAATTTAGCTACCTTTTGGGCCGAAGTCGCAGGAATCTTCCAACCCTTATATTTGAATTTATATTTGAATTTTTAGATCAATTTGTAGTTGTATCTATCTGAAATCTAAGTTGAATTTGTATTTGTATTTGAAATTTAGATCAATTTGTAGTTGTATTTGAATTTTAGTTCAATTTGTATTTGTATTTGAATTTTTAGGTCAATTCTGAAATAAATTGGATAATTAAAAAACAAATCAATTAGTGATTTCGTACTGAATTTCACGGAACATTACATTAATTTCGTGGAACAATCTACGAATTGTAAGGTACAATTTCGTGGAAAACTCCACGAAATATGTTGTACAATTTCGTGGGTTGTGCCACGAAATACACGATTTTTTTGAATCCAACAGTTCCGTCCCTCGTGTTTTATATCGATAAACACTTATATTTCGTGTAAACATACACGAATTTATTGAGTGTATTTCGTGTAATAATACACGAAATAGCGGGCAAATTTGTTTTTTTTTAGGAAAGTTACAAATGAAATAAATCGCACTACAAGGCGGTAAAAGTTGCACTATGAATAGCATTTCAGTTTATTTATGAGTAAAAAGCAGTTTGCCCCATAAAGAAATGGCCGTTTTGCACTTTCCCCCCAAATAAAAAAAATTTGTACGTTCTTACCTAAACTTCGGTTTTTGTTGCACGGTGCCTCAAAATTGGAATTTTCCGGCCATTTTGACCAAAATCTTACGCACGTGCTTTTCACGTGAGTTTTAAAGTGGCAAAACAGTCGATTCACTTACATTCTACATAATAAATAAAAAACCAAAAAAAACAAAAATCAAAAAAAAAACCCAAGAAAAAAAAAAGAAAAGAAAAATAAGGGCTGCTGATCCGCCACTTCTACACTCAAATCGGCCATTTTGTAACCGGCTTCTTCTTCATCTAGATAAACCACGGCGCCGCCGACGAGATCCCTCTACCAACATAATCGATTTTGTCTCCCCGTTCGCCGATTGTCTCTCTTCAAGAGTTTGAGAACGACTCGTTCTCTGAATTGTGGTATCGAAAGAACCAATTTTTGATGGGAACAAGAGCAAAAGATCCGATCTTGAAGCGAGGGTCGATCGGTAGAAGAGCCTGAGGAACAATTTCAACTCGTTGGGTGTGAGCCACGACGATAAATTTGAATCCGAGGAGGAAGATAGTAAAGAAGAGAGTTCATCGGGTCATGAAGAGAGGTGCCTCCTGGGGATCCTGTAGAGATGGAGGCGGGCGGCGGCGGAGGAGGGTAGGCTGGAGAATGTGAAGAGGAGGGGCTGTGGATTGGACTTTGTTTAAGAGGTGGTGGTTCGAATTGTTGCACCTGAGTGGTGATGAATTTGTGAAAAAAATGAAATTGTTGGGTTTTTTTTGTTGGTGGTGGTGGCGGCGGCGGCGGTGGTGGATGTCAAAAGAACTCAAAATCCTCATTCCAAAAAATTACCAAATTCAGTTCAAACAAAATGCATTAGACGAATTCCATCTTCGAGTTGGTGGTACCATCACCTTTGGATCTTCGATTTGTTGGAAGAGGTAATGACATCTCCCCACAAGCTGAAACCCACACACGCATTTTCTTCTTCTCTCTTCTTTGTGCAAAATTCTCCACCCATCAATTTCTTTTTGATTTCACATGTTTTAGAGTCTCAGTTTGAAGATTTTCCGAGGAGCATGTTCTGTCTCCAATTGCAGATTTTCTCACCGTCTTTTTTTTTTTTTTTTTTTTTTTTAATTTATGAAGAATGTAAGTGAATAGACTCTTTTGCCCCTTTAAAACTCGCGTGAAAAGCACGTGCGTAAGATTCCGGTCAAAATGGCCGGAAAATTCCAATTTTGAGGCACCGTGCAACAAAAACCGAAGTTTAGGTAAGAACGTGCAAATTGTTTTTGTTCGGGGGGCAAAGTGCAAAATGGCCATTTGTTTAAGGGGTAAACTGCTTTTTACTCTTTATTTATTATGGATTTGAAATTTCTTCTTCAAATCCATCCATCCAAACACAACCTAAAATATTAATAATTTATTTCACTATGTTTAGAAGAAGGGAGCATAAGAAGCAGTCTAACTAAAAGGATTTAATATGCACTAACCAAATAACTAATAACCAAGTTTCCTGCAAATATAACACCATTTAGAAAAAGGCTTTGTATAATTCCTATAAGAAATAATTTACTATTTAAAAACAATAAAGACAATCAGACACCATACCCAGTATGCACAAAAGTCTCTATGCCCCGGCCAGTTGACCGTTGACTCAGAACAGGACCAGCTATATTATGGGTCGGTTTTGGGTTCCATATATCAGGACCGGAGATCTGACGGGTCTACCCGGCGGGTCGACCCGCTGGAACCGACCCAGGAACCCGTATTTTTAAATCTAACAGTATGCACTAAAGTCATTAATTCCATCAACACTTGCTATTACTTTTTCCGGGATCGACCACCAAGAGGCCTTAAGCTATATGTATTATTCGCCAACATTTTAAAACATCCCAAGAAAAGTGAATGCTAATGAAGTAAGTGAAAAGAAGAGACAATTTGATCAAAAATAAAAGCGAAAATAAAGCACAAAAATATATATTCTTTTGTATCGGAATTTTTTAAAGTTTGGTCCCGACAAAATTCCAAGATCCGAACAATATTAGGAGAAACGAAAATGCAAGTTTTAGGTGGTCAGACAAAATAGTATTTGTCACATGAAATGAGCCAACAGCCAATCTTACCGTTAAAATCAAAAGGTTACATCACATACAATTACAAAAAAACAATCCACACAATCATAAATTAGCAAAGTACCTATTTTTCTGCGGTTAGCTTCAAAAAGAGATTCTTCGAGCAGATTCTTTTTACGGTTTTATTTTTTCCTTTTGCCAATAACTGTTTGTGACGTACACTTGGCCGCCAAGTTCACTCAAATAAGGACCAATGAATTTCTCGAAAAACTTATTATCGGGCAACTTGCAAATTGTCGAGAGACCAGGCCATTTTTTAATCAGATTCTTACTTTCAAGAATCCCCAATACTTGAAACCTCGGCTTATACCTATTCTCGATGCTGCACGCAAGAGAAACCGGGTTATTCACAATAGACGAATTATCGAACTTCCCTGTTTCAAACACGAGTTCTTTTATGATCTTCATCTTCTCCGTTGATTTTGTAAACAACATAGGCGCCTTCCTAAACATCGCCAATATTTCCGTGTCTGAAAATCCCAACTCCCGAAAACCCTGCAACTTGCGCTCCCATTTCTCCTCACTCATCATAGTAATAACCATAATCGCGTAAACAAACATTTTCGAGCTTCGATCAAACCCGATCTTTTCGATTCTTTCAACAGACTTCTTCATGATCTCGGTCTTGATCAAAAGACACCTCGGGTTACTATAAACTATGACGAGAATACGCTCCATGGGTACGCCGTAGCTCTTCAAGAACTCGACGTTGGGCACCATATTCTTTTCCAAATCGGCCGTCAGAAACCACCCGACAACCTTAAAATTTTTGCCAGGTCGTGATCGGAACCCAACATGCCTTTGAGCAGAGTTAACGAGGGAATTGTCAGATCCTTGCTATATAATATAGCATTTACTGTATTAAATTCAGTGTTATATAATAATAAGAAAGTAAGCTTGGGAAAGAAGAAAGTAGATGAGAGGCAGAAGAAATAAAGGAAGATAGAATAATTTCCAAATTCGAATTACTTTCTAATTTAGGGTTCCAGTACATTTATAGTACTACATAAAATAAAGGCAGCTTTCAATTTCAGCCCACAACAAAAAGACTGCTAAAAACGAAAATAAAACATGGCCCAAAAGACCACTGGTAACTTCGGCCCATTAATGAAATAACCATTTCAATAATGGCCCAACCCCTCAATTCCCTTCTACGACGTCGTCTCCCCCCCATCTTCAATCATCATCGTATCCCCAAACACTCCCGACCTAAAATCACACATTTACCATCTCTAGGTTTTCTCAGCCCCTTTCCACCCCAATCACCCAAATCCGACTCCTTCTCCGGCAATTTAACCGGAATCCGTGCACTGCGTTTTTTCTTAGTACCCCAATTCCTCAACTTTTCACCATAACGCTCCATTAACGGTTCCCAGGATATGACATTACCCCCTTCTGAAGCTGATCCTTGTCCCCAAGGATCGAAAGTTGGATATTTTGCCATAAAGTCTTCAAGATTTTCCCAAGTGGCCTCCGCTGCTGGAGCTCCAGTCCATTGAACTTGGATTTGTGGCATGTCCGTTCCCATTAGATGAAGAATCCGAGTGCCCAAAATGCGCTGAGGAACGGTTTGTATGTGTCCATCCATGTCCAAATCTGGGAGGGCTGTAGTGCGCGTAGCAGTGGAGCTGATGTGCTTCTTAAGCAGAGAAACGTGGAAGACATCATGTATCTTGGAGCCATCTGGGAGGGCTAGCCGGTAAGCCACCTTGCCAATTCGTTCCACAATCGGAAAGGGTCCATAGTAGCGGTTAGAGAGTTTCAAATTGCGGCGCAGAACCACCGAATTCTGCCTGAACGGTTGCAGTTTCAGGTACACAAAATCCCCCACCTGAAATTCCCTATCTGTTCTTTTCAAATCCGCGTACCACTTCATGCGGGCTTGGGCCTGGTGTAGATTCTCTTTTAGTAATTCTAGGGCACGAACCCTCTCCTCAACAAAATCTGCTACCTCTGGGTTAGATATGTCTAAGTATGGTCCCAGTGATAGGTGGTTAGGGCTGTAACCATAAAGAGCTTGAAAAGGGGTTACCTTGAGACTGGTATGGTAGTTAGTATTGTACCAGTACTCAGCAAGTGACAACCACTTAAGCCACCTATGGGGGTGCTGGTTGGTGCAACACCTTAAATAGTTTTCAAGACACTGGTTCAGCCTTTCAGTTTGCCCATCACTCTGGGGATGGTAAGCTGAAGTCATGTGAAGCTTAGTCCCCAACAACTTAAATAATTCCTGCCAAAAAGTACTTGTAAAAACCTTGTCCCTATCAGTAACAATGCTGATAGGTTGACCATGTAACTTAAAAATATGGTCAAGGAAGAGTTTAGCCACAGTCATAGCTGAGTAGGGATGTGATAGGGCCAGAAAATGACCATATTTGGTCAGCCTGTCAATGATCACTAGGATCACAGTCTTCCCTTCTGACTTGGGCAAACCTTCTATGAAATCCATTGAAATGTGAGTCCATGCTCCCTGTGGAACTTCCAAGGGCTCCAGCAGTCCTAAATAAGGACTGTTGATGTGTTTGGCTCTTTGGCAAACTTCACACTGCTGCACCCATTGAGTCACATCCACTTTCATCCCAGTCCAATAAAAATAACTCCTAACTCTTTGATATGTCCCTTGTATCCCTGAATGACCACCAATGGCTGAGGAGTGGAGATTCTCCAGTATCTTATGCCTTAACCCTTCATCCCTACCAACACAAATCCTCCCTTTGTACCTGAGAATTCCTTGCACCACTGAATATTCCCCATAAGCCTTGTCATCAATAGACTTGGCTCCAAGTATCTTAGTTATCTCAGGATCTTTTGAATAGCTTGCAATGACTTCAGTCACCCATTGAGGTTGGATGGTGGTTATAGCATTCAGCTCTGTTTGGCCCCTTTCCTGCCTTGAAAGGGCATCTGCCACTCTGTTTTCAATTCCCTTTTTATACTGTATTTCATAGTCCAACCCAATCAGTTTTGAAATCCATCTCTGCTGTAATGCAGTAGTAACCTTTTGCTCCATGATGTACTTAATGCTCTGCTGGTCAGTCCTCAATATGAAGTGATGCCCCTGCAGGTAGTGTTTCCACTTTGCTACTGCCAATAAAACAGCCATGAATTCCCTTTCATATATAGATAAGTTCTGATTTCTAGGGCTTAAAGCTCTGCTAAGGAAAGCAATAGGCCTAGATTCTTGCATCAAAACTGCCCCTAACCCTGTGGAACTAGCATCAGTCTCCACAATGAAAGGCTTGCTGAAATCAGGTAGAGCCAAAACTGGAGAAGTACTCATAGCTTCTTTTAGTTTCTGGAAGGCTGCTACTGATTCAGTGCTCCAAGTAAACCCACCCTTCCTCAGCATGTTTGTTAAAGGCTTGCTGATCTCCCCATATCCTCTAACAAACTTCCTGTAATAACCAGTGAGGCCTAAAAAACCCCTTAAACCCTTGACAGTGGATGGTTGTGGCCAGTCTACCATGCATTGGACCTTGCTTGGATCAGTTGACACTCCCTTGTCACTGATAATATGACCCAAATATTCAATACTTGACTGCCCAAACTGACACTTAGACATTTTTGCATAAAGTTGATGTGTCTTTAGAATAGTAAATACTATTTGCAAGTGCTTCAAGTGTTCAGTGAAGGTAGGGCTGTAAACCAAAATGTCATCAAAAAATACCAATACAAATTTCCTTAAATGTCCAGTGAACACTTGGTTCATTAAGGACTGAAATGTGGCTGGGGCATTACATAGCCCAAAAGGCATCACCAAAAATTCAAAATGCCCATGGTGAGTCTTAAAAGCTGTTTTAAAAACATCCTCTTCCTTCATCCTTATTTGAAAATACCCTGATCTCAAATCCATCTTGGTGAACCATTTAGCCCCATAAAGCTCATCCAACAGTTCATCTATCACTGGAATTGGGTAGTCATGTTTGACTGTCATAGTATTCAAGTATCTATAGTCAACACACATCCTCCAGGTCATGTCCTTTTTCTTGACTAAAAGAACTGGGGATGCAAAAGGGCTTTGGCTATTCCTTATTGTCCCATTCTTCAGTAACTCCTCCACTATACTCTCAATCTCATTCTTGGAAGAATGTGAGTACCTATAAGGGCATAACTGCTTTGGGGTAGCATCTGCTTTAAGAATGATTTGATGCTCTGTCCCTCTGATAGGGGGCAGTCCTTGTGGTTCCACAAATAACTCCTCAAATTCCTTTAGCAATTCTGTGATCTCCCTAGGTACTGACAGCTGCAAATTGGCTGTGTGGGGCCCAATTTTCTCCATGGGGGTTATGGATAAAAGTTGAGTCTCCTGCTCCTCTTCTTGTGCAGTGATGAGCAACTTCTGTTCCCCTTTTCTGATCTTAATGAATCTCCTCTTGTAGTCAAACTTCACAGGGCTATTTTTCCATAGCCAATCACACCCCAAAATGATATGATATCCCCCAAGCTTCAAAAGCCTCAGAGGAAAAGAGAATGGCTCCCCTTGAATCCACCATTTAAGCCCTTCAACCACCTGCCTGCTCACCATTTTTCCCCCATTAGCAACTGTGACTAACATGGGTTTTGCCTCAATGGTGATACAATTGAGTTGTTGTGCCAATTGTTCACAAATAAAGCTGTGAGTGCTGCCTGTATCAATGAGGATCTTAATAGATCCACTCCCCAACTCCCCTTGTACCTTAATTGTTCTTGCCCCACTATGCCCTTCAATGGCATTCAAGGATACTTCCACCTTCTCCATCTGTTCTTCATTCTCAATCTGTTCCTTGCCCTCCAAGGCCAACAAATGAGCATCCTCCTCTTCACTGGTCATTACCATGTATAACTGAGTGTACTTACACTTATGATTAGGGTAGTACTGTTCATCACAGTTGAAACACAATCCCTTCTCCCTTCTAGCTCTCATTTCAGATAGTGTGAGGTTCTTCCTAGGAGGATAATTAGCTGGAGTTGAGTTAACTTTGACTAGTGCAGTCTGTGTGCTCTGAGGAATGTGCTGCAGCACTCTTTTTGGCTGGAAGTTCTGGGGTGTTAACTGTTTAGAGTGGAACTTTCCCCTCTTGGCAATAGCTTCTAACAGTGCCTCTTGCTTCCTTGTCTGATCAAAAGCCTGCTGTAAATTTTTTGCCTCAAACAGGGAAGAGAACTGTTGGTTATCCTCAGGTAAACCACTCTCAAAACAGGTCATAAAGAATTCCTCATCATACACCCTAGTATTAAACATCATTAAGTAAGATTTGAGTTCCTCAAATCTACTGATGTAATCCTCCAAGGATGTAGTAACCTTCAACTTCATTAATTCAGACAAGACCTTAGCCTCTTTCAACTCTTCAAACCTTGCAGCCACCAACCCCACAAACTGATCCCAAGTGTAATCCCTGCCTTGTTGCAGCAGATGGCTAAACCACACTGCTGCCCTTCCTTCAAAATTAAGGCCTGCCAGTGTTACCTTCTGTTTCTCAGTGAGAGAGGTAACCAGCTGAAAATACCCTTGGCATTTGAATAACCAAGCCCTGGGGTTTGATCCATCAAACCTAGGAAATTCCAACCTAGGGTTTGGATTGAAATTTCCAGAAAAAGGGTCTGAATGCCCCATTTGTTCATTGTTTCTGTTGGATCTGGAATCCTGAAAGTTCCTGGTCATATTCTCATGTTGAATATGAGATGGAAATGAACCATTACCTGCAGATGAGCCTTCCCCCATGATGGACTTATCTCTATGATACACTTCCATTCTCTCAGCAATTTTAGCTAGCTGGATCTGCAGATTCTCAAAGGATTTCTCAGCTCTCAGCTGATTTTGATGGATTTGCTCCTGCAAATTCATTTCCACAGCCTGTCTTTTCCCCATTTCCTCCTGAATCCTCTGCTCCACCAATTTCTTTTGTGTCTCCATTTGATCCTTTGATCTAGTACCCTCTGCCATAGTGAATTTTACTCTGTTGTATTAAGTATAAAACCTTGCTCTGATAGCCAATTGTCAGATCCTTGCTATATAATATAGCATTTACTGTATTAAATTCAGTGTTATATAATAATAAGAAAGTAAGCTTGGGAAAGAAGAAAGTAGATGAGAGGCAGAAGAAATAAAGGAAGATAGAATAATTTCCAAATTCGAATTACTTTCTAATTTAGGGTTCCAGTACATTTATAGTACTACATAAAATAAAGGCAGCTTTCAATTTCAGCCCACAACAAAAAGACTGCTAAAAACGAAAATAAAACATGGCCCAAAAGACCACTGGTAACTTCGGCCCATTAATGAAATAACCATTTCAATAATGGCCCAACCCCTCAATTCCCTTCTACGACGTCGTCTCCCCCCCATCTTCAATCATCATCGTATCCCCAAACACTCCCGACCTAAAAATCACACCTTTACCATCTCTAGGTTTTCTCAGCCCCTTTCCACCCTAATCACCCAAATCCGACTCCTTCTCCGGCAATTTAACCGGAATCCGTGCACTGCGTTTTTTCTTAGTACCCCAATTCCTCAACTTTTCACCATAACGCTCCATTAACGGTTCCCAGGATATGACAGGAACGATGCTGTTATCAACGCTCGAATGCAGTATCGTCGGATAACTCGTCATTATATAGGTGATGTCTTCTGAAGAAAACCCCAAATCTTGAAAAATCTTGATTTTGGGTTTGATGCTTTTCTCGACGCTCGACGCGAGAAATCGAGGCCTGTACTTGACGAGCTTCTCCAATTGGGAGGTCGAAAAGCCGCTATCTCTGAAATACGAGAGTACTGAATCGGCTTTTACTGAGTCGGTGAGATTACTGAATCTCAAATCTGAGTCAACTAATGAATCCACCTCGGGAGAGAAGTGGTGTTTATGCAACAAGATATCGAGAACCGTGGGAGCGGCGGCGATGGCGGTTTCGTTGTTTTCGCCCCTCGAATTAGAGAATAAATGGGATTTGCAACAGAGAGATAATAAAGAGTAATTCGAAATTGAAGAGGTGAGATTTCGGCGTACGAGTGAAATCATCTTTGCAAATTGAATGTGTAAATCATTTATTTGGGTTTATAGAGGAAGATTACTTGCCTGAAGATTGAAGCTTCGAAGCCATGGTTGCGAGAAGTAATTCTGATTTTAGGGTTTTGGAGCTCTTCACAATTTGAATTTGGGGGTTTTGAATTAGAGATACCATTTGACTATTTTACAATCCCAAATATTTTGTCCAACACAAAAATTACTCTTTTTAAGTAGGATGGATAGTCACATGCGCATCACGTGATGTCTATTTGGTAACAGAAAAATAAGTGGGAACTAAGGATAACCGTTTTCATAACCATTAAATGATTCAAACTCTTGAAAACGGGACATATATAATGCTTTTCAACATGTATACTTTAATTCACCTCAATTTTGGGGATGTATAGATGAAATTCACATTTGTTAGAGTTTATTGAAAAGAGGAATTACAAATTTTGGAGAGGGAGATGGGAGGAGAGAATAGGAGCATGGTTATCAAAATCGAACGACTCGCGATTTGAATCGTCCGATTCGATTCAGACCCAACTCGATTCAAATCGTCAAGTAAATCGGAAATTTTTAAAAAATTGGGAATCGCTCAATTCGTTAGTGAATCGCCAAAATCCTACGAGTTGTACGAGTAAAATGGTGCCAGTTGTACGAGTTGAACAATTCGTTCAAATCTGTTCTATTCAGCAAAAATATATTATTAATTTTTTTTGGGTAAATATATTATTAAATTAGGAAAAGATTTTTAGAAGAGCCAATTCCCAAACATAAAGTTCATTTCTGACCTTCCTTCTGATCGACTTTTCTCTTCTCTCAGAAAACTCAAAATATAAAACCTAGAAAACATCCCAATTCCCATCGTCTCCCATCAAAGAGGCCAGTAAGGGTTTCTTCTTGTTTGGTATTTTAGCAAGTTAGAGGTAACAGGAATGAAAAAAATGGCTTCTTTTTTAATTTATTTTTTTGGTCAGACTTGTCATACTTTGCATTTGATTCCATTTGGCCGATTTTTAGAGTATGAAAAAAGTACTTCTTTTCCACTTACACATCTTTCTACAGACTATATAATGTATTTATTATTTTGTATATTGTCATTATTTTGAAGATTTTGTATAGAAATGTCTAAGGGTAAAAGAAGTAAAACCAACAATGATCCAGGATGGCAACATTGCCAAAAGTTGATGAAGGAAACATGGAAGTAAGATGTGTGCACTGTGAAGTTATTTATTGGGGAGGTGTATATCGTATAAAACATCATTTAGCTCGAACAAGAAAATATGTTGAACCATGTCCAAAATGTTCATAATAAGTGCGAATTATTTTTTAAATTATCTGGAAAGTCAAAAAAAGAAAGGAGATTATGAGGATGATGAAAATTTTATTGAAGATGATGTTGAAATTTCTGGAAAAAGGAAAATAAACAAATGGTCAAGTTTTTTTAAAATTCTAGAAAAGAGACGGGCTCAAAGACTACTTTGAATACTTTATGAAAGATAAAGGATAGAGAGTCCGTGTGTAAAGATATATGTAGATGTCTTTATGAAAATGCTCTACCTTTTAATTTGGTGAAGGATCCATTTTTTAAGTCTATCTTGTAGTGAGTTGTAGAATATGGAAAGGGGTTAATACATCATTCCTTTCATGAGGCCATGGTAACTTTTTTGGAAACGGAAATTGTGTCAACCCAAGAAATTATCGAAAGGTACAAAGAGAAGTGGAGAACGACAGGGTGTACTCTTATGTCGGATGGATGGACAGATAATAGGAATCGCTCTATCACGAATTTCTTAGTTAATAGTCCAAAATGCAAGGAATATTACAGTGTACATCTACAAGTATTTTTTTAATTTGATTATTTAGCTTTATACTTAGTATGCAAGTTATATGATTACTTTATATATGTTTAGGAATTCTTGGGTTTTGAACTTAATGAGGAAATTCACACGGGGCAGGGAGTTAACAAAACCTGCTGTTACAAGATTTGCAACATCATATTTAACTTTGAGACGTTTACTTGAATTAAAGATTGCACTTACAGCAATGTTTGGATCTGAAATATGGCAAAAAAGTTCATATGCAAAGAAAGCAGATGGACGGGCTATTGGTGAGATAATTTTAGTTGACAAGAATTTCTGGTCAGCCATCCAATACTGCTTGAAGTGCACACTTCAATAAGTAAAAGTGTTAAGATTTGTAAATGAGGATTCCAAGCCTGCTATAGGATATATTTATGAAGCAATGGGTCATGCAAAAGAACAAATAAATAATTTTTTTAAAGAAACGTAAAATCATATTAATTTTTACTTACCCATTATTGTTATTGTTATTTATTTATTTCTTACTACTATTTTGATACCAATTAATTGTTAGCCTAATTTAGTGATTATAAATTTTGAGTTATAAATATGTGTAGCTTTCATTATTTTCCTGATTTCAAAGCGGATTATGAGATAAAAAATGAGTTGTACAAGACAATCGAGCTGATGTGTCCCACTCCAAGAGTTATGAGAACAAATAGACATACAACTAGAGACTTTTGATAGAGGGGAACTCGTGTTTGGAATCTCTGTTGATTTTGAATGCCTATGAAAATCTGTTAACCGAAGTTGTAACAGTTGTTGTGGGAACAGTATGCAGTTACAACTACAATTCTTGTGTTAACACAGTTATAAAACTACTAAAAGCGAGTAAACAAACACAAGAATTTAATGTGGTTCAGAAACAAATGTGCCCTACATCCACGTGGACCTGCAAACACGATTTCACTAGTTCAGATTTACAGTGTACATTAATAGGACTTATTAAAAACACTAAAGACTCCTTCTTTATGTAATATGCCGTTCTTGTACACAACTTGAACTCCGTGTCTCTTCCAACAGCAGCTCCACACCGCGTGCCTCGAACTCCCTTCAGGCCTGAACTCCCTTCAGAAACGCGGCTGATCTCCCTTGAGATCTATACAGCAGATCTGTATATATTGGCACACACAGCGATGGCACAGTGCAACGATGGCACAGTCCTGCTCCGCAGAACGCCTTAGCAAACCTTCGACGCTATGAAGTGGTTTTTCTTCCAAATAATGCGCACGGTTCTTGTATGTCTAGGAGGCTTATATAGCCACGAAAATAAGCCCTAAGACCTAACTTGAACCCTAATGAATCTATTTAACTAGGTAATAGAATCCTAGTTGATTTCTACTTCTATTATAGATAAGTACAAAAGATACCTAACTAGAATAAAATACATGGAAATAAATCTAAGTCCTAATAGAAGTATTATAAAATAGGACTCTAATAAATTCCAAAATAAACATGGAAAACAAATCTTTGCCAATCTTTTAATTCCAAAACTCAGCGGATTTCCTCGATCTTCAATACTCGGAAATCTGGCGCCAACAATCTCCCCCTTTGGCATAGATTGGTCAGAATCCATGTTTAACAAGAACTCTCCCTGCAGAATAGAACTACTCCCCCTGTAGAAGAGATATACTCCCCCTATAACATAGACTGTTAGGACACTAAATATTTCGACATAAAAATGTCGTAACCAACTAAATGTTCCTGCAATATCAGTATATAAACTTAAACGCATGACATATCAAACAAAAATATTCAAAGCGCAGGAAATCACAACGCAAGTTGTAACGGCAGAGGTTGTTACTACTCCCCCTTTCTGATCAGTCTGTGCCAAAGATAGACTTAGAGTCCTAGTTAGAACAAAGGTCTGTTAAGACACGCTGTCAGCAAATAAGGTAAGCCGCAAAAAATACAAAATATCTAGATCCCCTTAATTCAAAAATCCTTATAAATCTGGAATTTAAAATATTTTCGAAAAACTAAAGAACATCAGCCCAAGCATGAACCAAGTTTGAAAAATGAAGGAAATCAAGTAGACCAAGTTAGCCAAATAGGTTGATTCTTTTCAAGGATTAATTAAAAGAACATTGAAAGAAACTAGATAAAATGCTATCAACAAGCTCTAAGATGCACGATATACCTATAGCCTCATGACCATACTCAAGAAATCATAAATTAGGTATTTTAATGGGTTTATGAATGCATATGCGATTAGCACAGTAATTCGATCGTGAACTTCAAGAAGAATTTCACTAATAAATACCTGAACAACATCCCAAGAAATCACACCCTTGTTTTATTCTGCCCGTTTTTTTTTTTATTTTTTTTTATTTTTAATAGCATATCAATCCGTAGATTTGGCAGATACATCTCCTCCTTTTTTTTTTGTGATTCCTGATATGCAGTTCAACCAAATATTAGGAGGGCAACCTTCTTAAGAATTCACATAGCTTTTAATTAGAAGTCGGGAATGCATATGCAAATGGCATAATTCTGCCTATAGAAGTATGATCTTTGAGATGAATGAGGTTATAGGCATTGATCACTCCCGATAGAGGGTGACAACTCTCTTCTATCTAGAGTCCTCGCAGGAACAAAAAAAATAATCCACAAAAATTATCGACCCAAATTCAGATAACAAGAATAAACAATCAAACCTTTCAAAGTAAAACAAGGATCAACAAATGCTGAAACATGTTACCACAAGATATGTGTGGTAACTCAGTATGTCCTATCAAACTTTCAAGTGTAACCTGGACATAACAGAAGGTTGGTTACACTATCATTTCATTGTACATTTATGAACACAACAAGTTCCAAGCGATTTACGCAAGGAATCAAATCGAGGGGAATCTAAAGGTTTTGTAAAAGAATCAGCAAACTGATTATCTATTGACACACAGTCTATTGACACAACCTTTTGTTCAACTAGATCCCTACCAAGATTAACAGTTCTTTTACCTCTTACCTGTTTCTTAGTTCCATCACCAAGAGTTGCATGTCCACTTGCACTTTTCTGATAGTCCTTCAAGTGCTTCGGATTACCTGTTATATACTTAGAACAACCACTATCACAGTACCACAAGTTACTAGCACAAGCATTAAGAGTAGTTGCAGCGGAAAAACAATTAATATCATCTTTTTTCACCCATTTTGTTTTATATCAGAGTGTCCTATCTTAGGAGCATGTTGCAACGCAGCGGAATTGGGTAAATGTTGTGACAAACTCTTATTTATCAACTTCCATCTTAAGAAACATTTTGGTCTGATGTGACCCAATTTATGGCAGAAGTGACAAGTTGGAACATACTTTTTTCCATTAGTTTTACAAGAAAACTTTTGGTTTGTTAAGACATGCGAATTGTTAGGACAATCAGTTTTCTTCACAAAAGTGTTTTTAGGATCAACCTTTTTGTCAAACTTACACACATGTTTTTTCTTACTCGCAGGAGGTTGATATTTTTTTAAATTTAAATGTTGTTTTAGTTTCTCAACATTTTTTGTAGCATCATTCAATTTGAACAAAAGTACCCCTTTATCTTTCTCGAGCTCAGCAACTTGTGTCTTCAAGGCCTTATTCATTTCATCTACAGCAAGACATGTTTTGAGCAATTCATCTTGTTGTTGCTGAATCATTTCTGCAGTAATCTCTTCTTCATCATCTGAGCTGGTTTCACCTGTATTAAAAGAAGAGTTTAGACTAACAATGTGATCAGACAAAGAATGTTCATACCTGATGGATGTCTGCACATGCACTGTAGCCTCAGTTATTGGTTGAATAATCGTGCTAGTTCCACAGAAAAGGTTTCCATCCTTTTTGTCTTCCTCCTCATTGGAGTCTTTCATGTCATCACTCTTGGCAGTAGTAACAGATTTTCCCCGCTTCTTTAGTCTATTGGTACACTCGTAATGAGTATGACCAAATCCTTGACATTCTTTACACTGAATTCTTCTTTTCTTGAGGCGTGTGTCAGCCTTCGAGGGATTCTCATTTACTTTGACCATCTTATCAAAACTTTCAGCAATACGTGCCATTAATTTGATAAGTTCTGCTTCAACCGCAGACACTGTTGGTACATCAGGAGTGGAAACAACAGTAGTCGGAACAACAGAAGTTGGAACATCGGTTGACTGCAGAGCTAAATTTCTTTCTTTGTCCATTCTACTCATACTCAGCTTGTTCTAAAATGTTTGCAAGTTTCCTATGAGCTCGTCAAGATGGAGTTCATCAACATTATTAGCCTCTTCAATTGCAGTTATCTTGTATGCAAATCGATCTGGAAGAGATCTTAGAACTTTGCGCACAGGTTTCTCTTCAGAATATGTTTCTCCAAGGTCATGAGCTTCATTAGCAATGTCGCACAACTTCGAATTGAAGTCACCTACAGTCTCATCTTCTTTCATTCTAAGATCTTCGAAGCGAGTGGCAAGCATCTGGAGTTTTGACAGTCTTACTGAGGCTCTTCCTTCATACGCAGTTTGAAGAATATCCCATGCCCTTTTGGCACATTCACAACCAGATATCAATTTAAATTGGTTGGTGTCAACCGCATTAAATATAGCATTTAAAGCCTTTGAATTGGTATTTGCCACTGTCTGTTCTTTCTTGCTCCAGTTTTCTTCGTGTTTTTCATACTCAACACCTTCTCTGGTTTTGGCCATTGCTCTCGTCCACCCTGTTAGAACTGTACGCCATGAATCTTCATCCATTGATTTGATGAACATCTTCATCTTGGTTTTCCAATACGTATAGTTCGTTCCATCTAGCAACGGGGGTCGTGTAGTTGAACTGCCTTCCTTGTGAATACTCATCCTACAACAAGTAAAGCAAATAAATCAAATTACCAAAATCAGACACTAAGTATATCTAGTGATCGGCTCTTGATGCCAATTGTTGATTTTGAATGCCTATGAAAATCTGTTAACCGAAGTTGTAACAGTTGTTGTGGGAACAGTATGAAGTTACAACTACAATTCTTGTGTTAACACAGTTATAAACTACTAAAAGCGAGTAAACAAACACAAGAATTTAATGTGGTTCAGACACAAATGTGCCCTACATCCACGTGGACCTGCAAACACGTTTCACTAGTTCAGATTTACAGTGTACATTAATAGGACTTATTAAAAACACTAAGGACTCCCTCTTTATGTAATATGCCGTTCTTGTACACAACTTGAACTCCGTGTCTCTTCCAACAGCAGCTCCACATCGCGTGCCTCGAACTCCCTTCAGGCCTGAACTCCCTTCAGAAACGCGGCTGATCTCCCTTGAGATCTATACAGCAGATCTGTATATATTGGCACACACAGCGATGGCATAGTGCAACGATGGCACAGTTCTGCTCCGCAGAACGCCTTAGCAAACCTTCGACGCTATGAAGTGGTTTTTCTTCCAAATAATGCGCACGGTTCTTGTATGTCTAGGAGACTTATATAGCCACGAAAATAAGCCCTAAGACCTAACTTGAACCCTAAGAAATCTATTTAACTAGGTAATAGAATCCTAGTTGATTTCTACTTCTATTCTAGATAAGTACAAAAGATACCTAACTAGAATAAAATACATGGAAATAAATCTAAGTCCTAATAGAAGTATTATACTAATAAATTCCAAAATAAACATGGAAAACAAATCTTTGCCAATCTTTTAATTTCAAAACTCGGCGGATTTCCTCAATCTTCAATACTCGGAAATCTGGCGCCAACAATTTCCATGGTTGTTCAGATGAGGAATAAGAAACAACCACGTAAATGGTCAAACATGAAATATTTTTAATTTTAAATGTAGTCTTTATAAAGTTATTGCTATTTGGTTGCTATTGATAGCTTTATGGTGGGAATCATACGGAGCTGCTTGTCCAGAACTTCAGAAACTTGCAATTGGTATTCTTAGCCAAACATGTTATTTCTTGGTCTTAGTAGGAAGATATTCTTGAAAGCCAAATCTTACTTATATATAAGTTCTTTGATAGGTGCATACTAAAAGGAGAAATCGATTGGAGCAAAAAATACTTAATGCACTTGTGTTCACGAAGTACAATCTAAGGCTTGAAGCACGACATCAAAAGAGGGTTAAAGATGGTGAGTTTTATGATCCTATTTGTGTATCGGATATGGAATCTTATGATGAATGGATAACGGAAAGAGAAGATCCAAATTTACCAGAGGATATAGATTGGTTGGATATTAACGAGTGTTTTCAATTGGAAAATGGTGAATCTAGCAGAAGAAAGAAAAAAAGGTAATTTACTGTCATGCATTATATCATTGTTATAAATAGTCATACAATTTATTAGTCCACTTGTCCAAGTACATGACATATATTTTTCATAGGATCTAAAGATATTAATAAAAAAAAAAGGCAAATAAAAAGTCATCGTTGAAGAAGATGTGGCTCTGGAACAACTGAATGAAGTAAATGTTGGTGAAGAAATTATTGGAAGTGAAGAGCTGTTGGATTTGGATGTCCAACACAGCCAAATTTGACGGTCGACCAAAATTGTCAGTTTGAGAACTAAAATCGTGAACGGAAATCATTAAGGTGGTAATTAGTATAGGGGCCAAATATGTAATTATTTCATATTGAAGCCTATAACGGCCTACTTATTGTGTTTGACAGTAATTTTAATTATATTATTGTTTAACAAAAAAATATTTCTATGTTACTGTCTAACACAATTATATTAAAAAATGAATATTACTATGTAGCACAGTAATATTCATCAACAAAAATATTGTGTAACACACATAATATTATTAACAACCTAGACAGTTTATCGATATGAACGACTACAATTTCGATTACAAGTTATATTGCATTTTTCAGAGAGAAAAAAATCTCAGGCGACGAATTATCATGCCAACCATTCGCAAATTTTATCATGACATCATATAGTATAGTTAAGTTGGACGGGATTATCATGTGCATGGAATATTTTTTCTACTTCCCATTCAACACACGTATGAGGACGACACACATAATTATCTCGAAATATTTATCTATTTGTTCTTATTATTAAAGGAAACTAATAATTTCACTTGACATACATATTTTAATTGATAATTGTATTAACATATGACATATGTATATAAACCTTTATGTTAATATTCTATAAATTCTCAAATTATTGAAAGCAATATATTCTCGATGCACTTTCTGAACTGGGAGGAGCTGACTCGTGAAGAGCTAACTGGGGAGGAGCTGACACTTGAGAATTTGTCTAGGGAGGATCTTGTCTTTCTAAGTAGACTTTACCAAAATGGGGTTTGGCAGGAATAACTGCCAAGACAGGTTCAAAGGATGTGATATTATAAACTAACAAGTCATCACTCTCCACCTGTTGTGGGATATCAGAAGACATAAAATATGGTTTGTCTTCCGAGAAAGTAAAATCAGCAGAGACGGGGAAAAATATCTATAACCTTTTTGAAGACAAGAATACCCAAGAAAGACACACTTTAAAGACTTGGGATCTAATTATGTGATATGCGGACGAACGTCCCGAACAAAACAAGAATACCCAAACATTTTAGGTACAATAGGAAACAAAGAGTTGTTGGGGAAAAGAATTTTACAGGGTGCTTCACCACGTAGTACATAAGAGGGGATGCGATTTATCAGAAAACATGTTGTTGAAATAACATATGTCCAAAAGGTTTTAGCAACACCCATTTGGAACAATAAGGTACAAGTTGTTTCAAGAAAGTGTCTATTCTATCTCTCGGAGTGAAAATAAAGAATGTCATTCTTGAGCATGTAAGTTTGAAAGGTAGTGGACAAATATTCTTCGGCATTATCACTTTGCAAAGTACGGATGGAAACATGGAATTGAGTTTTAACCTCGACATGAAAAGCAGAAAAGTAGAAATAGCTCAGAACGATTTTTTCATAAAATATAACCAAGTAATGCGAGAATAATCGTCAACAAATGTAATAAAATATCGAAATCCAGTTTTAGACACAACACGACAAGGACCCCAAACATCAGAGTGGACTAATTCGAAAGGTGAACTAGCTCTTTTCATTGACTCTAGGACTATAGCTAATACGATGGTGTTTAGCAAATTGATACGACTCCGACTCGCAATCTAAAGAAGACAAATTACTAAACTGATGACATAATGTCTTGAGCAGCGGAAGAGATGGATGACCCAACCTACAATGTGTCTCGAAAGGAGATGTGACAAGAATGTAGATACTTCCAGATTCATGTCATTTACCAATAATCTTGTTCGGCATAAGATCCTGAAATAAGCAATGACCGGGATAAAATGAGATACACCACTTAAGGTGACTTACATAAATTAAGTTAAAGGATATTTGTGGTAAGTGTATGACATAGGATAACAAAAGAAAGGGGGTTAGGTTAACTATGCCAGACCCAAGAACACAAGATGATGAACCAGAGTGACGTCAAAAGTAGACGAGTGTGGTTGAAGAGTAGAAAATGGTCTAGAATTACCTGTCATGTGATCTGTGGCATCAGAATCAATACATGTGCTTGGTTTACTTGACTACGCAATGAAAATGGTTGGAGCAGATGAATCCTTTAGTGTTTTCTAGTAGTGAGAAAATTTGACGAACTCATCTCAAAAAATAAGGATTGACCCATCAGATAAGGATTGACCCATCAAATGCGACATGAACATAATGTGTTTTCTGACTCATGTTCTAAAGCTTCCAACAATTCCGCTTCATATGTCCCGGCTTATGACAAAAATGGCACACAACTGCTCCTTAATCTAGTGTACAAGTGTCGTAATTACCATTTGACCCCCTCCTCATGCGTCGTTTTTTGATAATGATAGTCCAAAATCATTGTTGTGTCGACTTACCAGCGCACCGCTAGTCTGAACATATAGAGTATTTTATGTATGACGTACACTACTAAATATTTCTTGTAAAAATAAATCTCAAACCCGGATAACACTTGCGCCTCGGCAATCTCGAACTCTGACAGAAGGCCTGCTAGAAAACTCATAACAACCAATTGCGCGTGTTGTTGTTGTGGAACCTTCACATAAGAACTAAATGGTAACAACATATTAAGTTCCTCATAAGATTGCTTGAAATCCATAAAATAACTAAAACGCTTTACAAACCTCATAAATTCAAGAAATATTTCCTTTACCAGAATATAGGAATTCCAAATTATCCATCAACTCCTTAACAAATTCACAATGGGTAATTAAACCAATTACCTCGTTATCAATAGAGTTCCTTATCCGTAGGAACAACCGAGCATCATCATGAAGCCACTCGATTAGATTCATCTTTCGGAGGATCATCAACCATATGGTTATCCTTAAATAGAGTCAAACGGGTTTACTCCAATCGAAATAATTAGACCTATTGAGTTTGTGGTCCGTGATTTTGGACATCATCGGAATTAAATCTAGAGAACTGCAGCCCCTTTTCAACAACTTTCGGACCACCCATAATAATGAAATAAAAGGTACTTAATAAATTCAAACACCAAACCCCAAGCACACAAAAGGGTATCCACAAGAAAAATTGAAGAAAAAGTCACAAAAAGTCACCGAAAACGGGCTGAAATTCGAAAAACTTCGTTGATCGTGGCGGCAACAGCGACGACGACCACAGAGCTTTGGTCAGAACAGAGAGGCGCGGGCATACAAGAAAGACGGTCGGCGGAAAGTGAGAGACGCGCTCGCACGCCTCGACGCTTGGATTGGGGTCACAAATCTTCAGACGGCGCATGCGCCAGGGTTTCGGCCGACAAATTTCGGGAAGATGCCGATGGGTGAATGGACTTCGTTTTTAGTTGGGGGGTGATGACGAATGGAGCTTAAAAAAAAGGTGCCCCTTAACAAGGCTTTGAAAGTGAATCGAGAATTCATATTATAGTGTATTAGCGTATATATTACGTATATATTATTATTATTTATTATAGTAACCTTGTGTAATAGGTTACCTTGTGTAATAGGTTAGAGTTTCCTACATGTAACTATATATATATGATTAATATACGTGAGAGACATAATTCTCTCTTTCTCCAACTCTATTTCTCCTATATGGTATCAGACACTAGGTTAACCTAGCCGTCACCACCACCCTTCCTTCTCAGCCGTCGCCTCTCTCCTTCTCCATGGCCGGCGACGCATCTGCTCCATCCACCGCCCCTCTCAATCCTTTCCACCTTGCTCATGCCATCTCCAATATTAAATCTCTCATCCCCGTCATCCTAGATCTGAAAAATCCCAACTATCAAAAGTGGAGCTATTTTTTCACAATTACCGTCGGTCGTTTCTGCCTCTCTGATCTTCTCCATGGAAAACCTCGACTCGACGCAATTTCCGCCGATGAATGGCAACGTGCCGACTATCTCCTCCAATCTTGGATCTACGGCACCATCTCCGATGATTTGTCTAGCATATGTTTCTCTCCAAAAAGTCAACCGCCAGTGATCTCTGGACCGCCATCTCTTCTCTCTTCACCGATAATAATGATTATCGGGCCATTCAACTTGAAGAGAAATTCAAGTCCCTCAAGAAAGGCGCTCTCTCCATTCACGATTATTGCCAAATAATCAAAACCACGGCGGACAGTTTGGCCGATGTCGGAAATCCAATTTCCGACAAACAACTCGTCCTACAAACCCTACACAGCCTTCCGAAAAATTACGGGACCATCGCCAATCTCTGCTCCTTTCAGAATCCCCTTCCCACTTTTCTACAGACTCGATCGCTTCTTCAGATGGAAGAAACAAGACTTGCTGAACCTGAGCAGACCGCTGCTGTTTTCTACGCCTCTAACGCGAATTGTCCATCCAACAGTTGCAATAGTTCCCGCGGAGGTGGTTCTTCGCGCTATCAGCGTGGGGGTGGCCGATCTAACCGTCGCTGAGGTCGCGGCACTAACCGTCACCCCATGCAGCACTACGGCTACAATAGTGATCATAGCGCTTCTCAACTCTGGCGCGCACCTTACCGACAACAGTCGTTCCCGTCAATTCTAGGACCCGCTCCAAATACATCGGGCCACCCATCCACTCCAGCGGCTCAAGCCTACTTTACTGGACCACCTGAACCCTACACCGGCCACTCGGCCCCTACTCAGGTTCATCCGCACAAGCAGCCATGCCACACCTCCAACAGTTCCATCAACTGTTGCAACAGTTCATGCAACAGTGCCAACGTGGTGGATCTCGCAAATCGTTTGAATACGGTGACACTTCAGTAGCCTACCGAGTCACAGTGGTTCATGGACAGCGCGGCGACCTCTCATATGGCACCACACTCAGGTAATTTCAATTTTGTTTATAATCCTAACAGTAATTTCCCAAACATGTCGTCGTTGGTAATGGTTCCACCCTACCCATCACCTACATAGGCCACAAAATTCATCCCACCACTCTTTTTCGTCTCACAAATGTCTATGTGACACCCAATATAATCAAACACCTTATCTCTGTTTGAAAGTTCACCCGCGATAATTCATGTTCAATTGAATTTGACCCTTTTGGTTTTTCTGTGAAGGATCTTCGGAGTCGAGTCGAGATTTTCAGGTGGAATAGCTCCGGTGACCTATATCCATTTAGTGTCCCTCCTCCCACCTCACCTCGCGTTGCTTTCCTCACTGTCTCAACACCTTCGTCTCAAACTTTTTGGCATCGGCGTCTAGGCCATCCCGGCAAACACGTCATGTCCCGTTTATTTTCTAGCAATTTTCTTTCTCATAATAAAGACCCCAGGGAGTCTCTTTGTCATGCATGTCAACTTGCAAACATTTTCGTCTACCATTCTATTCTAAAAAATCTACTACTGTTGCTCCATTTCAAATTATTTGTTGATTTATGGACTTCTCCTGTCTGTAGTCTTACGGGTTTCAAATACTATCTTGTGTTAGTTGATGATTTTAGCCATTATTTATGGACTTTTCCTCTTCGCAAGGAATCTGATGTTTTTACAAACTTTGTCAATTTTCATAAAGTTCTAAAAACTCAATTCCAACATCACCTAAAAGCCTTACCAAGTGATAATGGCCGTGAATTAAAAAATGCGGATTTTCAAAACTACTTCACTAAACACGGCATCCTAAATCGTTTTTCGTGTCCCCACACCTCCCCTCAAAACGGACACGCAGAACGAATTATCAGCACTATAACCAACATGATTCGAGCTCTCATCTTTCAAGCTCATCTCCCTCCTACTTATTGGGTCGAAGCCCTTCATATGGCCACCCACCTACTCAATATCTTACCTACCAAAACCACACAAAATCGGACCCCTCACGAAGCTCTTTACCTCACCAAACCTACATACTCTCATCTTCGAGTATTCGGCTGTCTCTGTTATCCCAACCTCACCGCCACCACACCACATAAACTCGCCCCCGTTCTACTCCTTGTGTCTATCTCGGTCACCCTTCCTCTCACAAAGGCTATCGTTGCCTTGATAGATCCATTGGCAGAATCATAATTTCTCGTCATGTTACCTTCGACGAAACTCACTTTCCTTGTGCTGAGTCAACTCCCCCCACAAACACACTTCCTACCTCTGCCTTGGACGAAAACACAACCTCCTTGGTCCTCCTCCCTCAGACTTCGTCTAACTGTTGCAACAGTTCATCCAACTGTTCCAACAGTGAACCACCCTGTTCCAACAGTTCGTCCAACAGTCCTACCACACAACCAACACCTGTTTCACCTGCAGCACCTCCTCTCGACCACAACCACCTCACAATCCCTTCTCCTACTCCCACATCCCCTTCTCCTCCTCCCACATCTCCTTCCCATACCCCCACACCTTCCCCACCCCCCTCTCATCCTATGGTGACTCGCAGTAAAGCGGGCATCCACAAACCCAAAGTCCCCTTCTCTCTAGTTGCGTCCTCTACCTCTTCCATTCCCACCAACTATCGCCAAGCTCTTCTTGACCGAAATTGGCGCAACGCCATGATTGAGGAATATACTGCTTTAATTAAAAATAATACTTGGAATGTTGTGCCCCGCCCCCCGTTCACTAATGTTATTTCTGGTAAGTGGATATACAAACAGAAACTCAAGTCTGATGGCTCCCTTGAGCGATACAAAGCACGGTGGGTTGTTCGCGGTTTTCACCAGCAGGCTGGCATCGTTTTTGACGAAACTTTTAGCCCAGTAGTCAAACCAGCCACTGTTCGAACAGTTCTTAGTATTGCTCTCTCACGATCATGGACAATCCACCAACTTGATGTGAAAGATGCCTTCTTACACGGCAATCTCTCCGAAACTGTCTACTGCGAGCAACCTCCCGGATTCGTCGATCCATCTCGCCCCACTCAAGTGTGTCGTCTCAATAAAGCACTCTACGGTCTTAAGCAGGCACCCCGTGCTTGGTATAAGCATTTTGCCTCTCACATTACTACCATGGGGTTCAGAGAATGCAAGTCCGACACTTCACTCTTTGTGTACTGTCGCAACAGTTCACGCGACTGTCACAACAGTTCACGCGACGGTCGCAACAGTTCATACGCCTACCTTCTACTGTATGTCGATGACATTGTACTTACGGCCTCCACACCTGAATTGCTCCGCTCTATCATCGCTGCACTTAATCAGGAGTCCGCAATGAAGGATCTTGGCTATCTTCACTACTTTCTCGGCATCTCAGTTACTCGCTCGTTGAATGGGCTATTTCTCTCTCAACGCAAGTACGCCGACGAGATATTAGAGCGTGCACACATGGCTTCCTGCAACCCTTGTCTTACGCCGGCTGACACAAAGAGCAAGCTGTCTTCGACCACTGGACCCTCCGTTGCTAACCCTATTCTCTATCGCAGCCTTGCCGGTGCACTGCAATACCTCACGTTTACTCGTCCCGACATTTGCTATGTTGTGCAACAAATATGTTTGTTCATGCATGATCCGAGGGAACCTCATATGGCTGCTCTCAAGCGTATCCTTCGCTACATTCGTGGCACTCTCGACCACGGCCTTCTCCTCTCCCCCAATCCGGACCTCTCTCTTATCGCTTATTCCGACGCCGATTGGGGTGGTTGTCCTGACACTCGTCGTTCGACATCGGGCTATTGCGTTTTACTCGGCAACAACCTCATCTCTTGGTCCTCCAAACGACAGGTCACTACTTCTCGATCTAGTGCGGAGGCTGAATATCGAGTTGTCGCAAACGCCGTCGCCGAAACGACTTGGTTACGCAACGTACTTTCTGAGTTGCTCTTCCCACTTTCGAAAGCCACCATTGTCTACTGTGACAACGTCAGTGCCGTCTACCTATCCAGCAATCCTAGTCAACACTCTCGTACGAAACATGTGGAGATCGATATTTATTTTGTCCGAGTCAAAGTTGCTTTGGGACACGTTCGAGTTCTTCACGTCCCATCTGCCTACCAGTTTGCCGATATATTCACGAAAGGACTCCCTACTCAACTGTTCCAATAGTTTGTCTCCAGTTTCCACGTCCTCTCCTTTCCCGTTTCGACTGCGGGGGTGTATTAGCGTATATATACGTATATATTATTATTATTATTTATTATAGTTACCTTGTGTAATAGGTTAGGTTTCCTACATATAACTATATATATTAACTATATATATGATTAATATACGTGACATACATAATTCTCTCTTTCTCCAACTCTATTTCTCCTATATTGTGTATTGAGTAAAAGACTACAAGGGAAAATACAAGGAAAATATTTGCCAATCATGAGCAACAAGGCCACGGATTTCTTCAAGTCTCCCTCTTTGAGCAATCTGGCGCCAACAAAAGTATTAGGAAAATGATCTTCCAACTAACATGAAAAACCAGTATAAAATTTTATTGCTTAATAAACATTTATCGTAAGCAAATTTCACCCACAATAACAAGATTATCAATCAGTATACATCAATCGGTGATGCTTCAATTTTCAAGTTTTAAATTTCAAATATATTTTTGTGTATATAACAAAAATTAAATGTTATAGAGCAATGGTGATACTTAAATTTTCCATTATTAAATTTTGGACATTTTTGTGTACGTACAAACAAATATGCAAGAAATCGGTGATACTTCAAGCAGTTTTCAAAGTACAATCCATGTGCATAAATTTGTGTTGAATGTAAAATACGAATATTTTTCAAATTTTAAATTAATTTATTTCTTATTAACCGGCTCCACCCCCACCAACCCCAAACGAGACAGGCGGAAATCTTCCGATACAAGGCGTTTTGGGCCCTTCCTCCTCCTCTACCTCCATCGTTCGCCGGAGTCGACATGTGCATCCGCGTCAAGGGCAGCGGCCACAGGTCGCAGATCTACGCATCAATCTGTTGGTGCTTTTTCTTTTCTGGTTGGTAGTGGTTGATAAATTAGTATTGCTTCCTTTTTTTTTCCCTTTCTTTGCCAATTCAATTTGCTTTTTTCTTTTTCTTTTTCTTTTTTCCTTTCTTCTTTTTTCTTTTTTACTTTTTTTTCTTTTTTTTTTTTCATTTTTCGTCATGATTTCGTTCATATTTGAGGGTTATTCTCTTAGTTGTTTGGCTCCAAAAATTCCTACTACTTGATTAAGAGGGTGTTTGGTTAAGCTTATAAGAAGTTAAAAGGAGCTTATAAGCTCTTCCAAAGTGTTTGGTATTTTTCTAAAAAAAGATCTTATTTTTTTCTAAAATAAGTTATTGGAGAGTAAATAAGATCTTTTTAAAAAAATACAT
Organism: Erythranthe guttata; assembly: GCF_000504015.1. The sequence continues at coordinate 629,414 of NW_012194833.1, forward strand.
CAATCCCACCTTTGTTTTTTAAGATCTTATAACGAATAAAAATAGGATCTAAGCTCATTATCCAAACACCCTAAAAATTAATCATAAAAACAAGATGTAACATTTATCAGCTTTTAAAACATCTTATCTGATGTAAGAGTTTATCAGCTGTTTAAAATAAGCTTAGCCAAAGACCCTCTAAATGGAGGCCACCTAGTTCACCAGAGAAAGAACACTCGTTGCTCAACAATTGCCTGGTGAATCTACCACAAAATTTTCCGATTATGCTTTTAAGGTATGAAAACGAATAACAACAAGAAAATAATTACACAGAGTATACTTTGCGTTTCATTGGAGAGAAGATGGTGTCCTTTATAATGGTTTTATAGTTTCATTTTCACTGAAATTTGATATTTCCTTATTAGAATTCATAGTGGTTTTCGATGGAAATAGGTGTTTTTGGTATTTTTGTTAAATTTTGTAGTCGTTTTATTTTTATGGCCAAACACTTTATAGTGGATTACGTTTATTAAGTAATGGATTTGAGTTTATTTAAGAGTCGTGCTATTTTCACCTTAAAAATATCTTATTTCACCACCAAATAAATAAAAATCTATACTATCTATAAAAGTATGAATAATATGTGAAGTTTCTTCCCTTTTTTGTACGGACAAAAATACCCTTTCAGATAGGCAATACTAGAAGGTTAATTAAGTAATATTGGTTAATAATAATTAATTGATATATTATCTATGAATTTAATAATTAGTATCTATTTACCATTTCATTATTAAATTAATGGGTATACCAATAATAGTAATTATTGATATGTGAAGTTTCATTTACAAATAAATAATAGAATTGATAAGTAAGACCATCCATTGTTAAAAGAAAAAAAAGAAAAAAGAAAAAAAAGACCATCCATTTACCTGGTTGGATACGGTTACTCTTATTATCAGCATATTGTCATTGTCCTATTCCTCTTCTCTACATTCATGATTCATGAATCATTAATTACCAAATTGATTATCATGTGGTCAGTTACATAATAATACATTCAATCAAATACAGGCCATGTGAATTGGCAACTCGGTAATGGACAAGTTCCGAATGAGAATGGCCAAATCAATTTTATTTCCACCGGGACTCGGCTACAGTGTCAAGAAATATTACATATCTAAAGTTACCATCAATATTAATAGCATATTTGTCCATTTTTCATGCATCACAAAAAAGGTACACTAATACTAATTTGTTATAAAACAAGAGAAAAACAAGAAGAGAACAAGTGTGTGTATGTATTGTATTCTTATTCAAGTGTATATCAAATCCATACAATGGTGTCCCTTTTATAGTACAAGAAGACCATTCAAAAGGTCATGAGTTACAAGGGAATGAATAGCCTTAACATCCACCATTATCACCTATAATTACACACACTAATGATTTTGTAACTCCCATAGACATCCACCATAGGTTACATAATACTCCCCCTTGGATGTCTATGACTATTGAAAGTGTGATACACTGCCTCGTTAAAACCTTGCCAAGAAAAACCCATTGGGATAAAAACTTGGTCGAAGGAAAAAGAGTACAGTGTTGGGTTATTAATCACACTCCCCCTGATGCTGGCAATAGATCGTTAAGCCGACACATTTCAATGTTGTAGATCATGCTCCCCCTGATTTCAGCATGAGACATTGGAGTAAGATCGTTAACGTATGGATTTGCAAACTCCGTTATTTGATTGTCATCAATAACTGTCATGTCATCTTTCTTCTTTAACTCTCGAGTACTTTACAAATCTTCAATAATTCGTCGGCCACCTCCTTTGATATAGCCAAAATCTCGTTGGTGCAATCAGACATTATTATAGTCATATATTAGAACCACGATCTTCATTATCTTCTCGAGGAAGGATGGGAATATATTTCTTATGTCCAAAGATCGGACAATCATATGTTTACTCAATGAATGAGCTTTATCATGTATATAAACAAATAATGGATAAATATTTCATTCGACAAATGCTCGATCTGCAGATCAATGCAAAATATATATCCTCCCAAGATATTTTCATTTCGAATTCTTTCATCAAATAATTGATGATCTTTGTGAGCTCTTCATGAGTCTCCACAAGATTTAATTCGCCCCAAATGATAATAGGAATCAATTTATTTGATTATTCCTTTTGTAAACAAGGTATTCACTAAGGTGACAATACCGTATTCTTCAATATGTAAATGGATCATTCGTAGGGTCTAACTCATGAGACCTCTTATTATATGCTTCAAGCATTTTCAATTCTTTGAAATAACAAGTTATGATCCATATAAATATGCGGTAATTTGCATCCATATGGTGCATGCCAAATAATTTTGAATACCATCATAAAGTGATTGCATCATAAAAATATATTTTCAAAGGCATTCAAATTTACCGCAATGATTTTACCCACTTTTGTACTAAAGGCTTTCACAACTTTATGTGTGATGACCGCAAGTCAATGTACAATTCATTTGATCAATAATTTCAAATAATCATGGTCAATTGCATTTGTGAATGCATATACTAATGACCAATTAGATGTCGACATCTATCAAAATGTATGAGCTTCAAGCTCTTCACATTATAAAAATAATTGTACATATAGTTATTCGATAACATCTTTAGTACTCCCCATATTTCTTCATAATCAATTATTTCACTTTCCGGTACCGGATTCTCCTTAGAGAATTATATTCATATAAATGGGGATTGTAGCCTTTGTGGGTACGATCTCTTCTTGAGATCCATATATTTTCATGTACCATGTATTTTTCTCTTATAGAGAATTTTCTATATTGCATCAATAAAGTTTTCATAATACTTTATGTGCTTGAGCTCATTATTTATTTCAATAAAATGTCCTACATGGACAAAACGCGCGCTTTTGAGTTTAACAATGTGGGGAGTATTGAGGACTATTTGTCCACTTTATTTTCAAACTCAATATTAACAAATTTAATTTGGTACATGAATATTCATTCGAAAAGAATTTTCAATTCTTTAAGATCTTATATCGGTACAACAACAAAATTGAGAACTAATAGTCTCAAATGCCTCTCTATTCACTTAGAGAGCAACGCTAACCATAATTTATTTGCCAATCAACTCTTTATTGGCTCATACTGGTTCGATTTAAAATGATCTCGGTAGCTACCATATAATCATCAATGATTTTCTCATCCAAATATGAATTTCATTATGCCACCATAACAGGCAAGTATTCTCATATCATAGTAATGGATATTGGTTGAGGCGTCCCCCAACATCGTCTTTAAGACGAATCCTTTCATGAATGAGATATGTAATATAATGAGAGTATGATGCTACTAGCGCTAGTAGACTTTAATTGAACGGTATTCACACCACTTATAAGGGTGTTAATCATTCGAACCAACATATATATCTCCCCCTCTTATATGTATAAAGTATAATTGGTTAGTTGTGTACCATAATCATTTTTCACCCATTTAGGGATTCACGATGCAATCACAATGTTAAATTTGTCCTTCGAGGACATTCGTTTATTAAGCCTTTCATGGGAAAAATGTGTCCTTCTTAGACATTTTCTCATGCACTCATTTGCAACATATATTATAATTTCAAGTTGCTATTTGTAGATAAATGCATCTAGCATTTTACACATTTAAATTGTTGCAAATGATTTCTTTTTTCTTTTGTGCTTAAATATTTCCATGCACAAATGTGAATGAGACAAAGATCATTTCATATAATTCACGCCGTTATACAAGAACTGGCTTCTTATCTCCCCCTTAACGGCGGGAATATTGTCTCATTAAAATGACAATTGACAATGTATGCCATATAAATATCTCCCATTAGGGGTGCAAAATATTGCATAGCATAAATTATAAATAAACCATGTGATATAGTTGTTATCTAGATGAGAGTAACTACATTTGAGAATCTAACAGGTTCGGTACACAAATGACCAAATTTCAGAATTTTAAAAATTCAGGGACCAAACTGTAAAATTTGAAAATTTAGGGACCAAACTGCAAAATTTGAAAACTTCAGGGACAAGACTGAAATTTTAAAAACTTCGGTGAAAACTGGAAATGCTGAAATATATTCATAATTTCAGATGATGAAAGGAACGAGCTGCATATTCTAAAAAAAATATTTGGATTGAATCGTAAAATTTTTGAATCCGGCGGACTAAAATGAAAATTTTGAAAAGTTTGAGGAGTAAACTTTAAATTTTGAAAAATCAGAATATGCAGAGGGTTTGGAATTTTAACAAGAAAATCAGATCCCCTTTTTTTCGTTTGGTTTGAAATTTCATCTCATCGCATCTAGACCAATTATAAAAAAATCATATACATACCTCCATATGTATTTGGAATGAAATTTACAACTTTATTTGGAATGAAATTTACAACTTTAATTGAATTGGGCAATGTCGTGACTCCAAAATCACGCAATTTCTTTTGGTTTTGTGTTGGTGCTTGATAAAGCTTATCAACATGCTTTATCGTAAAATGGATATATCACCAATCATTTTTCATATTTCTCATCTCTCTTCCACTTGTAATGATGAGACAATTTATAATGAATAAACTTTGAGCACCATGATAGCTTTTCATGTCAACATATCTCTTTGATTTTTTTTTTTTCTATTGTTGTTTTCACTTTCAAAGAATAACAACAATTGAACGAGTTTAATATTAGCTCACAACTCGTATTATAGTACGATATGCTATTAAAAATCTTTATTTTGCTATTACTAGTGCAACTTGAATTTTTATGTTGTCACTTCATGATCATAATATAGATCCATAAATTAGAGAATATTTTCTCTTACAATTCTCCATTATATGTATCTTCAAGACACATATATCGAAATATTTTTCTTGTCGTTTTCAAAACAACAAAGTCAAGATTTGAAGAGAGCAAATTATAGAGAGGATCACATATCTATCTCTCTTTTTCTTCATAAGTAACTAGATGTAATGTTACTTTTACTTGTGTGTTCAAGACACGTCCCCAATTAAGTACTCGTTTCTTGAAAATGAAACAATAATATTTTGCTTGGTGTCTTCTAGACACATTTTCATTAAGAAATATTTGGCTTGTGTCCTCAAGGCATATAGTAATAACACAAACATTTTGTGATATCATGAGACATAAATGGATCTTTAACTTCAATGATCCAAATTTTATAGTTATGTTCATTCTTGAACTATCATAGATAATTTTAAACTTCATGATATTTTTGATATCATTGTATCACAAATGAATACTCATTTTGAGTACATATATACCATTCAAATATCAAGGATTGAGTTTTATACCTTGAATTTATGTACTTGATTTGGGGTCTTAAGCCCTATAATTGGTACTTAATCATAAAATAATAGTATCTTGAGTGGAAAATACTTATTAACTCAAATATTCAATATTGATCATCACTTAGACCTTGAGTCTAATGTATTCAATTGAGACTTATAGTCTTCAAATTTATTCTAGGCCTCAAGCCTTTATATTTGATGTTCCTCCACATAAGCTTTCAAGCTTTCATATTTAAACTAGGCTTTAATTTGAGCCTAAACTTTATGAACTTCGAGTTTTTTTTTTCGAGTGATGGAGCTTTTCAAGTCGCATAAATTAGAGAGCAAGTGGCTTTTGTTTTTTAATATATCACTCAAATCTTCGAGTCACTTGATTGCACGTGCTCGATTTGGGCCTCAAGCCTCAATATATAATAAAAATCGTTATAATACAACATTCAAATATTCGAGTCACTTGATTGCACGCGCTCGATTTGGGCCTCAATATATAATAAAATTGTTATAGTACATTGATCATGAACAAATAGTACTATAAATGGGGAATACCCTCTAACTCAATTGTTCAAGAGTCTTATCATTTAGACTTAAAGTACTATGAATGAGAAATACATATCAACTCAAATCTTAAGTTTGAGTATTATTATCACATAAACTTTGAGTCTATCATATTCTATTGAGACTTGTAGTCTCAAAATGTGATCTAGGCTTCAAGCCATAAATTGATTATGATCAATTATCAATTTTCTCATTTCAATATTTTGTGGACTTGAAAAATGTCCACAAATGACAAATTTGTCATGTCTGAGTAATTTGCTTGTATCTCTCTCATTCGAGATCCAATTTCAACGCTTCAACATGCTGTGAACAGCCAACAGAAAGTCCTACAACTTTCGTATTTTACATTTTATCAAATTCGGACAATATCAGGTCCGAAACGGGACTCAAGGTCTTGAAAAATGACCACAAATGACAGATCTGGCATGTCTGAGTATTTTAAGCATATCTCTCTTGATCGAGATCCGATTTTGATGATTCAAAATGTTCCGAACAGCCAATAGAAAATGCTACAAGTTTCGTATTTTGCATTTTCTGAAATTCGGACATTATCATATCCAAAACAGACATAGAAGTACAGACTCGTGAATTGCACGAAAAATCACCTACAACAAAAGTAAGATGGTTAATATTTTATCAATTCAAAACAAGAATAAAATATTTAAAATCAACTCCCTTTCATCTTCTGCTAAGGAGTCATCTTCCTTGGACCATCTTCACTCGAAAATTTAGGTAGAACAATCGTGCTGATAACGTGTTATAAAACAAGAGAAAAACAAGAAGAGAACAAGTGTGTGTATGTATTGTATTCTTATTCAAGTGTATATCAAATCCATACAATGGTGTCCCTTTTATAGTACAAGAAGACCATTCAAAAGGTCATGAGTTACAAGGGAATGAATAGCCTTAACATCCACCATTATCACCTATAATTACACACACTAATGATTTTGTAACTCCCATAGACATCCACCATAGGTTACATAATATAATTGTCTATTTGTCTATTTTTCAAGTCCAAATGAAATTAATTATCCTAATAGTGTCATGCGAAGGAAACTAAGGTAATTTATTCTTTCTACAATACTAGCCATGCTAATATTTGTAATTAGTATGTCTAAACCAAATATTTGGTCATGCGAACGAATGGCATTAACTTATGAACAAATATTTTCTTCCTTAAAGACATTACACGTCATGGTGACGACACCGCTGGTCCACCGCCTTATGTTTTGAAAACGAAATACTAAATGTTTACATGAAAGTGAACAAAAAGAAAATGTTAATAATTATTTACAGGGGAATTCAAATTCTCAATTCCTACATTTAGAAAAAATCTTTTCAAACTTTCTTCATTTAAGATCAATTAATTTTCTTGCGGCGCGCTTCTCTACACTTGTAAATGGAACGATACGCTTGTTGCCATGAGTCCACGATGAGCATGACAATCGCGAATAGCATTAATTGAGACGATGACAGATTTCTTTGTTTATTTTAACTTTTAGCTATATATTTTTCAATCTACTATTTATGTTTTGTTTCTTGAGAGTGTGTTGTGAAAGTGTTCTTGCATTTACTTCTATCTACACGTTGCAAGAGGAGAGAAACTTACTTAATTGGCAATAAATCATTAATATTATATTTTAATTGTATGGGGAAATATATCACACATGAATGTTAGTGTGCAATCATTTGAATATAATATAGGGGAAAGTAGAGTTTCCACCTCTGAACTATGGGGTCTGTCTCGAACACTCCCCTAAACTATAAAACGTAACAAAATAGTCCATAACTTTAACAACCAATTAATAGGAATTTAACACCGTTGAAAAAATGTGCATTTACATTTTCACCCTTATTATTTTATGCTGTGAAATTAAATTAGGGAAATCCAAGTAACGTGGCATCATCCACACCATGGAGATTATTATCTCTCACAAGAGCGAAAAAATGTCCGACTGTAATTTTCAATTTTCCTTAACCCACCGTCCCCACACAACACGTTCACCCATTACTTGAGAAGCCAAATACATATAAGGAACAAAAATTGTAAGTTCACAAATGCAACTGATATTTCGGAAGGTTTAGTTCCAGTTTGCACCCTCGAGATGTAGCATTTTGACACTTTGCAATGCCACAAAAAAAAAAAAATCACGTTCACGCGCCAACATAAGTTTTAAGGTTAATGAAGATAATTCATATTTTAGTAGTATTATAAATGAAATTTTATTTTATGTGATAAATATAATTCAAATTACAAATTTATTGGATATGTACCATAGTTTTGGAATTGGTAAAAAAAATTGATGATTTTTTTGTATGAAACAATATTTTTTATGTAATTTTGTGAAAAAAAGGGTGGAAAAGTAAAAAATCACGTACACAAAAAATAAATATTTTTGTGTCGGTGTAGTCAGCGATGATATATTGATCTTTGTAATAGTATATATTTTTGTGGTGGATAGTGTCAAGTTAAATTATTTAGTTCTCCCCACCATTCAATCTTTTTCTCACTAAGTTGCTTGAAAATTTCTGCAAATTATATATATATTTTTTTACTAAAGATTTACCAAACAAATAATTTACTTAGAGAATTTCGCTAAAATAATTGGGGTGCGATGTGAATGATTAGTTACCTTTTGAGAGTGCATAGTGCTATTATTATTATTATTATTATTTTTTTTTTTTTGTGCAAAGTGTTGAATGCTATATTTTGAGTGCCAAGTGGAATAATTAAGTCATTTTGCAAAGAGAAAAAATGAAATAAAGTTTTAAAATCTTAACAAATTTTCAATTATTTGGCTGACATGTTTAGGGTTTACAGTTAACATATACATCACAACAAATATTGTAAACTTACTCATTTTCTTGAGATTTCAATTTTGTCTTTCTGTGTTATGAATATGATCACATGTGGTGGTAATAAATGTTTTCTTGTGTTACATTATATTAAAAATATAAACTTGTAGAAAGTTTGTATAAAATTAATCACGTTATTTCACTCACTCGAAATTTAGCAAGAAAAAAAATGAAATGGAAAAAAAAGGTTCTGGGAAATGGATCAATGAAATACGTGTTCTTGCAAACTTTTGAGAATTTTTCTTACTTATTATGTGAATGAGAAATCTTCTTGACCTATAAATCAGGAAAATCAGTGTATTTGACTATGTTTCTATTCTAACTCCACATCATCTTGATGGAGCAGTTAAACAACCAACATTGTTTCATATGTTTTAAAAAAAATCAGCTCAGTCCCCAAATTATATTGTAAGATTAATATTAAAAGAAGGAGATATATTCATAACTTACAGTTTCAAGTTTCACTACTAGATTGGGATTTTCTTCATCATTTCACCATTCCACAATATTAAAGGGGTTTTCAGGTATTGTTGCAAAATCATTGTGATGTAATTTTTGGAGTTCGCTTCAAGATTTGAAAAGAAAAATTAAGATGAACAAAATAAAAAATAATTAATGGAATCATGAATACAAATATAAACATAAATTATAGGAATCTAAGCATGTTATATTATAATATTAAACAAAGTTAAACTATAAATACCTTAGCTTGTAACAGTCAATGAATTCTATTTTCAAACATAAAAATAATGACAATAATAATCTATCTATCCAAGAAAATATGATAGTATTCCAAGAAGAATTTGCAAGAAAAAATAATATATATTAGAAGAAATGGGTCGATAACATTTTCCAATGATGATCGATATGTGAAAAAAAATCAAGATGAAAGAAAATAAAAAAATATTAAATGGAATCTTGAATACAAATATAAGTAGAAATTATGAATCTAAATATATTATAATATTAGACAAAATTTGATTAATGAATAATATCAATATACTCCAAATAACTTCGATATTTTAATTGTCTTATTATTTTGATCGAATAATATTCCACAAAAAAGAAAGAAATAAAAAGAACCCACTTAAATTGACACAAGACGTGCAATGCACGTCCACCTTCCTAGTACATATAAAAACAAAGAAATGCAAAAAGATACAATTTTGGGTAATTAAGGTAATCTGCATCTAATGCTGTAGTTGGGCATTGTGGGTAATGTGAATGCAATTGGTCTTATATAAAAGATCGAATAAAAAATTAGATTTATCATAATATGAATGTTCATCGAGGGAGTTTTGTTAAATAGCCCATTAATTCAAAAAGAGAAATTTAGTCCTTTTGCGAATAGCAAAAAAACCCATCACATGGGACTTAAATGTACATTGGTCCAAAAAAAAAACAGTCTCTCGATTAAACCCATCTCCATGTCTTTAGTCTAAAATACCCTCCATAATATAAGTCTTATCAATTCCATCCATTATGCTCTAACTTTCTTAATATTACACATTGACCCCGGATTTAAACAAATATATCACATTAACCCCCAAAATATTTTTTTTTTCAGAAAATATTTTTTTTCTGAATTTTTTTGCATGTATATATATATATATATATATATATATATATATATATATATATATATATATATATATGTACATGCAACAAATTTAAATAAACTTATACTTCCCTTTTTGTAACAAAATTCCTCTTCTTTGTTCATTTTCAAGCACATAGAGTGAGATCACTTCTCACCTTTAAAACCCTATTTATTGATCTTTGTATTGAAGACTATAGAATGAGGTTCTCACCTTTATAAACCTATGATCCTCTTTTACCGAAGACCATAGAGTGAGATTACCTTGAAGATTATCGGGAATCCCTTTGGAAAAACCGATCTATGTTTTGATTATTAACCATGTTTTATGAGCCCGAACTAACTACGTCGAATCAAACTACCCTTAGGTCCTACAGTACCAACTCTTCGTACACTTGGTTATTTAACCGAGACTTCGAAACAATTTCCAAAATATTTTTATCTTTTTAAAACAGTGATATTTATGCACCCAACACATGCACCCTTGTACTTACCATTTTTTCATTCTCACACGCAATGATGAATACCCATAAGCAAGATAAGATCGCATAGCAATTTTCAAATAAGCACACAAAACCATCAAATAAGTACACTGAAATAATTAGAGATCTTATGCATGCAAAACTTACATAGTCTTAATCAAAGCTCTTATTTCAAAACAATTAACCGGATTTACCTATTCAAAACTAAAGTTCTTATTTCATTTCAAAACATGTCTTTAAGGAATAAAATTCAAGATCATCAAGTTATAACTCTTACACCAATTAACATAAAAATGTTACACCAATTAACATAAAAATGTTAGATCTTAACATGCAAGACTCTAAATCAAGCGATTTCATCATCCAAGTATTTTCCCAAAAACATCGAACACTACATATACATAATAAATTTTTTTTTTATTTGCAAATTCCACATGCATCAACATATTCCTTTCCTTTAAGAAGCAAATACAAAGATTTAACTAGTTAAGCCAAAAATTCGAATTCTTTTTACCAAACAACAATCAACTACTAGATAGTCACATGCAAGGCATTATCTAGGCCATTTTCCCCCAACTTTTCAAAAAACATAAAGATACAAGAACAAAATTTTCTCTTCAAGATACTAAAATGCAATCTTCATCCAAGTCATATAACAGTATAATACATAATTAGAAGTCAAGAATTTAAAGAAAACAAAAACTATTGGTGTTGCCTATTTGATCAAGAATTCAAGGATTCTCACATTTAGTCGGGAGGATAGGATTGTTAGCTTATTTCTCTCTATTTAAAGAAGATATTAAAGATTAGATTATGGAGTTAAAATGAGAAGAAGAAAAAAATTAAAAGAAAGAGAGCTTAACTCTTCGAAAATTGAAGGAGAAGAAGAAAGATGCTTACTGAAATAGAAAGAGACCTTGGACTTATAGATGGTGAGAGTAGAGTTTGAGAGTGCGTTTGGGTCTTGGATATTGGAGGAATTTATAGAGTTTTTGGAGACTTCAAAGCCAATGGAGAAGAATGGGAAATAGATATTTGTGGAGGGGGATTTTGCAATTTCTTGAGGCCGTTTTTTGGTGGTTTGAGCTCAAGTAAATGGAGGTTATGGTTGTGGTGTGGGGCTGCCGAAAATGATAGAGGGACAGGAAGAAGAACGATGACAGTTGGGCTAGCTAAAGTTGGAGTGTGTGACTGGGTAAGTGTTCTTAGCCAATGATTACAAAAGGATACAGTTAGGTATTTCTTTCAATGCTCAATCTACAACTCTTCTAATGCATGTTCACCTCCTAGTTAATATGTCTCTCTTTTTAATTTATCACTTATGCTAGACGTGCATTGAGGTGGCCGAAAATTCCAAGAAAATATGAGGGATTTTATTTCTAATTTTATCACTAATTAATAGTCCTAGAATGCAAGAATTAATTTTATTTCTAAAATTTATTGCATGCATAAATGTGATAAAAATGGACACTTAAATTCATTATGCAAGAATCGAATTTTAGTTCATGAAAATAATTTATTTTTTGTGTGAGTGAAAATTATACTTTTAAAAAATATTTATTCATTCACATAATTCACATAATCACATAATCATATAATCAAGTAAGCATGAGAAATTATACTAAATTCTAATTAAATAAATTCGCATGTAATCGTGGTAAAATAAATACTAAGTTTAATTTTACCAGAAAAATGTTGAGTGCTACAATCTTCCCCCCTCGAAAAAATATGTCCCCAAAATTTGTACCTTTCTTGATTAGTTTCGGATAACGACTCACAATCTCATCCTCAAGTTCCCCCTTTTCCTCGTCAGGAGAATGATTTTTCCAAAGGATTTCGATAAGGTGGATTTCTTTGTTTCGAAGTTTCTTAACCGTTCGCTCTAGAAATTTTAGAGGGTTCTTCGGTAAAGGATGTTGGGATGTGAAGCCCAGAAGTCAATGAAAATTCGCAAGAGGTTCTAGATTACCCGATTTTAATTTTATTAACATGTTTTGATTAGATTCGTTTAAAGCAGAATAAATCTCATCTAGCAACTTACAGTTTTCGCGAGCATAATCGTTTCTATCTTCGGCGCACGAACAAGGATCCACACCAAGCCTTCAATCCTCGAAAAACTGCTGTCAGAAATTTATAGCATTCTTCCTTCACCAATATCTCCGTCATGGTTAATCTGATGGAGAAACCCTTCTGACAGATTATAGTACTATGGGTTAGAAAGCGACTGTATAAATTTCAAGCCTATCAGATGAAGGAGTGATTTAATGCGAATTTCTTCGCAGGAATGCTCAGAAAATTCGGGAATAAATGTTTGCTCTAAAAACCTATAATTTTCTATTGTATATCTCGGATTAATAATTCTTCTACAAGGATGGACTTGTACTTGAAGAAATCTAAATCTATAATCGAGAAACCTAGAGAGAAAAGAAGAAGAGAAAAATATTTTCTCTTCCAACAGAAATAGGCGTGTAAAAAATTGTTCTCTCTCATCAACCCAATATCTATTATATATATCACAAGGAATTACATTCCTTTGAAGAAATTTGAGAGAAAGCGCGAAACAAAAAGTTACGAAGCCATATATAGATAAACCTCTATAAATTAATACAGTTGGGACCATCAACAGTTCATTAATTTAGCGAAATATTAACTTATCGATAAATTAATAATTATTAATTTATATATTAATTAATAACTTATTAATTTATGAAATAATTACTTATTATTATTTTCAATAAATACATTTTTTTTATTATTTTTTTCACGTGTATATTATTCATTGTACTATTAGTTCAATGCACTATAGAGTTCGTTTCATGGACGAAAGCTTTTAAAGCTGCAATGGTATAGAACGATTTATGTTGAGTTATGAGAAAACTATAACGAAACTCTAACCATGTTTAAGAAAAGCGAGGGACGAGATTGATGGTAATGTGAATTTCAACAAGAAACAAGCGACAATTAAATTATATTGTGTTAAGCCTTCATAGATCTATAAAATATGTATTCTACCATGCAATTTAAGAATTATTTTTATGCATTATTAATTTATATATTACATGGGGCTTCTTAAAATTTTCGAATGTTTATTATCTTTTAAATTTAACGAATTATTAATTTAGCACGTTGTCCCCGAGTCGGGATCGGAAAAAAATATTATTTAAACGAGGTTATTAATTTATCGGGTATTAATTTATCGGGGTTCTACTGTATTATATATTATCCATAACAATGGCGTCGTGACTTTTTGTTTCACCGTTTCTCTCAAAACGGGGGATGCATCGCTACCCCGTTAAAGGAATCCAAATGTGGAATCTGAGTTATACACTGCTCGCTATTTTTCGCCGTCACAACTCAAATTCGACGGATGTGATCGCACGACGCAAATGGTTATGAATGATGATCGACATTCTGGATCGGGGTTGGACTCCTATTTATACGAGACATATACTAAATTTGTAATTAGATTTTTGAAAATTTCCCTACTACTTACCATAAGCATATGTATTTAGAAAGTTATAGAAAATTGATCCAATATATATAGACATACACATATGGTATGTATTAATATTTCCTACCATGTTAAGAGATTATTATAACTACGTGGCCTAGAGATAAATACTAAATATATAATTAGGAATGTGAATAGATATTCTTTGTCCCAATCACATTTTTTATATGGTAACAACAAGGGGTATATTTGGTATCTCACCCAGTCCCTAAGAATCAATTCGGATTGTTTTAAATTTTAAGGAATGTGGATATATATCGTAAATACTAATACAGACTATATATATCGTGTGTCCATACATTTTTTTTAATTTAATTTCATATTACGTACAGTTGTACTTACCATTGAAATTAATTTATTGCGAAAATAATAATCTATGAAAAGATTATTCAAAATTATTATTTCTTTTTAGGTAGGTAAAAGAAAATGCTTACGACCAACAAATAATATAATAGTGTACTCCATATTATACTTGCAATTTATTTATTTTCTTTCTTTTTTTTCTTACATAATTTGTTATTGATTACATTAACAAAATTTTGTAGTCTAACGACTATTTCTTCTTCTATAAATAGCGGGAGCAAATCTAGAACATCGATCATCATTCGTCGCACTGAAAAAAAAAACGAAAAAAAAACATTTTAGAGAGAGAGAAAATGGAGAGAGAAACTACGGTGCTAATCATCGGTGCAGGGCCCGCGGGCCTAGCAACTTCCGCATGTCTAAACCTAAAAAGCATACCAAACATTGTCTTAGAGAGAGAAGATTGTTGTGCTTCCCTTTGGAAGAAAAGAGCTTATGATAGATTGAAACTTCATCTTGCCAAACAATTTTGTGAATTACCCAATATGCCCTTCCCTTCCAATGCACCCACATACATCCCTAGAAAGGACTTTATCCGGTACTTGGATGATTATGTTTCGTATTTCAACGTAAGCCCTTTCTACAATTGTACCGTAGAATCCGCCTCGTTCGATCACAGCCGTCGAAGTTGGGTTGTGATGGCGAAAAACGAGGTTTTGGGCACGATGGAGAAGTACATAGCGAAGTTTTTGGTTGTGGCGACGGGGGAGAATAGTGAGGGGTACATACCTCAAAATATCCCGGGTTTGGATTTGTTTAACGGTGAAGTGATGCATTCTAGTAAATACGAAAATGGAAAGAAATTTGAGAAAAAGAAAGTGTTGGTTATTGGAAGTGGGAATTCCGGTATGGAAATAGCGTTCGATTTGTCCAATTGGGGTGCTCGAACTTCTGTAGTTGTTCGTAGCCCGGTAAGTGCTTTATCCAAAATCTGTTTTTCTTATTTCTTTTTGAATTTTTTTTGAAAATAATTACTCCTCTTGTCCTAAAATAAATGTCTTTTTGGGTTGTTGACCCACAAATTAAAAAAAAACTAATAAATATGCGTTGCTTTAAGGAAGAAAAAAAATCCCAGATAGAATGACTAAAATATCCATGTTTTATTTTATTTTATTTCCAGTAATTCTCTTAATTAACTAATAGTAATAAGGGCGAAATTGAGAAAATGGAAACAAGAAAAATTTCATGAATCGGCAGTTAATTTAGAACGAATTGAGTACGTAATTTTGCAAACGCACACTGATTTTAGTATTATTATTTTTTTTTAAATTATTTCAGGTTCATGTTCTTAGTGAGGAGCTGGTGAAACTTGGAATGGTGTTATTGAAGCATTTAAATGTAGATTTAGTGGACACTATTGTGTTACTATTGAGCAAATTGAAATTTGGGAATCTTTCTCAATATGGTATCCAAACGCCAAACAAAGGACCCTTTTATCTCAAAAGAGCAACCGGAAGATCTCCCGTTATCGACGTCGGCACTATTGCCAAAATCCGAGCACGAGAAATCGATGTATATACATGCATACGTAACTTTTTATTATTTACATGCATGCATGCATGCATGTACACAAGTGAAACATATTGGCTAATATTTGGTTAATGTAATAAATTTTGTAGGTTTTGCCCTCAATCGAGAATGTGCATGGAGATAATGTTAGCTTTACGAACGGTGTAACGGAAAGTTACGATGCCATTGTTTTTGCAACCGGCTACAAGAGCACTGTCAGAAAATGGCTCAAGGTAAGTTAGCTTTCATCGTTCGTATGTACGATGTTGCTAAACCATTTTAGTTTGCTTGAAAAGAAAAGAAAAAAAAAAGATAGCTAATTAAATGCAAATTTTGTAATTTGTTATATGTAGGATGATGGAGGGCTTTTTGGGGAAAATGGAATGCCAAAGAAGAGAAACCCGAATCATTGGAAAGGAGAAAACGGTCTTTACTGTGCTGGATTTGCGAGGGCTGGATTGTTTGGGATTTCGAACGATGCCAAAGCTATATCGCAAGATATAAGTGCGCTCCTTAAGTCATCGTAATTTTTCGTTTAATTGTAATTTTTTATGTAAGTATTATAGTATATGATCTGCCTAATGTGAAATAAGGGCGTCGATCGTCGATCGAAAAAGCCGATATTTTCTCCAATAATTGAAAAAATAAATATTATCTCAAGCGCTCGACTTTTATCTCTAAGCAATTCAAAAATATAAACCAGAAAAAAAATAGCTTATAGGAGAAATATATTTGGAGAAAAGAGAGAATAATATCTCTTACGTATATTAATCATATATATAGTTACACGTAGGAAACCCTAACCTACTGCACAAGGTAACCTAATATACAAGGAAACCTAATATACAAGGTAACCTAATAAATAAGAATAATAATAGGTATACGTAATATATATAATAAAGATAACGTAATATATATATAATAAAGATACGCTAATACACCCCCGCAGTCGAAACGGGAAAGGAGAGGACGTGGAGACTGGAGACAAACTGTTGGAACAGTTGAGTAGGGAGTCCTTTCGTGAAGATATCGGCAAACTGGTAGGCGGACGGGACATGAAGGACTCGAACGTGTCCCAAAGCAACTTTGTCTCGGACAAAATGGATATCGATCTCCACATGTTTCGTACGAGAGTGTTGAATAGGATTGCTCGATAGGTAGACGGCACTGACGTTGTCACAGTAGACAATAGTGTCTTTCGAAAGTGGGCAGAGCAACTCAGAAAGTAGGTTGCGTAACCAAGTCGTTTCGGCGACGGCATTTGCGACAGCTCGGTATTCGGCCTCCGCACTCGATCGAGAGGTAGTGACCTGTCGTTTGGAGGACCAAGAAATGAGGTTGTTGCCGAGGAAAACACAATAGCCCGATGTCGAACGACGAGTGTCAGGGTAGCCACCCCAATCGGCGTCGGAGTAAGCGATAAGAGAGGGGCCCGGATTGGGGGAGAGCTGAAGGCCGTGATCGAGAGTCCCACGAATGTAGCGAAGGATACGCTTGAGAGCAGCCATATGAGGTTCCCTCGGATCATGCATGAATAGGCATATTTGTTGCACAGCATAGCAGATGTGAGGACGAGTAAACGTGAGGTATTGCAGTGCACCGGCAAGGCTGCGATAAAGAGTAGCGTCAGCAACGGGGGGTCCAGTGGTCGAGGACAACTTGCTCTTTGTGTCAGCCGGCGTAAGACAAGGGTTGCAGGAAGCCATGTGTGCACGCTCTAGGATCTCGTCGGCGTACTTGCGTTGAGAGAGAAATAGCCCATTCGACGAGCGAGTGACTGAGATGCCGAGAAAGCAGTGAAGATCGCCAAGATCCTTCATTGCGAACTCTTGATTAAGTCCAGCGGTGATAGAGCGGAGCAATTCAGGTGTGGAGGCCGTAAGTACAATGTCATCGACATACAGCAGAAGGTAGGCGCATGAACTGTTGCGACAGTCGCGTGAACTGCTGCGACAGTCGCGTGAACTGTTGCGACAGTACACAAAGAGTGAAGTGTCGGACTTGCATTCTCTGAACCCCATGGTAGTAATGTGAGATGCAAAACGCTTGTACCAAGCACGTGGTGCCTGCTTGAGACCGTAGAGTGCTTTGTTGAGATGACACGCATGAGTGGGGCGAGATGGATCGACGAATCCGGGAGGTTGCTCGCAGTAGACAGTTTCAGAGAGATTGCCATGTAGGAAGGCATTTTTCACGTCAAGCTGGTGGATTGGCCATGATCGCGAGAGAGCAATACTGAGAACTGTTCGAACAGTGGCTGGTTTGACAACTGGGCTGAAAGTCTCGTCAAAGTCGATGCCAGCCTGCTGGTGAAACCCACGAACAACCCACCGTGCTTTGTATCGCTCAAGGGAGCCATCAGACTTGAGTTTCTGTTTGTATATCCACTTACCAGAAATAACATTAGTGGACGGGGGGCGGGGCACAACATTCCAAGTATTGTTTTTAATTAAAGCAGTATATTCCTCAATCATGGCGTTTCGCCAGTTTTGGTCAAGAAGAGCTTGGCGATAGTTGGTGGGAATGGGAGAGGTAGAGGATACAACGAGAGAGAAGGGGACTTTGGGTTTGTGGATGCCCACTTTACTACGAGTCACCATAGGGTGAGCAAGGGGAGGTGGGGGAGGTGTGGGAGTAGGAGAAGGAGATGTGGAAGTATGAGAAGGGGTTGTGAGCTGGTTGTGGTCGACAGGTGCTGCTGCAGAGGAAATAGGTGTTGGCTGTGTTATAGGACTGTTGGACGGACTGTTGGAACAGGGTGGTTCACTATTGGAACAGTTGGAGGAACTGTTGCAACAGTTAGACGAAGTCTGAGGGATGAGGAACAGGGAGGGTGTGTTTATGGGGGGAGTGGACTCAGCAAAAGGAAAGTTAGTTTCGTCGAAGATAACATGACGAGAAATTATGATTCGGCCAGTGGATCTATCAAGGCAACGATAGCCTTTGTGAGAGGAAGGATGACCGAGATAGACACAAGGAGTAGAACGGGGGGCGAGTTTATGTGGTGTGGTGGCGGTGAGGTTGGGATAACAGAGACAGCCGAATACTCGAAGATGAGAGTATGTAGGTTTGATGAGCTAAAGAGCTTCGTGAGAAGTCCGGTTTTGTGTGGTTTTGGTAGGTAAGATATTGAGTAGGTGTGTGGCCATATGAAGGGCTTCGACCCAAAAAGTAGGAGGAATATGGGCTTGAAAGATGAGGGATCGAATCATGTTAGTTATAGTGCGGATCATTCGTTCTGCGTGTCCGTTTTGAGGGGAGGTGTGGGGACACGAAAAACGATTTAGGATGCCATGTTTAGTGAAGTAGTTTTGAAAATCCGCATTTTTTTAATTCACGACCATTATCACTTTGTAAGGCTTTCAGGGGATGTTGGAATTGAGTTTTGAGAAGTGTATGAAAATTGACAAAGGTTGTAAAAACATCAGATTTATTTCGAAGGGGAAAAGTCCATAAATAATGGGTAAAATCATCAACTAGCACAAGATAATATTTGAAACCCATAAGACTAGAAACAGGAGAAGTCCATAAATCAGCATGAATAATTTGAAATGGAGCAACAGTAGTAGATTTTTGAGAAAAAAATGGTAGACGAAAATGCTTGCCTAATTGACAAGCATTACAAAGAGACTCCCTAGGGTCTTTATTATGGGAAAGAAAAGTGCTAGAAAATAAACGAGACATGACGTGTTTGCCAGGATGGCCTAGACGCCGGTGCCAAAGAGTGCGAGACGAAGGTGTTGCGACAGTGAGGAAAGCAGCGGGAGGTGAGGTGCGGGGAGGGACGCCAAAAGGATATAGGTCACCGGAGCTATTGCACCTGAAAATCTCGACTCGACTGCGAAGATCCTTCACAGAAAAACCAAACGGATCAAATTCAACCGAACATGAGTTATCGCGGGTGAACTTTCGAACAGCTATAAGGTGTTTGACGATATTGGGTGTGACATAGACATTTCTGAGGCCGAAAGGAGTGGTGGGAAGAATTGTGTGGCCTATGTCGGTTATGGGGAGGGTGGAACCATTACCGACGACGACATGTTTGGGGAATTTACTGCCAGGATTAAAAACAAAATTGAAATTACCTGAGTAGGAGCCGAGTGACCGGTGTAGGGTTCAGGTGGTCCAGTAAAGTAGGCTTGAGCCGCTGGGTGGCCTGATGTATTTTGAGCGGATCCCAGAATCGACTGTTGTCGGTAAGGTGCGCGCCAAAGTTGAGATGCGCCATGAGCACTATGATAGCCGTAGTGCTGCATGGGGTGACGGTTAGTGCTGCGACCTCCGCGACGGTTGGATCGACCACCCCCGCGCTGATAGCGCGAAGAACTACCTCCGCGGGAACTGTTGCAGGAACTGTTGCAACTGTTGGATGGACAGTTCGCGTTGGAGGCGTAGAAAACAACAGCGGTCTGCTCGGGTTCAGAAATTTTTGTTTCTTCCATCTGAAGGAGCAAACGAGTCTGTAGAAAGGTGGGGAGGGGGTTTTGAAAGGAGATGAGATTGGCGACGGTCCCGTAATTTTTCGGAAGGCCGTGTAGGGTTTGTAGAACGAGTTGTTTGTCGGAGATTGGATTTCCGACATCGGCCAAGCTGTCCGCCGTGGTCTTGATTATTTGGCAATAATCGTGAATGGAGAGAGCGCCTTTCTTGAGAGACTTGAATTTTTCTTCAAGTTGAATGGCTCGATAGTCTTTGTTATCGGTGAAGAGAGAGGAGATGGCGTTCCATAGATCACTGGCGGTAGAGGTTTTTGAGAGAACCATGCTGGATAGATCGTCGGAGATGGTGCCGTAGATCCAAGATTGGAGGAGATAGTCGGCGCGCTGCCATTCGTCGGCGAGAATCGAATCCGGTCGGGGTTTGCCATGGAGAAGATCGGAGAGGCAGAAACGACCGACGGTAATCGTGAAAAAGTGGCTCCACTTTTGATAATTAGGATTTTTTAGATCTAGAGTAACGGGGATAAGGGATTTGATATTAGAGATGGCATGAGCAAGGTGAAAAGGATTGAGATGGGCGGTGGAGGGAGAAGAAGATGAAGATTCGCCGGCCATGGAGAAGAAGGGGGTGGGGCGACGGCTATGCAGAAAAAGAGAAGAAGAGGTGGTGACGGCTAGGTTAACCTAGTGTCTGATACCATATAGGAGAAATATATTTGGAGAAAAGAGAGAATAATATCTCTTACGTATATTAATCATATATATAGTTACATGTAGGAAACCCTAACCTACTGCACAAGGTAACCTAATATACAAGGTAACCTAATAAATAAGAATAATAATAGGTATACGTAATATATATAATAAAGATAACGTAATATATATATAATAAAGATACGCTAATACAGCTAATTATTAGTTCATAAATGTTTCATAACTCTACTAGAAAGCAAAAAAAAAATCAGCCTTGAAAAACGTGTTGCTCCACCCAATACGTTTCGAGTTTGATGGTCGAACATTGTCCGTAGAATTTAGTATTCAACGGGAGAAAAACGGAAGCTTGGTTCTTCAGCGTTGTTGTATTTGAAGAAGACCACAATAACTATAATATCGTCGTGAATTTTTCTATCGGAGCTATCAAAGTACATTATATTCTCTTTAATTCCTTGTAGGTAACATTTTTTCTCTTGGCTGCAACTTTCATTGCTGATTTAATAAGTCTCTTGGCTATACCCTGAAATACACAAACCCACCCCCCCCCCCCCCCCCCAAAAAAAATACGTATCATTACTACTATTATGATTATTAGTTATTTGTAATTAATCGAATAATGTAAAATACCCGTCTCGGTTTATTTTGGACAATCTTTACAGCTTCTTCATTGGATAAAAATTCCCAAAGACCATGGGATGCAAAGATGACAAATTTGTCTTCGGTCGGTATTAAATTTATTTCAACGGTTTTAGGGTTGTCGCTGTCGAGATCGAACTCCTCCAGATACTTAACGGAAGCATTGCCTATACATCTGCATGCCTATAACATGTATATACCAAATTAATTAATTTAATTATCACATTATCAATAATATTGCGTGTGTGTGTGTGTATGTATTTATTTATTTATCTATATGAAATACAAGCATGGATGGATGATAGAATACAAACATGTCTGATTTTGGGGTATATATATCTTGCGTAAATAAAACGAGAGACGTTTGTTTCGTGTTTGTTTGTTTGTTGATGTTTGGACTGAATTTGGGTTTGTGTTTTTCCAAGACTTTTTGTTGAATTTGATTGATTTATTGCTTTTGGTACATTGTGTTTTATTAAATTGTTATAAAGACCCCGTGTTATTAGTATTTGCAAAAAACTCCCTATAATGCATTTCTTTTAGCACAGAGCTCCCTAATTGGTGCAGTAAATCTATTATATATTTTCGGCTATATTAATTCTAATATATAATATTGGTTGAACTTTTATTTTCTCGATTAATTAAAAAATCCATTGGGCTACAATAGGGACTATAGGAGAAAACATAAATCGGGCAACTAATAATTAATTAAATCCAAACTCTTAAAAGAATTCATTTAATTAATCATTAAATAATTATTTATTTTCCACTACCAAATAATTATTGAACTCCCGTTTATATTCTCAAATATTACATTCGAGCTCCGGTCGATCATTACTTAAATTCTTCCCACATTAAGATATCTTACAACCACCAAATAATTTATTCACTGCTAAATAAATTAAATGGTTTTTTTTCATGAGTCTTACCCGCTTAACTTATTTGAGTATGCCGGATACGAAATCCACCTGGCCAGGAACTGGCATAAACAACTCTTATAAGCTACTCAAGGGTTATTATCAATCTCATATTTCAGAGATGTGGATTCCTTTCGATAATTAATTTCCACCTATTAATTCTTAATGTCTCTACCCAACGCACCGGGGGCCATTTGACTCAATATAGGAATCTCTCCCATTGTGACATCAATGTAGAGATCATCAATTAAATATGTACGTTAATTATCTAGGGATTAAGAGAGTAAGTAATTTACTGTCAACTAGAAATAATACCTTTTCATTTATGAACAGTGACGAAACAATTATTTCACTTTGTCCAGTTCAACACATGCTGGGTGTGCTAGCACAATAAGTCAAAACAATAACTACAAAAGTTATTCTCTGTTTACTGTGATCAAGATCAATCACTTAAATATTGTGCTACAATCTTTTACCAATGGTTAGTCCATTTCCATCTAGATTGTGAACGTTTATCTTTATATTCTAAACGAACTTTCGAAATGATCTTTCTGTGCGCCGTAGCACACCATTTCGAATACTAGTAGAATACTAGACTCGTACATTTAATTATTTGACAAAACATCAATCAAATGTACTGAATGCCCTAGTGCAGATTCTCATAAAATGATAATACACTATTTTATTAATTAAATAATAAAATTATGTAGCTAAAAGCGAGACTTGTAGTCTACTATCCTAACAAAGGATATGTTTGAGGATAAATCGATAGGCTCGGATTCGAGAATGTGATTGGGATTGGGGATATAATTTTGAAGCATGGACATGTGAACTACGTTATGGATTTTGGTTAACTGAGGTGGAAGAGCAAGACGATAGGCTTGGTTACCTGTCCGGTTGAGGGTTTCTAGTGGTCCGATGAATTGATGGCTTAGCTTTCCTTGTTTTTCGAATCGCATGATTTTTTTGAGTGGAGCAAACTTTAAGAACACATCTTCGCCGACACGGAATTCTAAGTTTAGTCTTTTGTTATATGCATATTTTTGTTGGCGTTCTTAGGCTGTTTTCATTTTCTCCCGAATATTCTTCATTATGTCAACGGTATGTTGTACTAATTCTTGGCCCAATAGCTTTCGCTCGCCTATTTCGTCACAATGGATTGGAGAACGACACTTTGTTCCCTGCAATGCTTCGTAAGGCGCCATTCCAATAGAAGATTGAAAGCTATTGTTGTATGAGAATTCGATGAGAGGTACACGGCTTTTCCAATTGCTGTCACAGTCCATGATACATGCTCGCAGCATATATTCAAGGGTTTTGATTGTCCTTTCTGATTGTCTACCGGTTTAAGGATGGTATGTCTTACTAAAAATTAGACGGGTTCCCATTGTTTCATTTAAAATATTCCAAAGTTTTGAATTGAATCGGGGATCTCAGTCGTAAATGATCGATATTGGAACTTCGTGAAGTCAGACTATTTCTTGAATATAGAGTTCGGAAAATTTTTCGAGACTAAAAGTAGTCTTGACCGGTAAGAAGTGCGTGGATTTGGTTACGCAATCGACTACCACCCATATCGAATCGAAACCTTCAAGAGTTTTCGGAAATCCTTAGACGAAGTCCATGGTTACTCTTTCCCATTTCCATTCGGGTAAGAGGTTGGATTGTAGAAGTTCATCGGGTCTTTGGTGTATCGTCTTGACTTGCTAACAAATTAGGCCTCAGGACACGAATTTGGCTATGTCCTTCTTCATTCCGGGCCACCAATATATTTTCTTCAAGTCTTGGTA
The DNA here is from genome assembly GCF_000504015.1 of Erythranthe guttata. The sequence goes on from NW_012194833.1 coordinate 654,122, forward strand.
CATTTTGGTTTCAATCGGATGGCAAGAGCGGGGGTTTTGTGTGCTTCACCGAGAATTAATTCCTTTATTTTTTTGTTGGTTAGAATGCAAATTCTTCCTTGGAATTGTAAGAGTTTGCTGTCGGAAATTGAGAAATTAAAATCTTGACCAGTTGATAAACAAATTTTCTCAGATCTTTATATATAGAGCATCATGGTCTTGAGCAAATTTGATAATTGATTTGAGCGGCGGTTTTGATGATCAAGGCGGACATGGTATTTTGGCTAAGAGCGTCGGCTATGACGTTGGCTTTACCGGGGGTGATAAATGATTTCGGAATCGTAGTCTTTGACTGATTCGAGCCATCTCCTTTGCCCCATTTAAAGATCATTTTGGGTGAAAAAATATTTCAGGCTTTTGTGGTAGGTGAAAATTGAACATTTTAATAAGCATGGTTGCTACCAAGAAATACCACTGGAATGGCTTTAATAAGCCCCAAATGACGATCAGAGAAAATTGTGTAATTTTTCAATAAACCCCCATTGTGATAAACAAGAATCTCTTTCAGCTTATTACAAAACCACTCCCAGTTTCTATCATTCTCGGCATCAACAATTGCATAGGCCAATGTGTATAACTCATCATTTGGATCTTTGGACACAGCAGAAAGTAAGCAACCTTTGTACTTATTTTTAATATGAGTCTCATCCAAACATATCATTTGCCTACACCCACGGTGGAAACCCAAAATAGAATTTCCAAAACTAATAAAGATCCGAAGAAACTTTTGAGTTTGAGGGCCAATCTCATAATCGACACAACTACCAGGGTTATTCTGTTTTAGTGCACGACAATAACGTCTCAGTTTATCATAACAGCTCGACTCATCCCCATGAATTTCATACATTGCTTTTTCCTTACCTCTCCACGCCGTATAGTACTTAAGCTTCACACCGTACTTTCTTTGGACCTCATTCAAAATAGCAATTGGTTTGTAACCTGGCTCATCTCTCAATTTTTGTTTCCTAAGTTGCGAAATCCACGTAGCATCGGCTTTGGGATGACCCCTTGTACGAAGAGTAGCATCACCACAACTGTGCTCAAGAATACATTTGCGAATGCCGAATAACTTGTCTGATTTATGAACTGATGCATAAACCCTCCATTTGCAATTTTCAACAATGCATACGGCTATGATCTTTTGTTGATCATTTTTCTTGTACTTAAAGGTTCGATTGTCAGCAATGCAGTAATTTTTTAGCATAAACCTAAAATCATTAGCATCTTTGAAAATTTGATTCTCCCCGCGTATGCAATGTCTCCATGCATCAATTGAATCTCCAACCGGATTGTACTCAATTTGCAACGGACTGTTGGAACTAACAGACTCACTGGAAAATGCAAGAACAATGAAACAAATTGGATTATTACAGTGGACTACAAATAAATTGTAACAATTGAAATAAGTACTTTGAGTGGAATGCTTGCATACGAGAACTCAATTTATAAGATACTTGATATACAATCATTCCATACTATTAGTAGCCTTATATGATACTACGAGCTTAGTTATTCTACACTATCACTATAGTAACACGATACTATGTAGTATTATATTCTATGCTATGATCACATAAACAAATTGAAAATGCATACAAAACAGAATGGCTGCATACCCGTTGCTGGGGATCCTCCTTCTACGCCCATCAAGTTCATCAGTGTGGCTCACCACAATGTCGACCACACTCATGTGCATTACCAAATGCAATGTAACCATATTCACCACGTCTTCGTCAGAAGTCAGTGTGACAAACATTCTTTCACGGGGAGCCAAGTATTGGAGCACCAATTTGTCGGGATGTATATCGTTCCACTTCATTAAGATAGATTCATAGATCTCCTTTAAAGTCGAATCATTCTTAATGGAAATGATGTGCAGATAACCACTGTACCGACAACTTCCAATAATACCAGCGGCGATGGGGTTTGATTCACCATTTGCTGCCATTGTGGGAAATTTCAGTTTTTTTTCGCGGTCGGAAAACAAAAAGTAGTAACAGAGAATATGAGGAAAGGGAGAGGAGAGAGAAACAAAAGAGCAAAAATGGAAGAAAAAGGAGAGAGGAGAGAGGAGAGAGAAAGAGTGTAGAAGAAATAGAAGAACGAGGAGAGAGGAGAGAGGAGAGAGGAGAGAGAGTGTATAAAGTGAAAAAAAGTGGGGTCAGGGACTGAACTGCATGTTTATGTTTGCTTTAGGGACAGACCCGCTAGTAAAACGTTATTGGGGACCGACCCGTATGTTTGTTTTTGAGTTGGGGATTTATCTGTACTTGCCCCTAGATATTTCACCATTTCAAATTTAGTGTCATTTTAGACGACATACTATGAAAATTAATTAATGTGAAATGACCTAGAAGAAAATAGGTACAAGTATAAATTTTTTTTGGTTTTACACAAAATCTAGTTAGTTAAAAATTTTATTGACATAAGTAATATTTGATAAAATTTCTCCCAAGTAATTAGTTATCAACACTTTCAAACAATTACAAAAATTTAAACTAATTCTACTTGATCAATTTATTATTAAGCATATACTTGTTCCTAAACATCCCGAAAATTCGCCTACTGCTAAATGTATCTAAAAACTTTTGACAAAAAAATATGTAGTGAAATAATCAATAAAACATACTATACTCAATCTTCTGCTTGTCCCGAGTCATCACCATCAATATGGGCTGGATATTGAACAAAGAGTCGCGCATTCTTGGAAATAGCTTCTCCTTTTAATTGCGCTGAATAATTCTAAGCATCTCTTCGCTCCATCGAATTTGATTGGGCAGTCTCCACTCTTCACTACGCCACCTGGCACACCCCCACGTACGTCTTAAGACAGCTACTTATGTACATCTTCTCTAGTGACTCTTCCTATTTGAAAAAAGATCGATTTGTAGTCCTCTTCTATTTGAAAGCTTCTTAACATAAGCACGAATACAACACTCAGCAAAATAGATACATATGCTATCCAACTTAGGGACATGGTCGAAAATAATTTTAGCGGGTGGCGTAGAACTCTATCTCGTTTACATACTCACAATTGTTGAACGAGAGAGACTTCAACTGGAGATTAGGAACTTGAAAGGGCAATCCCTTAAGTTTAAAACTCAACAGGATCGAGCCTCAAAGAATGGAGCCCCGGACAATGGAACAAAATGTTTACAGCTTGGCGGCCGCATAATGCACCAGGTCAATTTTAAATATTTCAAGTACAATGTATAACAAGCTTTTCCTAGAGCATAAGTGCACTGCTTGAATAAAAGGTCGCAACAATGGAGGGAATCATTAGACACGTATTTGTAAAGATTACTCCACCTCTTTGACAAAATGGATGTCCTATTTCGTAGGGACGCGTTCGATAATCAAAATCAAGATATCATCCGGCACTTGACTAATGATGTCATTATTGTCGTCCAATGAAGAACCACTTTCATCCGCTGGGGATTGGCTAACGATGTCCTTGTTCAGTGCAGAACCTCGAACTACAACAGAAATTAAATTTAGATTTAATTAGTAATCCAAATTCCAGAAAGAATAAAAGTGCAACCTCAAGTAACTTCTTAACTTTGTTTTCAGGTTTATAAAAGTTTTCGGGACGATATTTTGAGTTTATGTGACGATATTTATCATCTCGTAAAGTGTGTTTTTTTTTTTTTTTGTAGTGTCCATCATTTAATGAATTTATTACCACTTCTAGGCAATAAATCCATTTCATTATATTTCCAAGCAGCCATTAAACACATTCTCTGCAGTAATTTAAGGTACACAACCCCAAGTTTCATAACCCAAAATCAATTATTCCAAGACCAAGAATTTAAAGCACAAAGCACCATAAATGACATGCATAATGTCAAAAATTCGAAATAATAGTAAACCATTTCCAAATATTCTCAAATTAAATCCTTGAGTTCCTAACTGACCAAGATTTTAGTTTCTGAAATTATTTTAAAATTCCATAAGGTTTCGATTTTTTTGAAATTAAAAGCTAGAAAGAAACAAAAATTCCTTTATAATTCTAAAAAATCCAACTTCTAGTATAACCCCAATTAATCGTTTAAAAACACAATATTTCTTCTTATTTAACACTTGCTGCAAGACAGACTTCCAAATTTATAAGTGACTGATTTTTTGAAAATTACAATTTTGACCCCAAAGTTTCAAAATTTACACATGCAACCTCACTAAAAGTTCAAAACCCAAGTTTTCTTGCAAAACTTTTATAAAACTGAAATTTTATTTTAATAATTACTGGAAACAAAGTTCAAAACTTGAAAATGACTGAAGTTTCAGAAAATTGTAATTTTAACCCCAAAGTTTATTTACACATGCAACCACACTAAAAATTCAAAACCCAAATTTTTCTTGTAAGACTTTTATAAATCTGAAATTTACTTTTAGTGCTGAAAAAAAAAAGTTAAGAAGTTAATTGAGGCTGAAATTTCGAAAATTACATATTTTACCCCAAAATCTCTAGATCTATACATGCAAGACCACTAAAAGTGCAAAATCCCATTTTCTTGTACAACTCTTTTTAAATCCGAATTTTTTTACTCAATAACTACTGAAAAAAAGAGTTGAAAACATATTTAGGACTGACCTCTTGAAAATTACGGAGTTGACCCAAAAATCTTTAGATTTGCACATGCAACCCCGTAGAAGTTTAAAAATCCTATTTTCTTGTAATTGATTGTAGGATAGAGGTGGTCTGATGCAAATTACTGTAAAGTGGTACTTGAATACCTAGCCCCCCGTGAAAGAATTCACGTGAGGTTGTACACCGACGAGGACGTGCGCACATTGTTGTTGATGCATTTGATTATGAAGATGAACATCGTTGACCTGTTTCTGAATAGAAACGATAGAGACCATGAGGCTCATTTGCGTAACAACAGCCAATACGATAGAAGGTTAGTATTCGCTTATTAATATTTACATTAACGTATTTACTGTACATATTACACGTATAAACACGTGGTAAATATGTATGTACGTTATTGTAGTAATGTATGCTTGACGGTATATGTTAGTATCCACCTAGACACATCGTAGATAACGTATCTTAAGGACGTGTCGTTTCACAATAAATATAGTATAGTCGTTGATTGATTAATTTATTTATTTTCATCTGAAAGGTTGGCATTAGTTGAACAAGAGGATGCGTACGATGTGCTTCTTAAACCTTCACTTGATGCATGGAGACACTGTAATAGAGGAGAGGGCCAACATTTCAGAGGTGCTGATGAGTTTAGAGTAATGCTAAAGAACTATTGTGTTGCCAATTTGCGATTATTTAATTATAAGAAAAATGACTGGCAAAAAATCATAGTTGTTTGCGTTGATGCGGAATGCAAATGGCGAGTTTATGCATCCGTGTATGCGGCATATTCATTATTTTGCATCCGAAAATGTGATCTTCGCCACACGTGTGAAATGGATAGTCTCCGTTCAAGAAGTCATCGTAAAGCTGATGCAAATCGGGTTGCAGCTATAGTAAACACAAAATTAAGATATACTCCAGCATAAAGACCCATTGAAATGTTGATTGATATCCAAAATGACTATGGTGTGGATATTCAGTATCAAAAAGCATGGAGGGGTAGGGAAATAACGATGCATAACATCCATCAAGCTGAGCGTACGTCATATGATAAATTAAGGAGATATTGTCGCGCCGTAAAAACAACAAATCCAAGGAGTATTGCAGATAATGAGATCGATCTCGTTACTCAACAGTTTGTTTGGATGTTTATCGTGTTCAAGGCTTGTATCGATGGTTTTGTTCGTGCATGTAGGCCGATGATATTTTCGGTTGGAACACATATTAAAAACAAGCGAAAAGAATGCTTGCTTAGTGTTGTGTACCAGGATCCAGACGATGATTTATTCATGATTGCATATGCAGTTGTTAGTTCCGAAAATGACGTGAATTGGGAATGGTTTTGCCTCAGGTTGAGAGAAATTTTAGTTTCTCGCAGAATCTTGTCGTATGTGAATTTTAAATTCTTTTCCGACTATCACTCGGGGCTTGTCAAAGCAGTCCCAAAGATGTTCCCCAATATCCACCATGCTTATTGTTTGAGGCACTTGATTAGAAAAAATGTACAAAGCATAGTTGTTTTTTTAAATACTATATACATTTATGCATTATACGCTTTTTATTTAGTTTGTATACGGATGTTTAATTTTTTCCACATTATTTAGGTTTTAACGAAGTACCCACTGCACAGTAAAAAAACACTGGACATCTGTCTTCATCAAATGTGCATATGCTCCTACGCTACGCGAACATAGACAACATCTTGATAGCATATTGGAGTCTTTGCCTCTTGCCAAAGAATTTATCGCTAATTCGAGACCAGGGTGTTGGGCAAATGCGCTATTTACTGGAGTTTGGTGGGGGATCATAAACAGTAATTTGGTGGAATGTTGGAATGGTTAGGTTAAAGAGGCCCCGATTGTTACCTATTGCATCAATGGTCGATCACATACGGAAAAAAAATATGGGTATGATGAATAAACGACAAAGAGAGTCTATGGAGCAGAAACATGAATTGTGCAAGAAACAAAACAAAAGGTTGAAAAATAATTATTTCGCCTCTTGTTGTTTAAAGGCTGGTTTTTCTAGCGAATGCATCTTTGAGGTCCAAGCCGACTGCATGTCGTTTGCTGTGAATTTGGAGAATAGGACTTGCTCTTGTGGAGAATGGCAAATCCAAAGATTACCGTGTAAGCATCCGTGTGCGTGTATCAGTAAGAAACACAATTATGTGGTTGAATACGCTGATCCATTCTTTCGTGTTGAAATTTTTAGAGTAGCATATGAAGGCATAATATACCCCATTCTTACTTCTGAGGTGGATTTTGTGGATATTGATGATAAAATGATTGACGACACCTTCATTCATCCACCTACCATACCATCTCAACCTGGGCATAGAAGGACAAAAAGGATTCCGTCACAAGTTGAAAAATGCTCTATAAAGTGCAAACGATATGGTAAAAATGGCCACAATCGTCGTACATAGAAATCGACGATAAAGTATATTGCGTATGATAATCACGTATTATAAACAATACCTAGAATTTTGGATATTTTATACGCTCTTTTTTAATATTTTGGATATTTTGGATATCGTCGATCAGCATAATATGTATTTTTGGACGCCCTTTTGTAATATTTTGGATATTTTGGATATCGACGATGTGCATAATATGTATTTTTGGACGCCCTTTTGTAATATTTGTATACGATCAACTAAATCTAGACTAGCGAAATTTTGATTGCAGGTCCTCGTGGATGTAAGATACATTTGTGTCTGAACCATTTGATATTGTGTGTCTTCTTATTCAATTTTATTGGTAAGAATTCATGACTACACACAGAACATAAGTTGCAACATAGTAATTGTCATAACAATTAATTTGTCTTAACATATGAGTAGATTTCAATAGGCATATAAAACAATAGTAATTTTGACTTTGATGGGCTTGATGTCACTTTAGGTAGAGGAAATTTTTTTCTGAAATATTTTGAAAATAAGTAGGCACCTATGGACTTATAAGAGATTTGCGAAACAAAGTTTGTAGAGATTTCTAGTAGCTATTTAGAAACTCTCTATTGTGCTTACCTTTTAAAATGTTACCTAGAACTTTAATGAGGTGTTATGGAAGAGTCATTCATGATGAGCATATGATTAAATCACTCAAAATGTTTATTCTTCTATCTTATAAAAAAAACTTTTCGTATAAATACGATTCACTCAGTATTCTTATGCCCATAAATGAGAAAATAACTAAATATCAAAATGCTTTTTGATCTAATTTACGGTAGAAGATGACAACATAGATTAAAAAAAACACAGATGAATTTATTTATTTTTGTGCGAGAAGTTCTTTTTCTATACCTGCCAAATCTTTCCTCTAAATTTATTTACTCATATTTACGGGAGATTATTGCAAAAAACATGTGAAAGTTTATTTCCTTGACTTATATGTTAGCATTGCTTAGCACCCAACCATTGTGTTCATATTAGTGAAGTATCCATAAATTGCTAAGTTAGTACGAAAATAATATAAAAATAATTTAGAAATGGTTATGAAATTGATAACCGAAAAAAAGTGGATTGATATGGATGTTTTTTCTTCTTTTTTGATAGTCCAAAAATACACGGACATGGCTAGTAATCAGATGACATTTTAGGGGTAAAAAGTAACTTATGCCTATTTAATTTGTATTTGCATTTATAACTGAAACGAATAATAGTTTAATAGACGGCTTGATGTACAAAAAATTAATAAGTTTAACATTATATCAAATACAATTTTTCTTCATAAAAGTGATATTCTGATACAATTAAAGGCTATTTGAATATATTTTCTCTAACATTTTTCACGACATACGTACAGCTAGTTAGTCTATAATTTTTTTCTCATTTACAAAGGGCATATTCTGATCCAATTATAGGTCATTATTTAATTATATTTCCTCAAATTTAATTATTTTTTGATAGAAATAGATTTAAAAATAGTAATTAACAAAAAAACATTATAACTATAGGTGAAAGTTTCATTATATTTTCTCCAACCAAATTCTTTTTTGGATATAAATTTGAAAACAAAAAGGGAAAAAAAAAACTACTATCGGTGCCGATTCTCCACTAACCTAGGTCAAACCCCCTCATTAACTCATTAACAACTTATAACATTTAACTTCTCCATACCACTCTAAAAAAATTAAGACTATTGTGTACATAACGCTATGCTACATCTAACAAGTGCACATGCGTTTCACGTCTCTTACTAATTTTTCAATCTATTTCTTAATTTTGCTTTGTAATTGCTCCAATTTATCGAAATAATAATGTCCATTATCTGTTTTGACGGGCAATCTCTTTGAAATGGTTAGTTTTGCATTCATGTACTTGTATTACATTAGAAAATATTGTAAAGATTTTTTCTTATATAAATTAGGTTGTGCGGATCATGAAGGGTTTTATTTCCTTACTAATTCGTGCACATATATACCCCATAACCGAGAGAAGAACCTTAGAGCTTTAACCAAAAATTCTCAGCTTCAAGGCCATGAAAGGTGTAGCATGTGTTGTAGCCCTGTGTCAACTTTGCCATAGTTGAAACAATGCGGGTTTTGTCAGGCCATAAAGAAGATCGGCGTTTTGGGAGAAGTGCTTCAAAGATTTCTGAAGAGGTCGATCCGCCGTTTGAAGGGAGTTCGGAAGGGGGTTCAAGAGTGCGGATGGGGGAACAACTGTGAAGAACAACAAGTTTGAGTTATGAGCAAGAGCGGCGAATAATATAAAGAGAGAGGTTTTCGTGTTTTTATTAAGTCTAATTATTGTACACTTAAACCTTAACCAACGGAGTTTTGATTGCACGTCCTCGTGGATGTCAGATACATTTGTATCTGAACCACTTTATATTGTGTGTCTTTTTATTCTACTCTTATTAGTAAGAATTCATAACTACACAGGAACATAAGTTGCAACATAGTAATTGTCATAACAGTTAAGTTGTCTCAACAGAAACGAGTAGATTTCTATAAGCATATAAAACAATAGTAACTTTGACTTTGATGGGCTTGATGTCACTTTAGGTAGAAAATATTTTTTTCTGGAATATTTTAAAAATAAGACGGCACCTATGGGCTTATACGACACTTGAAAAAAAAATTGTAGAGATTTCTAGTAGCTATTTAGAAACTCTCTACTGTGCTTACCTTTTAAAATATTACCTAGAAATTTAGGTAATAATTGGAAAATTTAGCTTTTAAAATATTACCTAGAAACTCTCTAATGAGAAAATAATTGGACATCAAAATGACTTTTGGTCTAATTTACGGTAGAAGATGATAGCATAGATTAAAAAAACACAAATGAATTTATTTATTTTTATGGGAGAAGTTTTTTTTCTATATTTGCTAGCTATTTCCTATAAATTAATTTACTCACATTTACGGGAGATTATTGCAAAAAACACGTGAAGGTTTATTTCCTTGAATTATATGTTAGCATTGTTTAGCACCCAACCATTGTGTTCATATTAGTGAAGTATCCAGAAATTTCTAAGTTAGTACGAAAATAAAAACAATTTAGAAATGGTTATGAAATTGATAACTGAAAGAAAAGTGGATTGATACAAATGTTTTTCTTCCTTTTTTGATAGTCTAAAAATACCCTTATAGCTAGTAAGCAAATGAGGGTAAAAAATAATTTATGTCTATTTAATTTGTACTAGGAAGGTGCACGTGCGTTGCACGTATCCAGACATTATTTTATATGGAAATTAACTTGTTAGGTGAAAAACGAAAAAGAACAATTTATATATATGACGGCAACAATTAAGAGTAGGTAACTATGCGTTAAATATTCACTCCGAAAACTAAAAATGTCCAAAATGATAAAGTACATTGAAGGTAGAATATGGAAAAAGAACGAAAAAATGAATATTTTATTCCATAACATAAGACTTAAAAAGTTGTGGGGAAGCATAAACTTGAATGGAACCGGTTTCTGAACCGAAACCTGGTAGTAAACCATAATCCTTGATTACAAACTTTTGTCCATTTCCAATAAATTTTAAAACTTGAAGCTTCATTCGTAAGATAATAGATTTTATGCAATTTATTGTTTACAAGACAAAAATAATACAGAAGAGTGAGACAACAATAATTATATGAAACATGGAAAAAGGTAAAAAAATAGGAACCATTACATTGAAAAGAGATATGTGTTCTTTTCTTATGCGATTTCTCTGCAACTAATGATTCTTGTTAATTCTTGTCATCTTAGAATTATTCATCAAATGCATAAATTTAAGAGCAATTTGACACTACATCAATGATATCTTCCATACATATGGAAATATTGTTTATATTAAGCCCAACATGAAAAGTAAACGCATATGACAAAATATTGTTTATATTAAAATTCTTACATCCCATTTATGTGCCGTTACATAAGCCATTTGATGGATCCAGAATCCTTTTGAGACTTATTGGATAGTTTCTCTTGAATACCAATTTATGTGGAGGCAAACCATTTGGAATCAAATAATTGAGAAACCCATTTTCATAATTATTATTTGTATCATTGATAACTTCATCAAATCTCATGAATGTTCCTGTTTCTCCCAAAATTGTTCAAATCAAATTCTCATTCAATTTATCAACATCTTCGTTTTTTTATGCTACTATTGCCTAAATTGTCAGATTCAATAATTAATGGAATCTTCTTCATTGTCATTGATTTGCTCCAAAATGGTCGAGATGATGACATGTCCTCCTTGGAAGATATTTTGGATGATAGCTTGTCGGGGATTCCGCCGGAGGGGTACCTGCAACGTCGGGAGGGGTTTCCCGGCGTAGAAGCTCCGACGATCAAGTCAGTTTTTATTCAGAGATAATCGAAGTTTGATATGTAAAAGAGAGCATAGAAGTGAAAGGTTGAGAGTAACTCCCTATTTATATGTGAGGATACTTGGTGGGCAAGAAATAAGTAAACTTGCCCTAACTTCTCTTCTTGGGCCTGATATGACTTTGGGCCAAATACAAGTGAAAACTCAATCCACGGCCCAACAAAGATTTAGGAAACCCCGTGAGGACAATTTAGTCCGTATCAGTCATACTTGATTATCATTTCTTCAAGAATCCTGATGTTAACTTCAACATCAACTGTTTCATCTTCATTTCCAACTCTACTTAAGAACTCAATGAATTTTGGATCCTTTTAGGTCTCATATTCTTTGAAAATTATTTTTTTCCCTTTTTGTTCCAAAAAAATGATTTCACGAGACTTGTAGAGATTGTTTCGTGAATTGTACCCCTTAGTGCAACTGGTAATACTTGCCGAAATCTCCACCAAACACCATCACTATACCGCCAAAGCCCTCGTTATTCCTATTATGTCCCGAAAGTATTTAATTTGCATGCGACATTAAGGTGGGAAGAGTTGTATGACATTTTTCCATTATTGTGAAGAGATTAATTTTTTTTATTTTTTTTTGCACTGTCTTCATTTCTCTTTCTGCATAAGGTAGATACATATTAATGAATTAAGCGAGGTCAAATGATTTTCTCACATGGGTCATAAGGATTATGGAGGGTAATTTCAAAATTTAATATGTAATTTAGAACCTTAATACTCCATTTTTTTATTTTTTGACTAACAATGTGAGGGAGAACATGAGCATAGATTAGAAGAACCGAAAAATTAACTAGAGCACCATTTTTATACTGACCATGTCCCTTTGGTATTTAAATTTTGGAAGTCATTTCAATGATGTAGAACATATTTAAGACACATAAAACAATTACTAATTGGAGTTTTTTTTTTTTTTTTGACAGCCATTACGTACTCAAACAACACAATGAACAAAACAAAAAGTAACAACAAAAAAGATGTAGTAAAATCGGCAGAAAAGACAGATACTATCAATATATAACCACACCATCAACTGCAAGATTATAATTGATATCACAACCGTTTTATATCATGTAAAAATAACAAAGTCTTCAATTGAAAACCCAAATATTAATAAAATCAGAGAAAGATATTTAAAGATCATCATGATAACATAAAAGTAGCTATTGATTACTCTTTTCCTTTTTTTTTTTTGACAGCATGCACCCTCCCCCTCCCCCCACCCAACCCCTTTCCATCCTTGAAGTATTTCTTCGTCATCCGAACTCGTGACCATATTTATTTTCTTCTTTGTGAGCCTCCCTTTTTGGCTACAAACATCTTCTTCAATGGAACGTTTTTGCACCTCAATCATATCATTTTTACCCGAGGTAGGTTTCTTAGCCTTCTTTATCTCATCGACAACAACCTTCAATACATCTATATATATATATATATATATATATATATATATATATATATATATATATATATATATATATATATAAAAGTTGTTTGGTATATCAAAAATATTAATGAAATGTTCAAAAATATGCATACCAATTGACTCTATTATCATGGACTTTGATATCTATATCTTCTAAGTACCTCAAGTTGTAGCTGATATTCTCTTCTGTAATTCGATTTAGTGATTCTTTTACTATGGTGCCATAGTTGTAAAGTTTGTGTACTTACTTCTTCATCAATCATAATCAGTTTCCAAACCTTTGTACAAATGTTTGGCTCGCAACTTATCTCAATTCCAACCGGACAACTTTAAGTTGCGCTGTCATATTTTCTTATTGACATGTATTTCTTGAAGGGCACAACCGAATCATTCTCCAGGGTTCGCAAGTTATCTGTATGATAAGAATTGAAATTTATAAGAATGAATGGTAGGTATAATTCCGACTCAACATTTTCATCCAATTGTAACAGCCATACTCTTATTTCTATTATAGTTTATTTGACTTCGAAACCATCTCCAATGAGATTATTAATCCCAGCAATTGAAAGTGTCAAAAAATGAAAAAAAAGGTATTATAATTTTCGAAAACAAAGACTGCATAATCGTAATAAACACTAACCCAAAAGAAGCAACCAAGAACATCATCAAAAGCTTATACAATGATGACGTAAAAAATAAATCACCTAGTGTGTTGAAGCTGGGAGAGCAAAGTAGGTCACGTGCTCACGAGCTAGATAGTCCTGAGAACTTTAATTTACTCTAGGATCCTGCGAACAGAAAACACGTAATCTAAGCCAGGGGTTGATCCGGCGGAAACCCCTCCGACGCTCAAGTCAGACGTGAAGATAGTTGGTAATTGTGGAGAGAATTCGAATAGAAGAATTGAGGGAATAATAATAACGTACCTTCATTCAATGAATTTAAGTTCTATTTATACTTTATTGATTGGGTCGAGACAATTTATCGGGCCCAACCTTATTTGGGTTTGATTGGGCCTCTGTAGAAATAACTATTAAGTTGGGCCTGTGGTCCAGTAAATGTGGGCTATTGGGCTGGACCATTAGGCATATCATACAATAAATCTTATATGAAGAATTGAGAATCCCATAGATTTTTACAAAACAAGGAAAATACATCTATATACTTACGATATTTTCAAAATGCTATAGTGTCTGTTGGGCATGTATTTTTGGTGAAGATAACATTTTTTAAGCTGTATATATATACAATACCGTTTTTTTGTGTGATTGAACGGTTGCATTGAGAGTTATGATTGATGAAGAAGGAGGGTCAGCATAATTTGAAGAATTGTAAACCTAAAATGGGGAATTTAAGTTCTGGTATGTGAAAGGGCATTTCTTGAGTTGTTGCAGGACATATTTGAGCGACACCTCTCTTTTTCTTTTTAATGAGGGTGTTCTGGTAGTGCCGTTGTAGGGTGCAAGTTTTATTATGTTTGATTGTTTTCATTTATGTTTTGGTCCTTTATGCTTTAATTTTAAGGAAAATATGCAATACACCCCTCATTTTGGAAATATTTTGAACTAAACTCAATTGACTTTAAAGTCTTTTTTTCTCACCCAAATCTCACTTTTAATTAGTGAGACCCCAATGAAATTGTTATATCCCTATTCTACCCTTTCATTACAAACCCTAGCCCACCCACACCTTTTAACGTGATGAAAATTTCATTTCTTTCTTTCTATGTATCTCTGTCTTTCGTTCTTTCCCTCACAAATTTGCTCTTCTTTTTTCTCATATCTGTAACCACCTTCGTCGCCCTGTTTCTTCTTATTTTTCACACCACAGTCATAATCTGCTCAGCCTAGTTACAGACCACAACCGCCACCTAGGGTTCCGTCGTCACGCCTCGCTACAATGTCAAATGTCCCCAAGAACACCTGCCACTGACTCCCATTCACCACCCCTTGCTGGACTGATGCACGAGAGAGAATGGCGACGAGAATTATGGGCCCCTAACGCCGCAAACTTATCTCTCTCCACACGATCTTTCACGATGTCGACGACGAGAGGCTGACGATGGTGTCCGAAGAAGCGGTGCAAATCGGCGAGCGGTGGAGAAGCGGTGATTGTGCGGGAGACAATGGAGGAGGTTGGGGCGGGGGGATTCAGTTATGAGGGGACAACCGTTGTTTGTTGAGTCCTCTGCCGTCGCCGCTGTGTTCAGTAACTTTATCTCTATTCCTCTATCTCCTCTCGATCTCAGTCTGTTTTTTTGTGTAAAGTCAAGTTGCAGCCAAAATAGTCGATGATGTTGAAGAAGATGAGTAAACAACCTGCTAATTGGACAGAATCAACTATGTAGTGATATATAGTTATACGTACTCGTACATAGCCATATATAAGATTTGTATGTCTTTTTTCTAATGTACAGAGATGCCAGTGGTTTTTTTTAGTTGAAGAATTGATACATGGGACTTTTTGTATCTATTTGTGTGGTTACAATTTGAGTTGTAATAATAAGATTCAAATTGTGATTTTTTGTGTGAATGTTGATTGTATTTTTTTCGTAAATATGACTACACTACACTATATAATTGGGATTTTTAAGTTAAAAATGTAAAAAACGGCAATATAAAGAAAGAATGTGATTACAGTTGATATAGTCACATATAGTCATATTAGACTATAGTCTATTCAACGGTAATCATATTCGACATAGTAAACCTATAAAAAAGAAAAATTCAGAAAAAAAATTAAATATTTTTATTAAAGAAAATAAAAAATAATAAAATATCTAAAATAACAATTACAGTCTATTGTTTTGACCGATGTTATTGAAATATAATCTATTGTTTTGCAAATATATGATTTCTTTTTCCTTGGGATTTTCAAATTGGTTGATTTTCCATGTTTTTGTAGTCGCGCATGTGATATTTGTTGCAGACATTATGATGAAGAAGATGAGACCATAATATCGGTAGGAAATGTTTCTCAATAAGTTGCCGATCAATTTAAAGGTATTATGGATCTAATAATTCAATATGATTAAGTTAAAGCTATTATATAATACTACATTATTATAAATATTTCATTCACGAAGAACATGATATAATCCCCCTTTTTAGTATTGTGATATTTTGATGGTAAATCCTATTACACAAAATATATGTATAATAAGTTACATCCACAAAATTAGGTTGAATAATGAGAAAATTATATAGGGATTAAAATCACTTTATTTATAATGTGTATGAGTCTACTCTTTAATTTTGAATTTGTCAGAAACATAAAAATTCATTAAAAAAATAATGAGAGTTTCCACTAAATTCTCACTATTTGGTAAATTTTTTTTTAATTTGCTCATTGTTTGTTGTTGTTCCATGGAAACATCTTGAGGTTGAAACTAATATCGAATTGAAAAATGGTTTGGTTACCGAGGCAACTTAATTGTTTTGATTGTTGTCTCTGAGAGACATCTGGTGAAGTTCATTAAGTGTGTTATTTGTTTTTGTAACAGTGCATGAACTTTTCGAGACCGGTGCTCGACGATAAATATTACCCTCTTATTAATTGGTGTTGCTCATTTTGAAGCTGCCAATGTATCTGGTCCGGATCAGTAAGTATTTTTTTTCTTAATCAAGTGATGTTTAGTTTCTTTTGATTATTGCTCTTATTTATTAAAACAAAAAATCTTCAGGATTCTATGCAAGGAAGTTACACTCTACTCCAAAAAAGTGAAGGGCAAAATAGTCGTGTGTTTAAGGGGGACATGCGAGAGTGGCGAAAGGGCAGGTGCTGGTGCAATGACAATCCCTGTGTATTGATTACAATGTCGGGTCCACATGTTTCTTTTTATGGACAAATAGCAAGAACAAGAGATGCTTATTCTAATTTTTATTCGAAGACCACGCATTTTCTGTAGACGGGGATTTTTTGTTTTACCTTTTAAACTATTTTAATTTTGAAACCTCAATTTTATAATTTATATTTTGTGATAATTATATTTCAATCTTGTTAATTTTCGGTGGTCGACAAGTGATAAATATTACTCACGAGAAATGAGATTCGAAAAATAAAACAGTGAAAATAGATAAATGAGAATAGACAAGATGAAAATTGATAGTTTGATAAATGAAATCTGAAACTTAAAGCCATTACCCGACCCACCCGACCCACAACCATCCGGTTCTAGAAACTTAAACCCATTACCCGACCCAGAACCATTTAGCTGACCCAGATCCGCCTCAAACGGGTCGGTTCCGGGTCCAAGACCCGCCAAACCCGTACCCATTGTCATCCCTACTAATTAGTTGTACGTATGTCGTGGCAAATGTTAGAAAAAATATAATGAACTGACCTTTAATTGTATCAGGATATCACTTTTCTTAAGAAAAATAAAAATTTGAGAAAATGTTAAACAAATTAATTTTTTCTACATCATGGCAGCTTTAAATAACTATTATTTCATTTCAGTTACAAATACAAATTAAATAGGCATAAGTTATTTTTTGCCCCTGAAAATGTCATTTCAATACTAGTTATGTAAAAGAATATTTTTGGACTATCAAAAAATGGGAGACACCTGCATATCAATCCCACTTTTATAAGTAGTGTAGAAAAGGCAGTCACCCCTATGGCCTATGGTGACCCTTTAAGAAAAGACCGGATTTTATGAAATGAAAGTACAAAAATCTAACAAGCATCTATCTATTTAACTCATTTTTCTGATTCCTATAATTTGAATCTATTAGTGCATAAGGGCATCTCAATGGAGGCTCCATATTCCATTGGGCTCTAAATTATAGAACTTCTGCAAAAAAAAGCAACACCAACAAGGGTTCTAGTAGGTTACAAATTTAGAGACTTTCACAAAATTCCTAAATGTTTTCCTAAATATGTGATTACATTTGGAGACTCTCTATTTGCTGGGCCCCCGGACAAACGTTGTATAATAGTGAATAAAAAATTGTATAGGCTTTTTATTTCTTTTTCATCAATAATTTCGAATCGAATTTTAATTTAGACATTTTATTTATTTTTCTTTTTTCCTTCTGAGTTTTTAAATGGTGCTTATTTTATATTTAAAATTGTATTATATTTATATAGTTCAAAAAAAATTGTATTTTATTATTTTTCATTATATTTGAACATAAATGTGTGTTAATATTTTGTCATTTCATTTGTTTGAATTATTTTTTACAGCAATGTAGATAAAATAATTAATGGCAGGAATCAATTTGTATATTCATATTTTTTTCATTAGATTTGGACATATATCATATCTTCTCATATTTTTTTTTATTTTTTCGATCAAAATGTGTATTAAAAGCAATAAAGACTGATGGAATATAAATTAATTATCTAAAACCTGACATATGAATAAAATTCAAACCTTAATCATATTACTATATAAAAAAATCGTAATATAAATTTAGAGACCCAAAATTATAGAGCCCTCCATTGTGAAATATTTTTTTTAGAGACTTGAAAATTCTACCGGGTCTCCATATGAGTCTTCAAAACAGAATTTGAAGACCCGATTTACTTACTCCATTGAAGATGCCGTAATATTACATAAAATAAAATTGTTAAAAGTTTATCATTGGAAATCGAGAAAGCTTAAGAATCAGGTCGCAAATGGAGGAGAATTCCTTCTCGAGATTAGTATAGGAAGAATAGGAGAAGGAGAGAAAGATAGAATACGTAGAATAGAAACCCCCATTGTGTTATGGGTTGATTACACGAATATATATAGAGAAATATTGCAAGGTAATAGAGTTTGACTAGGTAACTAAATCCTAACTAATCTAGGTAACCGAATCATACTAGAATCCTAATATTACAACAGTTCTATAATATAATATTCTCTAACACGCCCCCGCAGTCGAAACGTGACGAACGTGAAGAATGGACATTCACTTGCTAGCACGCTCCTGCAGTCGGAACGAATAAACTTCAAACGTGAAGACTGGAAACTTCAAACGTGAAGACTGGACAGAAACCGCGAAACACATCGCTAGAGAATTCCTCTGTTGAAATATCTGCCAAATTTAAAAATAATAATAATAATAATAACGGGTGAGAGAAAAATAAGATTTTTTTTTTTTTTTTTTTTTTTTTTTTGTGTGTATGAATCGAGAGAGAGAGAGAGGGAGAAGATATGAGAGGGGTCGCCGGCCATGGAGAAGAAGAGAGGCAGCGGCTAGGTTTTAGGCCATGGAGAAGAGGAAGAAGAAAAAGATAGAGAAGATACACCAACCACCGAGAGAGGGAGAAAATTCGGTTTGGTGGTCGCCGGCCATGTAGAAGAAGAGAAGCGGCGGCTAGGTTTTAGGCCATGGAGAAGAAGAAGAAAAAAAGAGATAGAGAAGATGCACCACCGGGGGAGGGAGAAAATTGGGTGGTGTTCATAAAAAAAGATAGAAAAAGAAAAAAAATAAAGAAAAATATTAGAGTACCACCACCGGGGGAGGGAGAATATTGGGTGGTCACCGCCATGGAGAAGAAAGGCAGCTAGGTTTTCACCGCCATTAGAGAAGGAAGGCGGCTAGGTTAAAGAACCTAAACCTGGTGCTCTGATACCATATAGGAAGAATAGGAGAAGGAGAGAAAGATAGAATACGTAGAATAGAAACCCCCATTGTGTTATGGGTTGATTACACGAATATATATAGAGAAATATTGCAAGGTAATAGAGTTTGACTAGGTAACTAAATCCTAACTAATCTAGGTAACCGAATCATACTAGAATCCTAATATTACAACAGTTCTATAATATAATATTCTCTAACAATTAGATATGTATATCTGGATAGCACACCTCCTTCTTGATGGAGGACATTATCCTCCAGGACGTGCGTCTGGCACTATGACTTTCTTGTAGGCGTCGGAGAGAAGATTGCCCTCTTCTTCGGGGAGCTCGCCGCCGAATGAGAACTTGTCCGAGGGAGTTTTACTTTACATCTGCGATGTACTGGTCGTAATCGGACTTCATTTTGAGGTAGAAGGCCTTGGACTCTCCGCCGGGGGACGATGCCATTAGTTTATTGTCGAGAAGCTTTAGAATCACGTCGCATATGGAGGAAAATTCATTCTCGAGATTGGATCTGTAAATCTAGATAGCATACTCCTCCTTGATGGAGGGTTCATGAAATGTGGGATTTGATGCATGTGCAAAGATCAAGTGGCAGACATACATTTTCACTAAGGCACTTCCTCTTCCTGTTCCTAACTCCTCTTACTTGCTCTCCAAGATGGAATTAAAAAATCTTTATCTTCTATCTTGAGGAGCAAGTATACGAACATAGTCTAATACTCGCAGCTGTAGTGTGAGAATTTCTACTCCAATGAGGGTCGGTTTCTTATGGGCACCAGATCCTGGTTCCCTAACGGGCCGTTGAGTCACCATGATTTACATTCTTCCATCAAACATTTGTCGGGCCAAGAGATGAAGATCCTGGGGCCGATGGATTTCGCCTTTTGGTGCAAGTATTCGAATATAGTCTTAGTTTTATTATTATATTTTATTTATTTTTGTATAGTAAGCCTTATTTTTTAAACGCGCGCGCTTACACATTCTCGCCCCTTATGTAACTAACTTTTCACATTAATAATAATTTTCTTATCATCCTTTATTTTTCGTCTCTCAATCTCCTTTCTTCTCCCCATTAGTGGCTAATTCTCTCGATATCAAGAAGAGATGGGGAAGAGGAAGAAATAAAGGAAGCAACGAATTTACACAACATTTTTTTTTTAAGGCGGAGAAAACATATTTTCTATTTTTACTTCAAATTACTCTACTTACAATTTTTATTTTACAACCAAACAAGAAAATTATTGTACTTTACCTTTTTACCATTTTACTTGTCATTTTCACTGATCAAATCAAAGCATTCGTGTTTCCATTTCACTGCGTCACAAAAATGCAGATGAAAGAAGAAGAGTGTTCGGGTGATATAAAGTGTGTAGTCCCGGTTCTGATTAATAGAAAGAAAGAGTGAACTCATGAACATGTCTACTGGGGATCAACTCCTTGGACAACGTTGTACACCCTCTATTATTCTGAAATCCTAAACATATTTCATAGGAATTTTGAAAAAAAATGTTTGTAAATATTATTTAAGTTAAACAACTTATAAAACGGTTCTAACTCATTGGTTTCGGTTTCAAGTCGGAGCAAATCTCAAATGCTAACATCCTTAACGGGTCCGGTTTCGAATTTTAACAAGTTACGCCCCATTGTCATCTAACCATCCTGTAAGCCCATTGAAATTTTCACTTTAAATATAATATAAAAATTTCGAGAATTATTATAATTTTCGTAAAGCACAAAAATGTAATATTTGGGGACGAAATTTTTTAGCCCTGACAAATTCCAAGATCCGAGGAGAAACGAAATACTTTTTGTCACATGAAATGAGCAACCCAGCCAAAATACACATCTACATAATCGTAAATACAATACCACTTGACCATTCGTTCCAGTGCTTCGCGCAGATGTTTTACGATTGTGATTTTTCCATTTTGCCAATAACTGTTTGCGGTGTGGATTATTTACGTAAGGCCAATATTTAGACATATCTAACTTCCTCGTTTCAATCAGAATTTCTCCGTTGGATTTTGTAAACAGTGTAAGCGCCTTGGTAAACATTCTCAATATTCCTGTGTCTGAAAAACCCAAATCGCAAAAACCCATGGAAGCAATAATTCGAAGAGCATAAACAAACATTTTGAAATTGACACAGTCATGCATTCAAAAACAAACATAACCTTAAAAAAAAAAAAAGAAAAAAAAAAAAAACAAAAAACAAACACAAACATGACAACCGAACAAGTGAAAGGTAACAGAAAAATATACGAACTCTTTAATTGCAAGACTCGGTCGATAGTTGAAACAAATGCACCTAAGCCCCATGCAAATGCTCCAAAACCACCACAAATATAACCTTAAGCTTTGTATGTAATAATATGCAAAAAAGAAGCAAGCATTAAGGAAATAATATTTCTAATATGCGGTGCAGACACGTTTAAGGAGCCAAATACATAATCCACATAATCATAAATCAGCAAAGTACCTATTTTTCTTCGGGAAAGCTTCGAATTGACCATTGATTCGAGTGCTTGGAGAGGATGTTTTACGGTTTAATTATCCTTTGCCTATATAACTGTTTGTGACGTATGCACATTGTTACAGTCAATCTGCAATTGGAAGTACATTGTTATAGTAGTATATGTAATGATAGGTCTTACCATTAACTACTAGATTTCGAGCTGTATTATATCGATCGATTATGTAAAATATCAGGAGAACTTAACGGATTCGCTGACTAAAACACTACTCGGAGAGCATGTGTTTAATTCATCCATGAAAATACGTCTAAAGCATACAGGAGATTCCAAGAACTATCAGTCAATAACAATAAAATTATCCGTTAGTTAAACGAATTATGTGGTCTAAATCTAACACACATTTCTTAAACGGGTACCTCTTTCTATATAATAAATGGTCGGATACCCAAAATTAAAAGGGTGAAATCAAAATAATACCAGAACCATGGCATATCGTATTTATTTCCAAACCCTAATGATTTTGACAATGAGTCTCAAACGGATCTAATACCCACTTATAGCATTCGGATCAAATTCTTTTATCACAGTAGCTTTATGTGCATTTTAATTATATTACTATTTTATAAATAAAAATATGTTATTATAATTACAATGGATAAATTAATGATATTATTAATAATATTAAATATTGATATTGAAATCGATATATACTTATACTTTATTATTCAATAAATTAATATTATAATTAAATATATCTAGTATTTATATTTCATGCATATCAAATAACATAGTATTATATCCATAATGTTATTATAACCAAGGTTGTAAAAAGCGGTAATCAGGTCGCAGGCGGTCAGGGACCGACTCACGATTAATCGGTGAGGCAGTGATAAATCGGAAATAAATCGGTTTTAAAATTTAATATAATATATTTCCAGATATTATTTATAAATACTCAAAACATATATAAAAAGATATTTATACATAGTTATATCTCCTTCATGTATATATCCTAATAACATAATAAAAGTTTAATAATAATAAGATTAAAATACATAAATATCCTTATATAATATAAATAAAAAGACCATTTTTTTGAATTTAAATTTATTCTTGGACATTCGTGACATACATCTTTAGCTCTTCAACAATAACAGTTAACATAAACAAAATAAAGCATAAACTCATTTTTTTTTATTAAAATCCCAACTTTTATTTTGAATTATAAAAAAAAAAAAAAGGTTTGACCGCCTCGGACCGCCTCAAACCGCCTCGCAGGCAAAAAACCGATTTTTCAAACATTTACACTAAAATCGTAAAGGTTTTGGACCGCCTCCGCCTCGGTGACCGATTAATCGGCCGCCTCGGCCGATTTTTAAAACACTGATTATAACTAAGCATTCATAAAACAATAAAATATATAGTACAAAAATTCTGTTTAACTTTTAGCTAAAAGTTATACTGATCTAAATCTTGATGGAGATGTGCTTAGATTAGTTTCTAGGGTATATTACAATCACCTCCTTGAGGTAAATGTGTAAATACAAAAAAATCCCTTTGTTTTCTGAAATTACATCAGCCCCTTGTAGTTTATAATTTTCTTACATCCACCCCCTAAAAAAGTTTTGTACTGGATGTAATTATGAAAACATGAGGGCCTTTGTTTATAAATAAATCTTACCTCACCTAGTTTCTTTCATATTTACCCGTAATCTAACGGGTCGGGTCTCAAATACAAGAACATCTCCCAAATTGAAAAACCCTAAAATTTTCTGATTCACAGGAGCAACGATTCTGCCCAATTTTCAATCGGAAAAACAAATTCATGCTCTCCGACACTTCCATTTCGGTAGACGAGTGAGTTTTCACTGTTCGCTGATTCAAATTGTATTTTTTTGTCACTAAATCACCATGATCTGTTACGCACTCCGTCGCAAAAATCTATCCTTCATTTCTCCGAACAATTTTGCATTCTCAATTTCGTTGCTTTACTTCTCTACCTCCAGTTGCAGTAAACCGAACGCCCCTGCGGTTTATGATTTCTTGGTGCAGAAACATAAATTCTCTCATGTAGTTGCTTCACACGTTTCCTCTGTTTTAGCTTTTCCGAAAACCCCGGAAAATTGGAATTCAATTATTTCATTCTTCAAAGGCGTCGGCTTAACCGATACCCAATTGGAGAGGATCTTGAAAATCAGGCCTCGTTTGCTTTCGGCAAGTCTGGAAAGAACCATCCAGCCGAAAATCGCTGCTTTCAAAGACGTCGGCTTTTCCGACAACGACATTGCAGATATAATATCGAAAGTACCCGCGGTTTTACATTCGAGCACGAATAATAAAGTCGTACCGGCATTATCTTTGTTGAGGGGTATGTTTGGATCCAACGAAGAGGTAACCAAGGTTTTAAGAAAATCCGGTTGGTTGCTTCTAACAGATTTGAATAAGAACATGGTGCCGAACGTTATATTCTTGAAGAGCTGCGGCGTATCCACGGAGCAGATAACTATGATTTTCAAATATCTCCCGAGATTTTTTATTTCTAAGCAAGAAATTGTGAGGAGGTGTGTCGAAAAGGTCGATGAAATGGGTGTCGACAGGCGTTCGAAAATGTTTGTTTATGCCGTTGCGATTGTTGGTTCGATGACAAACGGGACATGGGAACTCAAATTGGACGCCTTTCGAAATATTTTGGGATTTTCGGAAGATGACATATTGAGAACCGTAAGGCAGATGCCTCAGGCGTTTTCGGTATCAGAGGATAAGATCAAGAAAGTAAAAGAGGTGGTACTTTCGACCGGAAAGTACGACGCGTCGTGCTTTGTTAGAAACCCTAAATTACTTATGCACAGCATCGAGAAGCGGTATAAGCCACGGTTTGAAGTTTTAGGTATCTTGGAAAGTCGGGGTGTAATTAAAAAGTGGCCTTGTCTTACGATACTTAGCAAAATGACGGATGACACCTTCTTCAACGAGTTTGTAGCTCCTTATACAAATGAAGTTGGTGATGAGCTAAGCTGATTTTCGAAGGAATTGGATTAACTTATTAGGAAGTCAACTCGAGCACTCGGTCAATGGTTGGTTTGTAGCTTTGATCGAAGCTAATTGGAAATTTGAATCCGGTAGACAGAGGTACTTTCTTGATGCTTGTGGCTATCTTGTATTTTTTATTTAGGGCAAATTACGGCCACCCTCCTGAGGTATGGCCAAATTACGAAAAAAACGCTCTTGTTTGGGTAATTACAGCCACCCCCTCCTTTTAAATATTCTTACATAAAATTTATGTAATTCGGTTATTTACCAAACCAAATCGTATATTCAGTTCTGTAAATAATGGTATGAAATGCTGGCGTACCGAAATTTCGGTTCGGTTTTACCGATTTAACATCCCTAAATTTACCTCTGGAGGGGTATTTTCGTAAGATAATACATAGTTGAGGGGTGGCTTTAATTACCCAAACAGGAGGGAGGTTTTCGTAATTTGACCATAACTCAGTCGGTGGCCGTAATTTGCCCTTTTCTTTATCTTGTAAGAATTTGGCTTCGTATTTTTTAATTCGTGAATGTCGTATTAAAAATTGTTGTTTTGAAGCATGTTTCGGTTCGAAGACATGCCTTGCTAATTGTAATTTTTAGGTCGGTTGGTCTGAGTAACGTTTCTAGGCAATGCGATATAGATATCGGTTTCTTTCTTTCCGGAACCATTTTGTAAAATTTCTTTTTTTTTTTTATTTTCCTAGCAATAATATTCAAGGTTTCATTTTGATGCAAATCGAGCCATTAATTCATAATTGGTCTAGATCTAGTGTCTTTCTTTCTTTTATCGACATAGATGTTCGAAGCTTTAATGGTTAATCAGGTATCCTCAAGGCAATCACTGGAACTCCACATTTTTTTAATTAGTGATGAAATCTGCTTAAGTTTCTCCTAAGAATCTTTGAAGAGCATACTTAAGGGCCCGTTTGGCTAAGCTTATTTTAAACAACTGATAATCTCTTACATCTGATAAGTTGTTTTAAGAGTTGATAAGTTATTACGTCTTGCTTTTAGAATTAATTTTTAAAGTGTTTTAATAATGACGTTATAAACATTTTTTACTCATTATAAGATCTTAAATAAAAAGGTGGAGTAGAGATATTTTTTAAAAACGTTCTTATTTGCTCTCCAATAGCTTATTGTTTGAACTTTTAAGATATTTTTCGAAAATTTTACCAAACACTTTGGAAAAGCTTATAAGCTTTTAAACATTTTGTAGGGTTCTTTTTAAGATAAATAACACTTAACTCCCATGTTGTTTGATTTTTTGTACATGACCCCTTGTAGTTTCAATATAAGAACAAGAACGCAAATAATTAATAAAAAGTAAAAGCCCAGTATATAACTTCCCCTAAGATAGATACATCTCTGTTGGTGAATGCTCAATTTTGAATAATTTAGAGAAAGAAAGGAAAGATATGAACTACTAAAAGGGATGTGATAAATGTCGTTCGAGCTTTAATAATACCGTTTCGACTTCAAGTGTGATTTTGATCATTTTTAATTTCAAATTTTGCAAAACCCAAAAAATAGAATTTGTAGTATTCTGAGTTAGTTTTCTAATCCAACTTGAATCACCAAAATTGGATGTCGGACGAGAAATATATACATGAATCAATGGATACTGCCCACAACTTTGATGTATTGATGTATCTAAAATTCAAAATGTGACTCATTCGTACATAACTTTGTCACACGACATCCAATCTAGCGGATTTAAGTTGGATTAGAAAGCTAACCCAAAGGACTACAGTTTTCATGTTTTGAATTTTGCCAAAATCAAAATAGAAATATGTCAAAATTAGGTTCGAAGTCAAAACGACATTAGTAAAATTGAAACGACATTTAACATTTCAGCTACTAAAATTATGTATAAATACCACAATTGAAAATGTTGAAAGTAGCAACATATATTCGATATGTAACTATTTTTCACGAAGTTCGTTGAAAATATCAGAATTTTTCGCAAATTAAAATTGGATCGGAAATTAAAATTTTCAAAAATTCTACATAATATTGGAAAACTGAAAATTGTAATTTTGGAAATCGTAATGAGAAAAAGTGTTCCAAAATTGGAAAGTTTCGAATTGTCTCTTGCTTGCAGCATTGAGAATTTATTGGCCCTTATTTGAATGAACTTTCGGCCAAGTCTACATCGCAATCAGTTATTGGCAAAAGGGAAAAATAAGAATCGTAAAACATGTGCTTGAAGCATTGGAATGAATGGTCAAGTGGTGTTGTACTGCACGTTGAAGCTAACCGAAGAAAAATAGGTACTTCATGATTGTGTATTTTTGGTTGCACCCCATATATCTGGTGTAACCTTTTGATTGAAGGGCTAAGGTTAACTTGTTGCTCGTTTCATGTTACTTGTATTTCGTTTCTGCTAATATCGTTAGGATCTTGGAATTTTGTCGGGACAAAACTAAAAAAATTCGACCCGAAAGATTACATTTTTGTGCTTTATGAAAATTATAATAATTCTCGAAATTTTTATATTATATTTAAAGTGAGAATTTTCAATGGGTCTTACAGGATGGCTGGATGACAATGGGGCGTAACTTGTTAAAATTCGAGACCTTACCCGTCAAGGATGTTAGTAGCATTTGAGATTTGCTCCGACTTGAAACCGAAACCAACAATGAGTTAGAACTGTTTTATAATTTTTTTAACTAAAAGAATATTTAGAACTTTTTTTTTTTTAAATTCCTATGAAATATGTTTAGGATTTCAGAACAATAGAGAGGGTGTACAACGTTGTCCAAGGAGTTTATCCCTTGTAGACATGTTCATGATTCACTCTTTCTTTCTATTAATCGGAACCGGGACTAGGCACTTTATATCACCCGAACACTCTTCTTCTTTCATCTGCATTTTTGTGACGCAGTGAAATGGAAACACAAATGCTTTGATTGGATCAGTGGAAATGACAAGTGAAATGGTAAAAAGGTAAAGTACAAAAATTTTCTTGTTTGATTGTAAAATAAAAATTGTAAGTAACTAATTTGAAGTAAAAATAGAAAATATGTTTTCTCCACCTCCAGGAAAAAAAAAACAAAAACAAAAAAAAAAAAAAAAAAAAAAAAAAAAAACAAGAAAAGGTTGTGCAAAATTGCTGCTTCCGTTCATTCTTCCCTCTTCTCCATCTCTTCTTGATATCGAGAGAATTAGCCACTAATGGGAAGAAGAAAAGGAGATTGAGAGACGAAAAATAAAGGATGAAAAAAAAACTATTATTAATGTGAAAAGTAAGTTACATGAGGAGCGAGTATGTGTAAGCGCGTTTAAAGAATAAGAGAATGTATAAGCGCTTTTAAAAAATAAGGCTTACTATACAAAAATAAATAAAACATAAAAATAAAACTAAGACTATATTCGAATACTTGCACCAAAAGCCGAAATCCCTCGCTCCCAGGACCCCCATATTTGGCCCGACAAGTATTTGATGGAGGAATTTCATAAATTATGGTGACTCAACGGTCTGTTAGGGTAGCGACCAGGACAAGAATCAACCCTCACTGAAGTTGAAATTTCCATATTGGGGCTCCCAATAGTAGACTATGCTCGAATACTTCCTCCTCAAGATGGAAAATAAATATTCTTCAATTCCATCTTGGAGAGCAACTAGGAGAAGGCAGGAACACGAAGAGAAAGTTTACTAATACATTCAAATGATAGAAATCAGAAAACTGAGCTAAATGGATAGATGCTTTGTAGATTTTTGTAGTGACGTTCCCTAAAATCCTGTCTTTTCTTAAAGGGTCACCATAGAGTGACTCATTTTCTACACTACTTATAAAAGTCGGATTGATATGGAGGCGTTTTCCATTTTTTTATAGTCCAAAAGTATCATTTTACAGTATTCAAATGACATTTCAGGGGCAAAAAATAACTTATGCCTATTTAATTTGTATTTGTAACTGAAACAAAATAATTGTTTAGTAGTTGCCATGATGTACAAAATTAACTAGTTTAACATTTTCTCAAATACTATTTTTCTTAAGGTTAGGGATATCGGATACAATTAAAGGTCATTTGATTATATTTTCTTCAACATCTGCCACTACGTACAACTAATTAGTTTATAACATTTTTTTAATTTTTTCTCATTTACAACAGGGCATATTCTGATCCAACTGCATATCATTATTTAATTATATTTCTTCCAACGTAATTGTTTTCTGATAGAAATAGATTTAAAAATAAATAATTACAAAAAAAATTTACAACTATAGGCGAAAGTTTCATTATATTTTCTCCAACCAAATTCTTTTTTGGATATATATTAGAAAAATAAAGGAAACAAAAAAAACTACTACCTATGCCGATTCTCCACTAACCTATATGAAAACCCCTCATTAACTCATTAAAAACTTATAACGTTCGGCTTGTCAATACTACTCTCAAAAAATAAGGCTACTGTCTAAATAACGCCCTTCTACATCTAAGAAAAGAGGCCCTTTCATACCAGAAAACAATTTTCCCTCTTTGTTTACAATCTTCAAATTCTGTTAAGCTCCTTCTTCGTCATTTAAATCGCAAAGTAACCGAAGGATTACTCATCACTCATGAACAAAAAAACCCCTTAAGGAAAATGGTTTCATACAATTGTAAATTATTCACACACAAAAAAAGTTGCATATGCAAAAATGCATTCAATCACACAAATAACTGATATCCTATATATACCACTTTTAACAACATCACATTCACCAAAGATACATACCCAATCGACACTTGAGCATTTTGAACATATGGCCAGTAAGTATATTCTTCATATCCGAATTTTCATTGTTACTAAATTCGGTTCTTATCGAACAGGAAACAACCAAACCATGGCCAATGATTCAATTGTGCCCCTTCAAGAATTACAAGCCAATAAAAAAAATAGACATTATAGCTAACAGTAGTCCGAGCCTGAATGGAGATAAGTTGTGGAACGGAATTAAGTAAATATCGTCACGAGTTCTGATGATGAAGAAACACTTCACATTTGGAAAAATAAAAACAGAGGAAAGTGTTGCTTTCTGTCAAACTCAACAAGGAAAATGAGTAATCTGCTGCTACTTTGATGTATACTTGATTGTCGTTAAAATTTTTGCTTAGACTTTATTAATATTTGAGTTTTTAATTGAACATATTTGCTAATTAACAAGATATATATCAACATGATGTGATAAATTTTATAATCGTTAGGTTGTTGATCTGGTTATATAATGATATTATCTGCCTTTTTTCTTTTTATTTTATTGTTATTTTTTTGTTTATTCATTATTTCACTGGTAGTTAATGCACGTAATATAAAAGATTTTATCACTTGAGTCGGTCATTTCCAATGCTTAATGTCTAAGATTGACTGGTACATATGATGTTCAAGGATTGAGTTTTAAAGAGTTGGGGGATGGATGTGGTGGTGGGCGACGGCGAAATGTTTGGTAAAGATTTTGAGTCGGGTGCAGGGCTACGGAGAAGATGGATGCTGACAATTTTTTTTAATGTATATTATTTTTAATTTTTATGTTTGCTAAAATTGAAATATTATTAAATAATTACCAGGGGCAGTTTTGTCATTTCATTGAAGTCAATTCCAAATTTGATGAAAGTGGTTGTGCGCTATATAAAACACATTATAAGAGGATATTTGTTAATTATTTTAACACGAGGTGTATTATAGCAATTCGAAATTACACAGGGGCTCTGTGCTATTAACTCTATTTAGAGTGGTATGGAGAGGCTGAATGTTAGAAGCTTTTAATGAGTTAATGAGGGGTATTGACACAGGTTCGTGGAGAATCGGCATTAGTAGTAGTTTTTTTTTCCCTTTTTTTTTTTCCTAATTTACCAAAAAAGAATTTGGTTGGAGAAAATATAATGAAACTTCGCCTACAATTGTAATTTTTTGAGATCTATTTCTATCAAAAAACAATTAGGTTTGAGGAAATATAATTAAATAATGACCTATAATTGGATCAGAATATGCCCTCTTGTAAATGAGAAATGATAAAAAAATATTATAGACTAATTAGTTGTACGTATATCGTAGAAAATGTTGGAGAAAATTCAATGAAATGGCATTTAATTGTATTAGAACATCACTTTTATGAAGAAAAATAGTATTTGAGAAAATGTTAAACAAATTAATTTTTTGTACATCATGGCAGCTACTAAACTATTATTTGTTTCGGTTGCAAATACAAATTAAATAGGCATAAATTATTTTTTACCCCTTGAAGTGCCATTTACATACTAGCTATGTAAGAGTATTTTTGGACTTTCAAAAATGGAAGAAAACCGACATCGATCCACTTTTTTCGCATTTATCAATTCCATACCCATGTTTAAATTGTTTTTCTTTTATATTATTTTCATACTAACTTAGCAATTTCGGGATACTTCACTAATATGAACACAATGGTTGGGTGCTAATCAATGCTAACATATAATTCAAGGAACTAAATCTTCACATGTTTTTTGCAATACTCTCCCATAAATGTGAGTAAATGAATTTACAGGAAATAGTTGGCAAGTATAGAAAAAGTATTTCTCTCACAAAAATAAATAAATTGATCTATGTTTTTTTAATCTATGCTGTCATCTTCTACGGTAAATTAGACCAACAATCATTTTGATATCCAGTTATTTTCTCATTTACAGGCATAAGAATATTGAGCGAATCTTATTTATACGAAAAGTTTTTTAGAAGATAGAAGAATAAACATTTACATTGATTTAATCCTATGCTCATGAATGACTTTTCCATAACACCTCATTAAAGTTCTAGGTAACATTTTAAAAGGTTAGCACAATAGAGAGTTTATAAATAGCTACTAGAAATCTCTACAAACTTTCTTTTCGCAAATCTCGTATAAGCCCATAGGTGCCTAGTTATTTTCAATATATTCCAAAAAAAAATCTTTTCTACCTAAAGTGACATCAAGCCCATCAAAGTCAAAATTGCTATTGTTTTATATGCCAATAGAAATCTACTCATTATGCTGAGACAAATTAATTGTTATGACAATTACTATGTTGCAACTTATGTTCGTGGGTAGTTATGAATTCTTACTATTAAAAGTAAATAAAAAGCCACACAATATAAAGTGGTTCGGATATAAATGTATCTTGTATCGACAAGTTATCACTCTACCACATATCTTCACAACCTTACAACTTCCTGATATCTTTACAAAATCAATGACACGTTAGCGTCATAATTTTCTAGTGAACAAATTGATGCTTCTTGATTTACCTACAGCATCAATTTGAGGGGGATGTCAATGGAATTAGCAGTGCATTTAAGGAAGCAGATTTATGCTATTTTACATTAAGTTAGGTTATTGTAACTGTAGGTTGTAATTGCATAGATTTGTACAGTAGTTACCTTTTTTAGAAGGATGATAATCAGCTGATACTTCTAGTATTTATAATGGAAATGGTCCTCCAAGGAAGACACACTTTCAAGCTCAATTGATACGAACCCCGTAGAACTTGTTACGGGACCCAATAATCTTATGCGGAAGTAAGAACGGAACGTCCAAAAAAATAAAGGATTCGATTGGCGGAATTCGGAATATTGACCCCGTAGCTATAGAGAGCTAGAAACCAATATTATCAAGGTGGAAGTATTGACCCCGTGATTATAATGAATCAGAAACCAATACTATAATGCTAAGAATAATTCACAAGAATCCACTCGCAAAATATCCCGAAGAGTTGTTGAAGAACAACGAAGGAGAATTTTAATCTCTCAAAATAATACTTAAAAACGTCCAAATAATAATGACCCTAAAGCAACCTATTTATAAGTGTCAAAGAGACCTAATCTAACAAGGAAAATAAATCCTAACTTATCTATTATAAGGAAATAACGAAATAAACTAAATCTAGTCCAAATAGGACTCTAAATAACAAGAAATAAATTGTCCAATAATTAAATACGAAAATTAATAATAATCATCTTTTCCAAGTCATGGCTTCTTGGCTGGATGACTAGACGGGCTCAAGTCCTTGAGCTCGGCTTGCTTCACAATCTGGCCTGATAATTCGCTCCAATTAAGCTCAGCTGGGATCGAACTAGACTTCGTCAATTCTTCATTTTGGAGCTCGTGTTCTACTAAGTTAAGCATGGCTGCTTCAATGCGCTTGGCCCGAGCTCGGGTAATCGGTCCTCTTGGCACATGCAGCTCGTCCAAGTCATCAACTCCTTCATCCAGCTCGTCACTACCTCGCGTAATTGGCTGGATCGTATCATCCTCCCCCTCTTGAAAATGATTCGTCCTCGAATCTGAACCTACATCAAACGGAGATAGGTCAGAAACATTAAATGTCGAACTAACTTGATACTCACTTGGAAGGTCGATCTTATAGGCATTATCGTTTATCTTTTTCAGCACTTGGAAAGGTCCATCTCCTCGTGGCTTAAGTTTTGAACTTCGCTGATTGGGAAACCTTTCCTTTCGAAAATGAACCCAAACCCAATCTCCTTGCTGAAAGGTAAGGTGCTTTCGCCCCTTATTAGCTCGGTTCGCAACTTGCTCATTCCTTTTCACAATGTGCTCGCGTGCTTCTTCATGGATTTTCTTCACTAACTCAGCCTTACGCTTCCCATCTAGACTAGAAATCTCATTAACAGGTAAAGGCAACAAATCCAAAGGAGTTAGCGGATTAAAACCATAAACAATCTCAAAAGGTGCAAACTTTGTAGAAGAATGCACCGATCTATTATACGCGAACTCAATAAAAGGAATACATTCCTCCCACGACTTTAGGTTTCTTTTAAGAACAGCTCGCAATAACATACCTAAAGTTCGATTAACCACCTCGGTTTGACCATCGGTTTGTGGATGACAAGTAGTAGAAACAGGTAATGGCATATATAATCCATGTGGTTTAACCCTAGATTTAGCTCGCCTACATGTTAGACACTTCGAACAAATCCTCTCAACATCTCGCTTCATACGCGGCC
Organism: Erythranthe guttata; assembly: GCF_000504015.1. The sequence continues at coordinate 688,068 of NW_012194833.1, forward strand.
AAAAGAAATGTTCTTTTAAAATATCTAATGTTTTAGAAACACCAAAATGTCCCATTAAACCACCTCCATGTGATTCTCGCACAAGTAATTCACGAAGCGAACAATTAGGCATGCAAAGTTTGTTCTCCCTAAACAAATAATCATCATGCTTGTAGAATTTTTCAAAAGTTCCTTTTTGACATGCAGCAAATATAGTAGCAAAATCATGATCGTTCACGTACAGCTCCTTAACATGCTCAAAACCTAAGAATTTAGAACTAAGGGTCGACACGAGAACATACCTGCGAGATAGTGCATCAGCTACGACATTATCTTTACCTTGTTTGTACTGTATCACAAAAGGAAACATCTCGATAAACTCCACCCACCGAGCATGTCTTCGGTTCAGCTTGCCTTGGCCCTTAAGATGCTTTAGCGACTCGTGATCTGTGTGTATTACGAATTCCTTAGACCACAAGTAATGTTGCCAAGTCTCCAAAGCTCGCACCAACGCGTAGAGCTCTTTGTCGTAGGTCGAGTATTTCAAGGCTGCGCCGTTGAGCTTCTCGCTGAAATAAGCGATAGGTCGCTTGTCTTGCATAAGCACTGCACCAATACCAATTCCAGAAGCATCACATTCGATTTCAAAAGTTTTAGAAAAGTCCGGTAAAAGTAATAAAGGAGCGGAACTTAGCTTATCTTTCAAAGTGCGAAATGCATTCTCTTGGGCCTCGCCCCACTTGAAGCCAACCTCCTTCTTGATCACCTCGGTCAAAGCTGCTGCAATTGTGCTGAAGTTCGGTACAAATCTCCTATAGAATCCCGCTAGGCCATGGAAGCTTCGCACCTCGGATGCGTTCTTGGGTGTTGGCCATTCACGAATAGCTGTAACCTTTTCCTCGTCCACTTCAACGCCCCTAGAACTCACAACAAAACCAAGAAAAACTATCCTATCTAGGCAGAAATCACACTTCTTTAAATTAGCATATAATTGTTCTTGCCGTACGGACTCCAAGACACACCTCAAATGCTCAACATGATCATGCAAATTATTGCTATATACTAAGATATCATCAAAGTAAACAACAACAAATTTTCCTATGTAAGATCGCAGAACATGATTCATAAGTCGCATAAACGTACTTGGTGCATTAGTTAAACCAAAAGGCATCAGTAACCATTCATACAATCCATGCTTAGTTTTAAATGCAGTTTTCCACTCATCTCCCTCTTTCATGCGAATTTGGTGATAACCACTTTTCAAATCAATTTTAGAGAAGATAATGGAACCATGTAGTTCATCTAACATGTCATCTAATCGAGGAATGGGGTGTCGATACTTTACCGTAATTTTGTTGATGGCTCGACAATCCACACACATTCTCCAACTCCCATCCTTCTTTGGTACTAGTAAAACCGGCACTGCACAAGGACTCATGCTTTCTCGAACATGTCCTTTAGCTAACAGGTCGTCCACTTGCCGTTGTAACTCCTTCGTCTCCTCGGGACTACTTCGGTAAGTTGGTCTATTTGGAATTTGGGACCCTGGAATAAAATCAATTTGGTGCTCAATCCCTCGAATTGGTGGCAACCCCGTTGGCATCTCGTCCGGAAAGACATCATCGAACTCCTGCAAAAGAGAAATAACAATACTAGGCAAAGAAGAATTAAGGTTAGCATTAGAACATCAATGTTCTCTCACCCTTACATGCACTCTTAATCTCTCTTTCTTTTGCATAAAAGCTCACTTTTCTCTCATCTTTATTTATTAAGTTTGCACTCTCTTCTTTTTCTTTTCTCACTTCGACTAAACTCTCTTGTTTTACCTCTCCACTACTACTAACACGTTCATTCTCATGTTGTTTTGAACTTGCAGCAATGGATTTCTTGATCTGATTTTGCTCCTCAAACACCTGACGAGGTGGTAAAGGTGCAAGTGTGATTCGCCTGCCATCCTTAGTAAAAGTGTAGCGATTTTTGTAACCATCATGGACTGTCCTTCGATCAAATTGCCAAGGTCGCCCAAGTAAGATATGACTTGCTTGCATGGGCACAACATCGCACATCACCTCATCTTTGTATTGTCCAATACTAAAGGAAATCAGTACTTGTTTCGTCACTCTCAACTCGCCACTTTCATTCAGCCACTGAAGTTTGTAAGGTCTCGGATGTTTGGAGACTTGCAGCCCTAGCTTGTCTACCATTACCTTGCTCGCTACATTCACGCAACTTCCTCCATCAATTATCAATCCACATACTCGATTTTGAACGTGGCAGCGTGTATAGAAGATGTTCTCTCGCTGTATTACGTCACCATCTTCTTCTGCTTGCACGTGAAGAGTTCGAAGTACAACAAGGGCGAGTCCATCAACAGCTTGTACCACATCACCTTCAATAGGTGCTGTTTTTTAAGTTGACTCTTCCTCCTCCTCGGACTCCAGCTCGCCATTATCCAATAAAATCATAGCTCGCCGGTTAGGGCAGTCCATAGCGATATGACCTGCTCCATGACATCTATGGCATTTAATATCACGTGTTCGTTGTGGTTGTGACGAATTATTACCTCTCTCAGGTGGTGCTCGGTTAATTGGATTTTCATTGGAAGGTTTCGTTGTCGATTTCTCCTCGGGTTTCGAAGTAGGATTCCATCGCGGTTTCCAGCTTGATGCCTCGGCCCGAGCTGTAGTTCTCCCTCCCCGCTTAAGCTGTAGTCCTCAGATTCTTCATCGAAGAATTGTTCATCGAATTCCAATTCGTCACGTTGGCGTACAACAGGTTGACGAATAGGTGGCCGCAGTTGTGGCGCCGGTGCAGGTCTTACCCTACTCAACTCATCGATTTGATTTTGCATCCTTTGAAGGGTTATATGCAGACGTTGGAAGTGCTGCTCCGTGGTTTCGTCCCTTTCATCACCACTCCCATTCTTTGACATGATGTTCGAACTGCAAAATATTGTTATAAATAAAAAAAAAAAAAGATTTTCCTCACCACTCCCTCACGTGTATCACTCAATATGATGTTCACTCAATACACTCGTGTTTCACACAATTAGTTAGGCTTTTACCCTCTTTTGATCTCACACTCTCTTGCCTTTTTCCACTCGTAAACTCCCTTCGAAGTTCTAAAGAAACTAATCGAGAAAATATTAAGTGGATTTTCGTTTTTTTATTCAAAGCTAAATAGTATTTTATCAATTCAGAAATTATGTGGAGGCAAATAAAAGGAATTTCGAATTTAATGGTAAAAGGAAACAAAAGGAATAGGAAACAAAGAAACAACGTGGAATTCAATTAGGAGAAAGGTAGACAAGGAAACAAGATACTCAAGGTAGACAAGGAAACAAAAGGAATAGGATTTGTGTTGCCCAAATCTATTAAAACTCCTTACAAGGAATTTTCCTTCGTTGAATTTCGAATTTTGCTTCTTCTTTTGCAATGATTTTCGTTTTTTTTTTTTTGCTGAATCTAAGATTTTTTTTTTTTTTCGGATTTTCTTTTTTTTTTTTCTTTTTTTTTTTACAAACCCTAACGTGGGCTGCAAGTAACTTTAAAGAAAAGAAAAATTCTATTTTTTGTTTTTTTTAACGAAGACTCTAGACAACATAATTCACGAAAAGATGAGATAGAGAAGACACGAAGAACGGAAACAAGACAAAGACACGAAAAAAAAAGGATAAGTGAAACCTTTTCTTGGAAATTGGCTCTGGTTACCAACTGATACGAACCCCGTAGAACTTGTTACGGGACCCAATAATCTTATGCGGAAGCAAGAACGGAACGTCCAAAAAAATAAAGGATTCGATTGGCGGAATTCGGAATATTGACCCCGTAGCTATAGAGAGCTAGAAACAAATATTATCAAGGTGGAAGTATTGACCACGTGATTATAATGAATCAGAAACCAATACTATAATGCTAAGAATAATTCACAAGAATCCACTCGCAAAATATCCCGAAGAGTTGTTGAAGAACAACGAAGGAGAATTTTAATCTCTCAAAATAATACTTAAAAACGTCCAAATAATAATGACCCTAAAGCAACCTATTTATAATTGTCAAAGAGACATAATCTAACAAGGAAAATAAATCATAACTTATCTATTATAAGGAAATAACAAAATAAACTAAATCTAGTCCAAATAGGACTCTAAATAACAAGAAATAAATTGTCCAATAATTAAATACGAAAATTAATAATAATCATCTTTTCCAAGTCATGGCTTCTTGGCTGGATGACTAGACGGGCTCAAGTCCTTGAGCTCGGCTTGCTTCACAATCTGGCCTGATAATTCGCTCCAATTAAGCTCAGCTGGGATCGAACTAGACTTCGTCAATTCTTCATTTTGGAGCTCGTGTTCTACTAAGTTAAGCATGGCTCCTTCAATGCGCTTGGCCCGAGCTCGGGTAATCGGTCCTCTTGGCACATGCAGCTCGTCCAAGTCATCAACTCCTTCATCCAGCTCGTCACTACCTCGCGTAATTGGCTGGATCGTATCATCAATTCTTTCTAGATTAACATCATGGACTTCTGTATGCGTGTCAAATTTTATTGTAAATCCAGTAACGTGATATATTTATAACTATGGGGCTACATCCATTCTGGAGTACCATGCACGTTGAAGAACCAGAAATAGTGGAAGCACAGGTAGACCGCGAAGCGGATATGAGAGATCGGATAATTACTCTGGCCACCGAAGTGTTAGAAAATGATTACATGACTCAAAAAATGACTGTTGATTACATGAATAACACTATTAATCGTGACACGGTCCACTTGGTTGAGCTTGCATATGTTAAACCGAAGGAGCGGCCAAAGGATAAACCGACGAAGAGAGATAAATCCGATTGGGAGTACCCACCGTTCCCACCGAAGTCGTCTACTGATGAAGAAAAGGGTAATCGTCTACATGTTTTAAGGGTTGAAAAACTATTTCTACCGGAATTCCACCATCGAAAGTAAACCGATCCCGCTTGCGGTCGGGGAAGGGTGTGTGGCCGGGTTAGTGGTAGATCAAGTGATGAATCTACTGTCAATCAGAATCGTATTACGAATGCTCGAAAGGAACCGGGCGAAGAGCTCAATTTCAGATCTTACATCCCATGTTTTGTGGCAGGATCTATTGCGTCTTATGTTAATGTTGTCGCGGATGAAAACTGTGGGTACATATGTGTTGCTTAACGGTAGCTTCAAGATTCTTGAATCCCCCGTTGAGCACGTAAACTTGAAGAATCTTTAAGTTTTCGTGCTCTGCAGAACAGGGGATTCAAAATTTAAACTTTTTTTTGAAAATTACCTAGATCTAATTCTAAACATGCGTTTTTACCTAAATTGTAAATGAAATTAATTAAAAGTAGGGAATATGAAAAAATTACCGGAATCGAGCCTCGTTTGCTACGGATTGAAAGCCGAAATGTGCTCCGAATGTAGAATGTATTGAGAGAGTTTAAGAGTGGGAGGGAGAATTTCAAAAAAAAAATTTTAATGAAAAAGATTCCACTGTATTCAGTAATAATACCACTGCAAATACCAACACCCTAAAAATATTAGTCCTTAATTAAAAATATTTGAATCGGATTGGATGAAGTAAAATTAACACAAAAAACAATATAATTGAAGGGGTTTTTATGCATAAGTCCCCAACCAAATATCTTTATTATTCTATGTTTAAGGGCTATACTCTTTCACCAATAAGGCCATCCCTTTAACATTTATTATAAATAAATGAAACATTCATGTATATCCCAATAATACCCTCAATCATTTAAACTCAATTCTTAATTGTAACCCCAATTTAATCAATTTTGTCCAAAAAAATCAAATTTTGACCACAAAAATTTCAATTTTAACTTTTTTTTAGCATACTTTAATATGCTCCAATTTCATCCTTAACTTAATTTAATCTCAACTTGACCCCAAATTTCACAAATTATTCAATTTTGACCCAAAATTGTTTTTTTCAAAAAAAAAAATTTGCTGCCGGATTGCGTTGACTTTTCAAAATTTTTTTCTTTCTTTCGGATTTTTTCGCCGGTTTCCGGCGTTGACTTTTTTTTTTCTTTTCTTTTCTTGCGGATATTTTAGCCGGTTTTCGGCGTTGACCGGCGGTCTCCTGCGTTGACTTTTTTTAGTGTTTTTTTAAGTTTTTTCTTCTTTCTTTTTTTTTTTTTGTTTTTTTTTACGTCCGCCGCTAAACGTTGACCGTAATTGTGCTGCCACTGACATTAAATTAAGGTAATTATACTGTCAATGACAAGTAATTAACGTAATTGTACTGCCGTTGACAATACATTTATGTAATTGTTCTGCCGTTGACAGTAAATTAACGTAATATTATTTTTTGTTATTTTTTTAATTTTCTTTGATTTGTTGACAAGTTAACGTAATTATGTTACTGTCGTTGACAGTAAAATAACTGTAAACACAATAATATTACTGTCAACAACATCAATATTATTATTTTTTTGGGTTTTTTTGTTTTGTTTGAGTTATTCACGGAGTAACGCAATAATATTATTGTCTATTATTGTAATATTACTGTAACACAATAATATCACTGTCAACCACATCAATATTATTATTTTGTTTGGAATTTTTTGTTTGTTTGAGTTATTCGCGGAGTAACGTAATAATATTACTGTCTATTATTGTAATATTATTGTGGTTGACGGTAATATTACTGTTGTTATAGCAATATTACCGTCACTCACAGTAATATTAATTCTTTTGGCTTTTTATTATGTTTACATTTGTTGAACGGTCAACATAGTAATATTACTTTATTACATAATAATAATGAGTTTTGTTGCGTTAATATTACTGTGCTAGAGACTAATATAGCAATATTACTGTGTTAAACTATAGTTTAGTTAATTTTACTGTGTTTAACAGTAATATAGTTAATATTACTGTCAATCACATCAATATTGCTGTTTAAACGGAAAAAAAAAAGTTATAGAAAGAAATAAAAGAAGGAAAAAAAATTGAAAAGTCAACGCCGTTGACCGGCGGAATCCAGGGGGAAAAAAAATTTGAATTGTTTTTTTTTTTTGAAAAAAAGAATGTTTTGGGTCAAAATTGAATAATTTATGAAATTTGGGGTCAAATTAAAGTTAAATAAAGTTAAGGATGAAATTGGAGCATATTAAAGTATGAGGGGTTATTTTAGTTCTTTACAAAAATCTGGAGCATATGTGTACTTATTGTTAAAAGAGATTTTTGTGTGGATCTCTTTATGAATAAGTACCAATTGATGGGCTTATTTGTAAAGTATTGAAACATGAATTTTGAAATGGGACCAAACTTGACCTACGAAAGAAACCTGAAACAGCGGCAGCAGCCATTGATACTCTTAGGGTTCTTCCGTCGGCTTCAATTTTCCAGGCAATTCATGAAAAAACCCACTTGATTTCACATCTCCATTTCCGAATTTTTCGCCAAGATGATTTCACATTTCGTACGCAAAAATCTCGCCTGTTTTATCCCGAAGCAAATTTTCAACTGTGCCCAAATCCAATGTTTCTTCTCCTCTTCTTCTTCTTCGCCGGAAGAACAACCCGCCACCAGCCCTACAGTCTTCGATTTCTTGCTTCACAATCACAATTTCTCACCCGAAGCAGCCGAACGAATCGCCTCGATTTACCCTCGTCTAATAAACCCCGAAAAGGCAGATTCAGTACTCTCATTCCTCAAAGAAACCGGCTTTTCCCACACCCAGTTGGAGAAAATCATCAGGCACAGGCCTAGGTTTCTGTCGGCTAAGGCTGACGTCAGCATCAAACCCAAAATCAAGATTTTCCAGGATTTGGGTTTTTCGTCCGCCGACATTTGCTCGATTATCTCGAACGATCCCGCGATTCTGCATATGAGCGTCGGCAATAACATCAAACCCTCACTCTCTGTTCTAAAGGACTTATTAGGATCCAATTATAATGTGGCCCGGATTTTGAAATTATCCGCGTGGTTCGTGACGTCGAATTTAGAAACGACAATGGTGCCGAATTTCGAGTTCTTGAAGAGCGTAGGCATACCTAGGGATCGTATATTGCTCCTCCTTCATAACTACCCGAGGACTTTCTTGCTCAAGCCGGAAACTATAAGGAGATCCGTGGACAAGGCGGAAGAAATGGGGGTCGATCGGAGTTCGAAAGTATTCATTTACGCCGTTCGGGCGCTTTCCTCGATGAGCAACGATGCGTGGGAAGTCAAGCTGCAAGGTTTTAGGGATATCGGGTTTTCGGAAAGTGACATATTGGAAATATTTATGAAGGCACCGAGTTCTTTCGTTTCATCCATGGTCAAGATCAAGAAGATAACGGAGGTTATACTTGGTACCGGGAAGTACACTCTGTCGTGTATTGTTAAACATCCGGTTTGCTTTTCGTGCAGTGTCGAGAAGAGGTATAAGCCGAGGTTTCGGATTTTGGGAATTCTCGAGAGTAGAAATCTGATTGAGAATTGGCCCAGTCTCGGAGAAGTTTACATACTAACGGATGATAAGTTTTTCGAGAAATTCGTTCGGCCGTATTCTGATGTAGTTGGCGATGATGATGCGTACGTCAAGACGAGTTTGGTCAGGGGCAAAAGGGGGATTAAGTACTAATAATCCTTTGTTAGTGTTAACTGAACGGAAGTAGGTACGTTGTTTAATGCAATGTGCAAGCATTTAAAAAAAAACGATTATTGATCGATCATGTAGTTTCAAAACAATAGATTATACTTTAATTTGTTGAACAGTTTAATTCTAATCAATCTTGTTAATCCCCGTCAATATTCCCGATTAAGTCCTCGTTACATTTATGATGATTATGATGCTTTCATGTATAATGCAATTTATTCTGTTAGGCCTCTTTTGGTTTTGCTGATGGGATTCGATGGTATTGGATTGATTGAGTGGATGATTATATATATCTTGTTTTGTGCTTGTGATTAGAATTTTGTTTGGACGTTTTTCAATTAAGTTCGATTGTAAAGAAAAAGACCAAATTGCCCATATTTCCATTCATTTGTGCTCGAGTACTATTTATCCCCTTTGGGCTCTCTTTTGATTGGATGGTTTGGATTGATAGGTTGGGATATGATTAATATAGGGATTAATATGATCACGTCTTTTGGTTTGCGGGATACCCCATGGTTAAGATTGTGTAACAATCATATCTCATTTGTTTTAATGATATGTGGGGATTTTGTTCAAATTATCAAAAATATCCCTTCCATTTTTCGTCATTTAATTGATGCTCTCTTTGTTCCATTCTATTTGTGTGTCGGTTAAGGCATACAACGATACGATAATCCACAGTTGAAAGAAAACATACACAACCGAACAAAAAATGAAAATGACGAATTAGGATTTCACTAGAAAAGGGGATTGGGCAAAATCTATTTATAATTGGGTGGGGTACCATACAGAATTTCGAAAGGTGACTTACCTCCGAGAAGTGGTGTTGGCAATCGGTTTGTGATGTAAGCCGCAATGCTAAAAGCATCAACCCATAATTGAGTAGAAATGTGGGAATGAAAAAAGGAGGGCCAATCCTGTCTCGGTAACATGGCGATGTTTTCTTTCTGCACGACCATTTTGTGTTGGTGTATAAGGACAAGATAGTTGGTGATGAATGCCAGAGTTACTAAGGTGTAGAGTTATTAAGGTGTCCTTTGAAGCGCGTTAGTAAATTCTGCACCACCATCACTTTGAAAAACTTTTATATGAGCAAAATATTGGTTTTCAAAATTTTTTTTTTTGAAATTGAATAAAGGTGTTGAAGAAATCAGATTTCAATTTCAAAGGATAAAACCAAGTGAAACGAGAGAAATCGTCGATAAATAAAACATAATACAAAAATGCAGAATTAGATTTAACGGGAGATGGCCCCCATAGATCGCAATGAATAAGATCTAAGACCTTTGAGGATCTATGATCATTACGTGAATATGGCAAACGGTGATTTTTTGCAACTTGACATGTACTCCCTCCGTCCCAATTTAAATGACGTTTTGGGTTGTTTCACACATATTAAGAAAATCAATAAATGTGTATAGATTATAGTAAAAAACATAGGAAATTACTAATATATCCTTGACATTAATTGTTTTACAACTTAACTAATTAGGAATGATAAAAGGGTAAAATTGAAAATAATGCAATTAATGATGCATTGAAAATCTAAAATGACAAATAATTTGGGACAAGAAAAACTCTCTAAAAAGACATATAATATGGGACAGAGGGAGTACTACATAATACAGGAGACGACAATAAAGAGGTAAGATGAAGTTGTTCTTTTTTATTCATAAAAGAGATAACATAATGATTGACATGTCCAAGGCGAGCATGCCATAAGTCATATGAAGCATACAAAGATTTATTTTTTAGGATAGAAACAAAAGCTGAATTTTTGCGTTCTACCACATATAGGCCGCCATCTCGTTTACCGGTTGCCACCACTCTTCCCGTTTGGCGATTCTGAATGGTGAAAAGAATATCAGAAAAAGTAACGTTAACTGGAAAATCACTCGTTAATTTACTAATAGACAAATTGTTTTTAGTAATGTGCGGGACAACAAGAACATCCAAGAGTTGAAAATCAGGGGAATTAGATATTTTACCGGTATGGGTAATTGGTAAAGATGTTCCATTGCTGGCAATTACACAATCCTTACCAGTATAAGAAGTGGACTGATTCAAGAATGATTTTGTTGGGGTCATATGAGCCGACGCCCCCGTGTTTAGATACCAATCTGAGGCCTCATTTCGGAGATAGAACACGTCGCTTTGCTTCGGCAAGTTGAGCTTGAGGAGTCTGACTATGGCGTTCATACCTTTGTCTACATCGATCTGCATAATGACCATCCATGCGGCCGATTTGACAACGTGTGATTTTTTTACCAGTGGAACCTTCGTATCCACGTCCATTGCCTCGAGTCGATTGATACCGAGAATAGGAGCCTCGCTGATTATATTTTTTAGGCTGACGATTGGTGGCTATAAACGCTGTAGATGTTGGTGCAATCGACTCCAATGATTTTTGAAAGAGTTCAAAACTCTCGGCTTTTGGGAAAAGATCCATGAAAGTCGATAAGGATGGAAGGGACATTTGGGCAGTGGAGAAGCTCCAGAATTCCGAGCCAAGACCGTGGAAAAATCAATGCATTTTATCTGTGTCATCAACCGGTCGTCTGATTGCATGGAGTTGATCACAAAGGCCCTTGAAGGAACGGGCATACTCCGAAACAGATTTCGAGCCTCGTTTCAGTAGTTGTAAGTCATCTTTAAGGCGAATTTCACGGGCTTTTGATCGGTGACTAAAAGTATTTTCCAAGGCAAGCCACACTTCACGGGAAGTGGAGAGTCCCACAACTTCAGCCATGGCCTCCTCGGCAAGAGAGGATAGTAGAAGGCTAAGAAGACGTTGATCAGTTTGTTTCCATGCCACACATGTGGGGTTTGGTGTTTGTGAATTATCAGCAGAAAGACGGGGAGGGATTTGTGTAGTGCCATCGACATAGCCAATTAATTCTTGACTTTCTAAGAGGGGAAGCAACTGACTTTTCCATAAGAGATAGTTATTCTTTTTTTTTTTTTAGGGAAAAGAAAATTCCATTAGGCATTAATAGCCAAATTATGAGGAATATGAGTTCCATCACTACAACTTAAACTAATGTTTGTGGCGAACATATGCGCCAATCGGTTTCCACTACGCTTAACAAACGAGAAATCGCAAAATACAAAGGAACCTGCTATAGCCAAACATTCATCGATATAAGCTCCGAACGACGACATTGATGACTCGCCTTCTTTGAGCGAAGTAATAACCTGCAAGCAATCTCCTTCGATAATTATCGAGCTCCAGCCAATGGTCCTTTCCCAAAAAATTGCCGCAAAAACTGCATACGAGGTGCATTCGACCGGCTGTGGTTGCCCCAGAAATCGACGAACCGCCCATCTGCAACACCCACCTCGCCAATCACGTGCGACCATGGCAACTGAGTAATAGACCATCCCCTTCGGCAAAGCTGCGTCGACGTTGATTTTAATGCAGCCCTCAGGAGGAGGAATCCACGCCGTTGAGAGGTACCTCGTTTGAATTTTCGGAGTCAAGACCATCGCCTTTTGGAACTCGATAAGAAAAGATTGACCCCAATTGATGAGATATTCCGCTTCCATAGCCTCTTCGCCATGAATTAATTTGTTCCTTACGTCCCAGACCTTCCACGCAATAATAAGTGCCAAGAGGAACTTGTCCCGCTGGAGAAAGGCCCTCGCATGACTAATCCAGTTCCACATCGAGCTTTGTGGCCGCATGGGTCGAAGATTGAAGAACGGCGAACTCCAAACCTTCCCCATCTGTTTACACTCTTGCAGCACATGCAAAAAAGTTTCAACATCAGCACCGCATCGCATGCATATAGGAGAAGGGACCATTTTCCTTCGGTGGAGCTCCGCGCTTGTAGGTAGGATATCCGAGCAAGCTCTCCATAGAAAGTTGCGAATTTTCGGAGGGAGGGGCAGATTCCAAATCTCGGTCCACTTATGGTTCGCTGCGCCGCTATGTGATGCTTCATTCCTTCCCCGACTATTAGTTGACCGATGAAATTGTGAAATAATATTATGATAGCAGGTTCGGACCGTAAACTCTCCCGACTTAGAATAATGCCAAATCCACCTGTCTCGTGCATTACGAGTTCCAATAGGAACCGCTAAGATCCGTTCTCTGTCCACTTGCCGAAATTGCGAATTAATAATTCCAATATTCCACGTGCATAAATCGGGGTCAATGAGATCCGAATCCGATACCCGATTCGGGTAACTGCTCATAATTGGCCGTCGAGTTAAGACCTTATGATTGCCATCGTCTCGCAACCATGGGTCGGCCCAAATAGATGTCTCATGACCATTCCCGATGCGCTTCCGAAGTCCTTGCACCAAGAACGGGCGTGCCTTCAGCATACTCCTCCATGTAGCCGATGGTCGAGAACCGATTCCCGCTCGAAAAATATCTCTCTGTGGGAAGTATGGGGCCTTAAGAATTTTGGAGAGGAGAAGGTCAGGTTTAGTAATTAATCTCAACACCTGCTTAGCAAGCAAAGCATAAGGTCGCATACCTAGACAGAAACTAAGTTCCCACTCATTGAAACTACGCATATCCCAAAATCCCATTCCCCCTGCCGATTTTGGTGTACACATTTTCTTCCAAGAAATCCAAGCTATCTTTCTACCCGAACCCCCACCCCACCAAAACCCACGGATGGTAGATTCAAGATCAGGAACCAGGCCTGCAAGTAACTCGAAGCAACACATCAAGTATGATGGAATAGCTTGCGACAATTGCTTTTCCTCCCAACCCTTAATTTTAGACCATAGACGATCCCTCAAGAAGTGAAAGATGTTGTTTCGAGATTTACCTAAGGATGCCGGCATACCCAAATATTTGTCATGGCGATCTACCACTTGAAATCCTAGTAAATTGTAAATAGAATCTTTCACTTAAAGTGGTGTAGCTGGACTAAAGCACATAACAGTCTTCTCGTAATTAATCTCTTGGCCAGATATACTGGCATATTGATCAAGATTTTTCTTCAGAGCAATTGAGTCCCCATCACTTGCACGACAAAAAAAGAAGAGTGTCGTCAGCAAAGCACAAGTTCGAGATAGTAGGCGTTGTCGAAGCAATTTTAACACCGTGCAATTGTCCAGCAGTCACAGCCTGTTGGATCATAGTAATGAAGATCTCTGCACAACAAATGAACAAATATGGGATCGACTTTTCCATAAGAGATAGTTGGAAGAACATAATTTAACTGTTATCATATGAACGAGTGTATTGAAGGGCAGAAGTGTGGAGGAAACCTAGTCTCTTGAAACCATGAGAGAGTTTGAGAAAATCACCACACCTTTGTGGTGAATATAATCCGTGTGTGTGTGTATATATATATATATATATATATATATATATATATATATATATATATATATATATATATATATATATATATATATATATATATATATATATATATATATATATATATATATACATGCATGTATGGTAATTACAATTATGAGAGAATCAATTACATTAAATATATAGCTACAATTGAGAGTCAAAGATGATATAAATAAAAAGCCTTGAACTAAGGCTGATGACTTGGAGCATGATTCTCGGTTGGCTGAGAATGAGGAGGTTGAGCTTTCACAACAACGTGTAAATTTAATGCATTCACTAAAAATCGGTCTCCAAAGCAAGAATTGAAAATCCACTATTTTCTCATTAAAACCCACTACGAAAATTATCGAAATCCACTAAAATATTAACATAATGCACTTAGATGTTAATATTAACATTCAACAAGGATAGGGTTGCACTCCCTTATGGCGGTGGTGGCAACGGCCGCGACATCTCTGCCGGTCGGGCATCTATAGAGATCGGAGGGGGCGTCCCAGGGAAGGCCTGGAGAGGCTTTGGTGACCCAACACAACACGGAGGTGCTCCACCATAAGAGCAAGATGCCTTTTTCCCCTGTGAAAATGGTGGTCAGTGGATTTGCCTAGCGAGAATGGTGGTCGGCAAAGAGAGAGATGAAGAGATAGAGCGTGATTGGAAAAGAGAGAAATACGGGTTGAAATTGGGAACGTGCAAAATAAATATAGAACAAATATACTTAATTCCATATGTACATAAGCGTATTATAGAGAAAATATAATAAAAAATACTGCTTAAAAATATTTGGATTTATCACAAAAAAAGAAAAAATAATGAAGAGTTTGACTTATTAAAAATAATGAAATTTCCATAATAAGGGGTTATGCCTCTCATTAACCCTTTTATTTTTGGGTAAAGAGGTGGAAGAAAGAAGACCGAAGTTGAAGACCCACCCCTGAAACAGCGCCGCCGGCTGCCATTTGATTCGGCGAAAGAAGAATCATCGGCGGCGGAAATTTTTCCGATTAGCGCTTTACTCTCTTAGATTCAACCACCCATCGCCGGAGAAGCTTTTCTCTTCCCCTTTTAAACCCAAATGATTTAATTTTTTTTCCAGCTGTGATTTCTTCTTCTTCTTAAAGATGATTAACCTCGTACGCAGAAACCTCGCCTCCTCTTACATTGTGAAATCCCATGTTTCTTTCTCAACACCTCTCCGTTTTTTGTCCTCCTCTTCTTCTTCTTCTTCGAGTGAAAAACAACAACTCCTCAGAACGAACCCTAAGGTGTTCGATATATTGCTCCACAGACACCATTTCACACCCGAATTGGCTTCACGGGTTGCCTCCGCTTTAGCCCATTTAAAAACCCCAGAAAAAGCTGATTCAGTACTCTCATTCTTCAAAGAATCTGGTTTTTCGAATACCCGGTTGGAGAAAATCGTGAAATACAGGCCTCGACTTCTCTCCGCTAGTCTCGAGGCTAGCATTAAACCCAAGATTAGGGTTTTTCAAGATTTGGGTTTTTCTTCCGATGACATTTCAATTATAATCTCGAGCAATCCGGCAATTTTGCATTTGAGTGTGAACAATAACATCATCCCCACATTATCTTTGCTCAAGGGTTTGTTGGGATCCGATTACGATTTAGCCAGATTATTAAGATTATCCGCTTGGTTTGTGACAACCAATTTGGAACAGACGATGGTGCCGAATTTCGATTTCTTGAAGAGCTTCGGTATACCTACGGAGCGTCTGTTTCTCATCCTCCATAGCTATCCGAGGTTTTTCCTGCTGAAGCCGGACATATTACGGAGATCTGTAGACAAGGCGGAAGAAATGGGGATCGATCGGTGCTCCAAAGTATTCATATATGCTGTTCGATCAATTGCCTCAATGAGCAACGAGGCGTGGGAACTTAAGCTGCAAGGCTTTCGGGATTTGGGGTTTTCGGAAAACGAAATATTGGCAATGTTCGTGAAGGCGCCGTCTGCTTTCTCTGGGTCAATGGTCAAGATCAAGAAAGTCAAAGAGGTTCTACTTGGTACTGGGAAGTTCAGTATGTCGTGTATTGTGAATAATCCGATGTCGTTAGCCTGCAGCATTGAGAGGAGATTTAAGCCGAGGATTCGGATTTTAGAGATTCTGGAGAGTAGAAATCTGATTACAAGTTGGCCTGGTCTCGGGATAGTTTACACCTTAACGGACGAAAAGTTTTTCCAGAAATTTATCAGCCCTTATATGGATGAAGTTAGTGATGTGTACGTTCCGATGAGTTCGGTTAGGGGTAGAAGGTTATTATGTTGAAGCTAACTGCGTGAGAAATAGGTTAGTTGCTTACTTACGTTTCATTCGTTCGGTATTTCTTGGATTTATAAGATGGTTGTTCGACTCTATATGTTTTCTTTCGTGTCTGCTGATATTATTGTACCCTTAACTCTGTGTGAAGTGTCGGTTCAATGCCCTTTTCTTGATTTTAACACTAGGTGAATTAGAATAAGAGGATGTTAGAAAGAAGGGTGTTTATCTTTCGTAAATTGCGGTTACTATTTCCGTTTCTTAATAAATATGGATTGGAACGTCTATCCCGAAAAGGTCAAGCCCCAAAATGATTGACGTGCACGTGTATCTGACTGAGAGAATCTTTGACCATTTTATCGTAATTTTATTAGAAAATTCGCTTATTTAGTTTTGATGCAGTAGAAAATAAGATGCGAGGTCGTACCTTACGCTATAAGATTTTAATTTGTTGGCTATATTCTCTATTCAATTCAAATGTTTGTATGGGTAGGATGTTGCTTTAAACTTTGGATAATTGCTTTGCTAGCAGATTGTTTTCCTAACTGAAATGTTAAATGTCGTTTCAATTTTGCTAATACCGTTTTGACTTCGAACGTGGTTTTGACCCATTTCTAATCTGATTTTGGCAATATTCAAACACGGAAATTGTAGTGCTTTGAATTGCCTATCTAATCCAACTTGAATCAGCTAGATTGGATGCCCTATGGCAAAGTTATGCATGAATACATTACGTTTTGAATGTAAGATAACTCAAAATTTCAATGTTGTGAGCACTGTTCATTGATTCATTCATATCATTCTCATCTAGGGTCCAATTTTGGTGATTCAAGTTGGATTAAAAAGCTAACTCAAAGAACCACATATTTCGTGTTTTGAGTTTTGCGAAATTCAATCTCGGAAATGGTGAAACCCTAATTTAAAATCGAAACGGTATTTTAAAACTGAAACGTCATTTATCACATCCCTTTTCCAAATTGGATTGTAGAGGGTAGTCTTCTTTCATTTAGTTGTTTGAGATGGATTTATAGATTTAGAATTTGAATTTGAGATGGTTTGAATTTTTTGAGGAAGAGAAACATAGAATCTGAATTTCTCCTTCATTTTTTTTTCGGACTTCTTTTATTTTTGTAGTTCTTTGGATTTAATTCCGTAATTAGTTTCATCCCAACAAGTTTATGAATCGGGACTCTACTCTGATTATATGACATTTTTTCTAAGGGAGGAGAATCAAGAATCGAAGGCTAAGGGGGGAAGCAAAGGATCGGAAGTCTCGACCATGTCCTCACATATAACATGTGCCAGGTAGTACCAATGCCAAGTGGGATTCGATTATATAATGCAGTTTTAGAATTTTGCATTTTATATAATTAGTGCAAGTAAACATTCGAGGGAGAAAGAACACGTTTTTTCATCGAAATGATTCTTTTTTTTTTTGTTTTTTTTTTTTGTTTTTGTTTTATCTATTTTGCAAAGCTGTATGAAATAAGT
Organism: Erythranthe guttata; assembly: GCF_000504015.1. The sequence goes on from NW_012194833.1 coordinate 705,751, forward strand.
GTTCGAATCGAAAAACAAGGAAAAGTCGAAAGTTTATTTTATTGAATGAACCTACAATGGCATAGAGATGGAAAATGTAAAAGCAGTCGTAACATTCATTAATTTTGTCACTCTGAGCTATGTCGACTAAAGGCATTTTATTTTTCTATTTTTTATCGTAATACTAGAATATGCTATACATATTTATTTTGAATTTTAACACGCTGATGGAATCCAATTGTTTCGACGAAAATCCCTTTTATCGGTGCATATTGTTTGATATTGCATGTACTGTAGTAATAGTTTTCGAGCTATGCTTCATCTGGTACAGAATGTCCAGAACACTTATTAAGTAGGGTTAACTGCAAAAAATCCCCTAAACTTTGGACGTTTTTGCACTTTACCCCCTGAACGGAAAAAAGTTGCACGAGCATACCTTAACTTACTAAATTGTAGCACCGAAGTCGAAATTGTCCATTTTTGGCAAAAAAATGGCCGGAAGGCATAACACGTGAGAAGCACATGATTTAAGATGGGTAAATTGGTCTTTTCCTCTTACACCTGTTTTTCTTTCTTTTTTTCATTAATATAAACAAGGCTGCGGCTATATGTAAGACTAAAACCACTTGTGCAAGACCAAATTAAAATTTTCAATGTATAAATACTATAATACCCTTACTTGTTAAAAAAATAGAAAATCCTAAATGTGCAAGACCAAAAATTTAAAAACACCAAAAACCCTATCACAAGACCACAAAACCACAAGACCAACTCTCATCTTCTCCATCTTCCAAAATCCACAAGGTCTTTCTCCTTCCTCCCCCCATAAACCAACAAAACCTAAACATTCAAAAATCATCAAAACTCAACAAATCTTACAAAGATGGCAAGTATGGAGTTAGAAGACATCAAAATAGAAGATTCTACGATAGAAAAACCAAGAAAGTATGCAATTTTGGGCTTTTTAGCTAGAATATCGTTTTTCCAAAAAAAATCCCGCACAAACAAATTCGACATGTACAGGTCGAATTTGATGGGTAAAAATCGACATTTAGATGTCGATTTTTATGCATAAAATTCGACATTTGGCAATGTCGAATTTGTGCTATAAATTCGACATGTCAATGCCGATTTTTCCCAATAAAATTCGACGCTTAAGTGTCGATTTGTAGCATAGTATTTCGACACCTTGGTGTCGATTTTTACCAGTTTCAAATTTAATTTGTCTTTCCTCTTTTTTACATATTTTGAGTTTTATTGAATGGAGGTTCTGCAAATGCAGGTCATGAATATTCTAATGGCACTTACGAAGAGGCTTGACTATGTTCGATTTTGTTGCAGGATTTTTTTTCTCAATGTAATATTTTAGAGACAAGATTATGGTTTTCTTGGCTCATATCTGCATATGTTTTATTTGGACAGAGTTTAGAAAACTTTTGTAGTTATATAATGGATGAATTACAGAACGTATTATTGAGGTTTTAATAGTCAACTTAAAGTCTATATACTACAACGAAATGTTTTCGGAAGAATCTGGAAAAATAAGAACAAAGTTGACGACTAAAAGTCCTCGTCGGTTTTGAACTCGTAATTCTTGGAACCCGCTTGGAGACTTGACATTACAGAAGCCTTCTCTCAAAGAAGTTTGCTTTTCCTCTGCATAATCGAGTCAAGTCATACCAATGAGTGCACACGCTAGTGCATCACAAACGAATTCGATCTCTGATTTCAACAGACTCTTGCACATTAAGATAAACCCTCTGCATATGAAGTTGCTTCCTTAGTAAACTGCAGAATCGAGTAAAAAAAAACCTAAATTAGTCAACTCCTTCGGGATTATAATTCAATAATCTCAACAATCGAAACAAGAATGATAAAATCACCTGTATAATAAGCAAGCAAAGTCACAGTGGAGACCCTCGTCTCTAGAAATAAGCTCGTTCAAAATGTCAATCCCGGCCTTAATCCCCTAGTTTTAAGCCAAAAAATAGCACAGAAGCTGAGATATAACACGATATTAAATCATTTAACTTTACAAAATTAAAACACAGAAGGAAATATCGTTCTATATCGTAGGTATTATATTATACCTTCCGGAGAAGAATATGCCTTCAATACAAGCAAACGCAACAAGTCTCTCTGTAAACGAGCTAGAATTGCATTAAATAAATAATTAAGAAAAATCGGTATTAGCAAACTCATCGAAAGTGCGTATACAGAGAATCGCAAGAAATAATATACCTCTTAATCCAATTTAAAGCCCAACTAGCTTTTCGTGCAACACAAGGAATGTTTTCGACTGCATTAAACAATATGTACTTTTCGTTCGAGTCCTTTATATATGTTTCCAAAAGCAAGCTATACATCTCTATCGAGAACCGTGACGAAATTTAGAATCAGCTTTCTTAAAGCATGAAATTATCACAAAAATTACTACGAGGATCGGTTAAAGATCTTTACCAGAATGTATGTTTTCCATAGCAGTTTGGAATCCATAAAATGCTCGAGCCTATCGACAACCATCGAAGAAATCAATATCGTAAAAAAAATAATGTTGAATGAAATAAACTTTATGCACAAGAACTATATATATCTGACAAAAGGCAAGTAAACACAACGAGAAGAACAAATATGCAATAAATGAAACGAGAATTACATGGCGACAAAAACCCTTTCAAATGCATCGACTAATTCTAACACTACTTCAATAATCGAATAGAAGTACATAGTCGATGGGAAGCGGTTTATCGTACACGAGCATCCTCTACAAAAAACCAACAACAATTACATTTATTAAAAAAAATTATAAAAAAAAACAAACAGTTAAATTTCGACATCTATATGTCGATTTTTTACCATAAAAATCGACACCTTGGTGTTGATTTTTATGAGTGTTTCTGGACATCATGTAGATGTCGATTCCTCATCAAAAAATCGACATCTTGGTGTCGAATTGTATGATAAGAAATCGACATCTTTAAGATGTCGAATCATAGCATACAAAACCGACCTGCAAATGTCGAATTTTTCCTTTGAAAAACGACATTTGGAGGACGAATGAAAATGAAGAACAACAAATCAAAAATCTGCTCTCCAGACAACAATTCATCAACGAAAGCTTCTTAATGTCATTTTAACATAATAAAACTATGGATTTATCGAATTTAAATAACCATTTTCGAAATTTTCAAACAAAGTTCATAAATACCGGCGGCGGCGGCGGCGTTGCTGGGCATGTTTGGGTCACTCATGATTGTGAGAGGCGGGGCTGGCGGTGGCGGCGATCAGTGGTGGAACTTGGGCGGCGGAGCTTGGGCATCGGAAGTTTAACGGCGGAGAAGGTGGGTGTGACGAGGGGGCTGTTTGCTTTTCCAATTCACGCACAATGTTTTTTTTTTTTCTTTTTTTTTTTGTTTTTGTTTTTCCTCATTATTTGTATTTGGTCTTGCATGAGAAAAAAAAGGCAATTTAACTTATGGGTATATTTGTCATTTCATCTCAATAAAATAGAATCTTTTGGAATCTTTCTTTAATTTGGTCTTGCACAAGTGGAATTAGTATTGCATATAGCCGCAGCCTATAAACAAATCTTAAAAAGAAAAAGAAAAAAATTGGATATAATATGCAAATCGTTTTATTTTTTAAATTATCATATGATTTATGGCTGTGTATTTGAAAATTTTGTAATATTTCAAAAACTTTTTTAACGTTATTTTATATTTTTTCCAATAAATTTCAATTCATTCAGTTATCAGTATACAAATATATATTATATATTACATTTATAAATACAAATAATTATAAAATTAGGAGAAAAAAAAAAGTGATCTTCTTCGTTCTACCCAACCACCCCCTCTCCACCACCTCCGCCGCACCTCATTTTTCCTTTTTCTCAGCCATCGTCACCGCAACCTACGCCGCCCGACCTCGTTTGTGAATTGCCACTTTGCAATGAAATTGAAGCAAAAAAATCGCCGGAGTTGTGGCTGCCGACTACGGCCAAACAAAATTCACAAGCTATGATTCTGCCACCCCCTAATTTCCAACCCCCTTCATCCACCACGAATAGTCAATAGAGCGGCGCCCTAACCGAAATCAACGCCGTCGTTCCGCGCCAACAGCATCTGGCTGATTTTGAGCAGAGGTGGTGGTGGTAGTGATTATAGGAGAAATATATTTGGAGAAAAGAGAGAATGATATCTCTTACGTATATTAATCATATATATAGTTACATGTAGGAAACCCTAACCTACTACACAAGGTAACCTAATATACAAGGAAACCTAATATACAAGGTAACCTAATAAATAAGAATAATAATAGGAATAATATATATAATATAGATAGATACGTAGATACGCTAATACACCCCCGCAGTCGAAACGGGAAAGGAGAGGACGTGGAGACTGGAGACAAACTGTTGGAACAGTTGAGTAGGGAGTCCTTTCGTGAAGATATCGGCAAACTGGTAGGCGGATGGGACGTGAAGGACTCGAACGTGTCCCAAAGCAACTTTGTCTCGGACAAAATGGATATCGATCTCCACATGTTTCGTACGAGAGTGTTGAATAGGATTGCTCGATAGGTAGACGGCACTGACGTTGTCACAGTAGACAATAGTGGCTTTCGAAAGCGGGCAGAGCAACTCAGAAAGTAGGTTGCGTAACCAAGTCGTTTCGGCGACGGCATTTGCGACAGCTCGGTATTCGGCCTCCGCACTCGACCGAGAGGTAGTGACCTGTCGTTTGGAGGACCAAGAGATGAGGTTATTGCCTAGGAAAACACAATAGCCCGATGTCGAACGACGAGTGTCAGGGCAGCCACCCCAATCGGCGTCGGAGTAAGCGATAAGGGAGAGGTCCGGATTGGGGGAGAGCTGAAGGCCGTGATCGAGAGTCCCACGAATGTAGCGAAGGATACGCTTGAGAGCAGCCATATGAGGTTCCCTCGGATCATGCATGAATAGACATATTTGTTGCACAGCATAGCAGATGTCAGGACGAGTAAACGTGAGGTATTGCAGTGCACCGGCAAGGCTGCGATAAAGAGTAGGGTCAGCAACGGGGGGTCCAGTGGTCGAAGACAACTTGCTCTTTGTGTCAGCCGGCGTAAGACAAGGGTTGCAGGAAGCCATGTGTGCACGCTCTAGGATCTCGTCGGCGTACTTGCGTTGAGAGAGAAATAGCCCATTCGACGAGCGAGTGACTGAGATGCCGAGAAAGTAGTGAAGATCGCCAAGATCCTTCATTGCGAACTCTTGATTAAGGGCAGCGATGATAGAGCGGAGCAATTCTGGTGTGGAGGCCGTAAGTACAATGTCATCGACATACAACAGAAGGTAGGCGCATGAACTGTTGCGACAGTCGCGTGAATTGTTGCGACAGTACACAAAGAGTGAAGTGTCGGACTTGCATTCTCTGAACCCCATGGTAGTAATGTGAGATGCAAAACGCTTGTACCAAGCACGTGGCGCCTGCTTGAGGCCGTAGAGTGCTTTGTTGAGACGACACACGTGAGTGGGGCGAGATGGATCGACGAATCCGGGAGGTTGCTCGCAGTAGACAGTTTCAGAGAGATTGCCATGTAAGAAGGCATTTTTCACGTCAAGCTGGTGGATTGGCCATGATCGCGAGAGAGCAATACTGAGGACTGTTCGAACAGTGGCTGGTTTGACAACTGGGCTGAATGTCTCGTCAAAGTCGATGCCAGCCTGCTGGTGAAACCCACGAACAACCCACCGTGCTTTATATCGCTCAAGGGAGCCATCAGACTTGAGTTTCTGTTTGTATATCCACTTACCAGAAATAACATTAGTAGACGGGGGGCGGGGCACAACATTCCAAGTATTGTTTTTAATTAAAGCAGTATATTCCTCAATCATGGCGTTTCGCCAATTTTGGTCAAGAAGAGCTTGGCGATAGTTGGTGGGAATGGGAGAGGTAGAGGATGCAACGAGAGAGAAGGGGACTTTGGGTTTGTGGATGCCCACTTTACTGCGAGTCACCATAGGATGAGCAAGGGGAGGTGGGGGAGGTGGGGGAGTAGGAGAAGGGGTTGTGAGCTGGTTGTGGTCGACAGGTGGTGCTGCAGGAGAAATAGGTGTTGGCTGTGTTATGGGACTGTTGGACGGACTGTTGGAACAGGATGGTTCACTATTGGAACAGTTGGAGGAACTGTTGCAACAGTTAGACGAAGTCTGAGGGAGGAGGAACAAGGATGGTGTGTTTTCGTCCAAGGCAGAAGGGGGAAGTGTGTTTTTGGGGGGAGTGGACTCAGCAAAAGGAAAGTTAGTTTCGTCGAAGATAACATGACGAGAAATTATGATTCGGCCAGTGGACCTATCAAGGCAACGATAGCCTTTGTGAGAGGAAGGGTGACCGAGATAGACACAAGGAGTAGAACGGGGGGCGAGTTTATGTGGTGTGGTGGCGGTGAGGTTGGGATAACAGAGACAGCCGAATACTCGAAGATGAGAGTATGTAGGTTTGATGAGGTAAAGGGCTTCGTGAGGAGTCCGGTTTTGTGTGGTTTTGGTAGGTAAGATATTGAGTAGGTGTGTGGCCATATGAAGGGCTTCGACCCAATAAGTAGGAGGAAGATGGGCTTGAAAGATGAGGGATCGAATCATGTTAGTTATAGTGCGGATCATCCGTTCTGCGTGTCCGTTTTGAGGGGAGGTGTGGGGACACGAAAAACGATTTAGGATGCCGTGTTTAGTGAAGTAGTTTTGAAAATCCGCATTTTTGAATTCACGACCATTATCACTTTGTAAGGCTTTCAGGGGATGTTGGAATTGAGTTTTGAGAAGTGTATGAAAATTGACAAAGGTTGTAAAAACATCAGATTTATTTCGAAGGGGAAAAGTCCATAAATAATGGGTAAAATCATCAACTAACACAAGATAATATTTGAAACCCGTAAAACTAGAAACAGGAGAAGTCCATAAATCAGCATGAATAATTTGAAATGGAGCAACAGTAGTAGATTTTTGAGAAAAAAATGGTAGACGAAAATGCTTGCCTAATTGACAGGCATTACAAAGAGACTCCCTAGGGTCTTTATTATGAGAAAGAAAAGTGCTAGAAAATAAACGAGACATGACGTGTTTGCCGGGATGGCCTAGACGCCGATGCCAAAGAGTGCGAGACGAAGGTGTTGCGACAGTGAGGAAAGCAGCAGGAGGTGAGGTGGGGGGAGGGACGCTAAACGGATATAGGTCACCGGAGCTATTGCACCTGAAAATCTCGACTCGACTCCGAAGATCCTTCACAGAAAAACCAAATGGATCAAATTCAACCGAACATGAGTTATCACGGGTGAACTTTCTAACAGATATAAGGTGTTTGACGATATTGGGTGTGACATAGACATTTGTTAGGCGAAAAAGAGTGGTGGGAAGAATTGTGTGGCCTATGTGGGTTATGGGGAGGGTGGAACCATTACCGACGACGACATGTTTGGGGAATTTACTGCTAGGATTAAAAACAAAATTGAAATTACCTGAGTGTTGTGCCATATGAGAGGTCGCCCCGCTGTCCATGAACCACTGTGACTCGGTAGGCTGCTGAAGTGTCACCGTATTCAAACGGTTTGTGAGATCCGCCACGCTGGCACTGTTGCAGGAACTGTTGCAACTGTTGATGGAACTGCTGGAGCTGTGGCACGGTTGCTGCTGCGGATGAGCCTGAGTAGGAGCCGAGTGACCGGTGTAGGGTTCAGGTGGCCCAGTAAAGTAGGCTTGGGCCGCTGGGTGGCCCGATGTATTTTGAGTGGATCCCAGAATTGACTGTTGTCGGTAAGGTGCGCGCCAAAGTTGAGATGCGCCATGAGCACTATGATAGCCGTAGTGCTGCATGGGGTGACGGTTAGTGTTGCGACCTCCGCGACGGTTGGATCGGCCACCCCCGCGCTGATAGCGCGAAGAACTACCTCCGCGGGAACTGTTGCAGGAACTGTTGCAACTGTTGGATGGACAGTTCGCGTTGGAGGCGTAGAAAACAGCAGCGGTCTGCTCCGGTTCAGAAATTCTTGTTTCTTCCATCTGAAGGAGCGAACGAGTCTGTAGAAAGGTGGGGAGGGGATTTTGAAAGGAGATGAGATTGGCGACGGTCCCGTAATTTTTCGGAAGGCCGTGTAGGGTTTGTAGAACGAGTTGTTTGTCGGAGATTGGATTTCCGACATCGGCCAAGCTGTCCGCCGTGGTCTTGATTATTTGACAGTAATCGTGAATGGAGAGAGCGCCTTTCTTGAGGGACTTGAATTTTTCTTCAAGTTGAATGGCTCGATAGTCTTTGTTATCGGTGAAGAGAGAAGAGATGGCGTTCCATAGATCACTGGCGTTGGAGGTTTTTGAGAGAACCATGCTGGATAGATCGTCGGAGATGGTGCCGTAGATCCAAGATTGGAGGAGATAGTCGGCTCGCTGCCATTCGTCGGTGGAAATCGAATCCGGTCGGGGTTTGCCATGGAGAAGATCGGAGAGGCAGAAACGACCGACGGTAATCGTGAAAAAGTGGCTCCACTTTTGATAATTAGGATTTTTTAGATCTAGAATAACGGGGATAAGGGATTTGATATTAGAGATGGCATGAGCAAGGTGAAAAGGATTGAGAGGGGCGGTGGAGGGAGAAGAAGATGAAGATTCGCCGGCCATGGAGAAGAAGGGGTAGGGCACGACTATGCAGAAAAAGAGAAAAAAACGGCTAGGTTAACCTAGTGTCTGATACCATATAGGAGAAATATATTTGGAGAAAAGAGAGAATGATATCTCTTACGTATATTAATCATATATATAGTTACATGTAGGAAACCCTAACCTACTACACAAGGTAACCTAATATACAAGGAAACCTAATATATAAGGTAACCTAATAAATAAGAATAATAATAGGAATAATATATATAATATAGATAGATACGTAGATACGCTAATAGTGATGTCTGGGAAATGGGGCTATGGGTTTTCTTTTTCTTTTTTCTTTTTTCATTTTCTTTTTTCCTTTTCTTTTTTTCCAAAATCTGGCGAATTTGCCCCTCCATTTACACGTGGGAGTTGTACGTGTGTAATTCCGGGAACAATTAGGCTAAAAATGGACAATTTTGGTTTCGGTGCTACAAATTAGTAAGTTGAGGTATGCCCGTGCAACTTTTTTTCGTTCAGGGGGTAAAGTGCAAAAACGTCCAAAGTTTAGGGGATTTTTTGCAGTTAACTCTATTAAGTATGTAGCTTACTCCGATTTTTTTGTTCTCTTTAGAATTAGATACATTGTCGTTTCATTTCAAATGAAGAAAGTTTGGCTTTTTTTAATCCAAATGTTACAAGTATAAGTATATATATATATATATATATATATATATATATATATATATATGTGTGTGATTATATGAAGATAGAGAGTTATATAATACATAATGTAATTTACGTTGTGTAGCATAGAAGGAATGATGCTTTTATATGATTTTGAACCTTCAATGTTACATAATGTGAATAATTTTAAGGGTAAATTTCAGTTTACCCCCTTTACTTTGGCTGGATATCACCTTATCCTCTTGTACTCTCAATTGCATCGATTTGCCCCCTTGTACTTTGGTTCGATATCACTTTACCCTCTTCTACTCTCAACTCATCGATTTGCCCCTTGTACTTTGGCTCGATATCATTTTACCCCCTTACTTGAAAAATTGTCTCAATGTGGCCCTCGTCGTTAGTTTTCAGACATTTGACCTTAACACCGTTTGATTTAGGTTTGAAAATTACTAGAATGTCACCCCTCCAGTTTAAATAATTATTAAAAAAAAAAAAACAAAAAAAAAACAACAAAAAAAAAAAAACAAAAAATAATAAAAAATTCAAGACAGAGAAAACATAGTCCACGATGCCAGCCACAAATTTTTTTATTAATAATTATTTAAACAAGGATGGGTGGTTTTTTTGTAATTTTCAAACTTAGATCAAACGGTGTTAATGTTAAAGATCTGAAAACTAACGGCGAGGGCCATATTGAGATAATTTTTCAAGTATAGGGGGGCAAATCGATGCAATTGAGAGTAGAAGGGGGTAAAGTGATATCGGGCCAAAGTACAAGGGGCAAATCGATGAATTGAGAGTAGAAGGGGGTAAAGTGATATCGAACCAAAGTACAAGGGGGCAAATCGATGCAATTGAGAGTACAAGGGGATAAAGTGATATCCAGACAAAGTACAAGGGAGTTAAGTGGAATTTACCCTAATTTTAATTATACAAAAAAACTCTAAGTCTCGAAGCAAACGGATATTTCAAAACTGCAAAAGAAGATTTCAAAACAACAAATTGCGAAAGATTCTTAAATAGGCGGGGCTAGGACGAAGCAATTACAAAATGATATTTCAAAGCTGCAAACTGCGAATGATTCTTGTCATTCGATTCTTAGATATGGCAAGGTAGGGGCGAAGCAACTGCAAACAGAGATTTAATTCTCAGCTATAACATAGTAGGGACAAAACAATTTCAAACAAAGATTCAAAACTGCAAACTGTGAATGATTCCTAGCTATGGCAGGGCATGGACGAACCAATTACAAAAAGAGATTCAAAACTCCGAACGATTCCTGGCTATAGCAGGACATGGACGAAGCAATTACAAACAAAGATTCAGAACTGCAAACTACAAACGATTTTTAGCTAAAAATTACCATTATTTCCGATTTTGAAACAAAAAATTGAGAATTAATGCAATTTCCGAAATTCCGTCGATTCTGAGGTATTCCGAAATTGGAATGGATTTTAAAATTCCGTTTTTTTAACGCAAATTGAAACCTATTTTTAATCCGAAAAAAATTGAAAAATTTCCGAAAAAAACATTTTCGATCCATTTCATCCGATTTCACCCCTCGGTTAAGTATAAAAATAATTGTTGAGGTATGAATTTAAAAAAAAAATAAGTTTTTGAATCTGTAGAATCTTCTATATAGGTTGACCATGGCCCCAAGTGGCCTCAGGGAGCAATTAGCAATTATTTCTTGTGACTCTTAATCATTATCATAACTTTGTATAACCTCTTGAATCCACATAGGTTGGATTATTGTCACTTGATTCAAGGTCTTCCCAATTTCTCTTCTGGAGAGTGCATCAGTTGCACTATTCTCAGTTCCCTTCTTATACTCTATAGTATAATTGAAGCCCAGTAGCTTGGCTAGGTATTTATGCTGTAATGGTGTAGAAATTTTTTGTTCTAATAAGTATCTCAAGCTCTTCTGATCTATTCTTATCACAAAAGTTCCACATATTAGGTAGGCTCTCCACTTGTGTACTGCCAGAAGTATTGCTAGGAACTCCTTTTCATTTATGGATAATCCTAGGTTCTTAGATCCAAGTGCTTTGCTTAAATAAGCTAATGGGTGCCCTTTTTGCATCAATACTGCTCCAGTTCCATAATAGGATGCATCAGTCTCAACCACAAATTTATCCTTAAAGTGTGGCAGTTGCAGCACTAGAGTAGTAGTCATGGCTTCTTTCAGCTTCTCAAAAGCTCATTGGGCTTCTAGATTCCACTAGAATTACCCCTTTTTTAATTGTTGTGTCAGTGGTTTGGCTATCTCACCATATCCCCTCACAAACTTTCTGTAATAACCTGTCAAGCCTAGAAACCCTCTAGGAGCCTTCACTGTGGTGGGAATGGGTCAGCTCTTCACACTGTCTATTTTGCTAGGATCTACCCCTGCTCCTTCTTTAGTGATGATGTGCCCCAAGTACTCCACTTTTCTTTGATCAAAACTGCACTTACTCATCTTGGCATATAGTTGATTTTTCTTGAGCTGCTCCAATACCTTCCTCACATGTTGTTGGTGAGTTTCCATATCAGGACTGTAGATGAGTATATCATCAAAAAATACTAACACAAACCCCCTCAGATGATCTCTGAAGACATCATTCATCAATGCTTGGAATGTTGCAGGGGCATTAGTGAGCCCAAATGGCATCACTAAGAACTCATAATGCCCAGCAGAAGTTACAAATGCAGTCTTTTCTACATCTCTTTGATTCATTCTAATTTGATGGTAACCAGCTCTGAGGTCAATTTTGGAGAACATCTTAGCTCCTCCCAATTCATCTAATAAATCATCAATTAGAGGAATGGGGTATCCATCCTTACTGGTCATGGAATTCAGTTTCCTATAGTCTACACAAAACCTCCATGATCCATCCTTTTTCTTCACTAGCAGCACTGGTGATGCAAAGGGGCTGTTACTGGACTGTATGATTCCAGCATTCAGCATCTCTTGCACCATGGTCTCCATTTCTTTTCTCTGCATGAAGGGGTACCTATAGGGTTGGGATTTGAATGGTTGAGCATTGTCTTTGAGGGGAATTGAGTGTTCAGCCTTCCTTCCTAACTGGTGGTAGCTCAGTAGGATTTTGGAATACTTCAGCAAATTCACTAATCACTTCTTTGATTTCAATGGGAACTTTCTTCTCTTCCCCTTCTATTTCTGAGTGTTGCATCATTACCAAGCATCCCATGTTGATCTCTCTACTGTGTAGCATGCCTTGTAATTCCTCCCCATCAATCATCTGAAACTCAAGCTCTCCATCTACTCCTTTGAGTATTACTTCTTCCCCTTCATAATTGAATGTAATCGACTGAACATTGTGATCAAAAGAGAGTGGTGAAAACTTTTCCATGAAGTCCACTCCTAGTACTAGATCACATCCTCCCAGTTCTAAAAGAGTCACACTAATCTCAAACTTGCATCGCCTCATCTCTCACTGGAAGGCTGGGCAAAATGAGTCACACTCCAATTGGAGTTTCCCAGCCACTTTCACTTTATTTCTTTTGTTGCACACCCTCTCACATTTTAACCTTAATGCAGTTTGAGGGTCCAAGAAGATCTGTGAGGCTCCAGTGTCCAGTAGTATGGTTATAGGTTGCCCTTTGTACCTTCCCAGTATTTTGAGTGTGGTTTGAGTGACTTGGCCAATGATAGCATTGAAGGATATTTGCATACACTCTTCTGTTACTTCTTCTGCTAGTTCTTCTACTTCCTCTTCAACAACTTCATCATCTGATAATGGCACACATTCAATATGGAACAACTATTTGCACCTATGCCCAGGAATGTACCTCTCGTCACAATTGTAACATAACCCTTTCCTTCTTCTTTCCTCTAATTCTGGTCTAGTCAGCTTCTTATTATTCACCCCTCCTCTCTTTGTCTGTTGGACTCTAGGGACTTGTAAAACTGGTTTGTAGTTCTTCAAATGAGTGGTGGCAGACTTCACAGTGCTCTTGATTTCTTCAGAGATATGATCAGCATTCCCCTCTTGTAACTTGGCTTGTTGTATGGCTTGGGATAGGGTCATAGGTCTCATCATTTTCACGACGTTCTTGATGTTATCTTTGAGCCCTTCAACAAAACACTCCGGATGATAATTTTCAATGAAAGATCTATGCTTCTTACTCACAAATGCCTTCAGATGTTCGAAATTCAATCTACATTCTTCCATTGTAGCTTCTTGGCGTAGTCCATTGAATTCGGCAGTTAAGCTGACCCCTCCTCTTCTAGGAACCTATCCAGTACCATATTCGTGAAATTCTCCCATCCTAGCCCTTCTAACTGTTCAATGTAATCAGTGTACCAATCTTTCACCTTGCCCTCCAGGTGCATGGATGCAAATTGCATTTTTTCCTGTTCACTCATAGGGTTCAGAGCGAAGTATCTATGGCACCTTCTCAACCAAGTTCTAGGAAATTCCCCATCAAACTTTGGAAACGCTACTTTGACAGTCCTATTTTCTTCCCCTCTATCCGGGCTGTTAATATTTCCTACCTCTACACGCATTTGGGGTTGTGTAATGTGTATGTTTTCAGAAAACCGTAGAGGGTTTTCAGAGGAATTACCTTGAGTACAAGGAGCTTTTCCATGGTTCCCATTGACTGCTTTCACCAGCTCCCCCACCAGCTTACTCAGATCTTCAATCCTCTAGTTAGTTTCCACTCTTTCTTTAGCCATTTCAGCTTGAAAATTGGCTTGTATCTCACTCATCTCTCCTTGAATCTTCTTGTTGAAAGCCAATTGTTCATCTAGATAGACTTCTGCATCAGATATGGTGTTATCACTCGACCCTGTTCTCACGTGACTTCTAGTCATTATTTAGGGTGATGATAGCCAGAAACGGTGGCTCTAGATACCAAATGTTACGAACTCTTCCTTTTCTTCAGTCTTCTAGCTCAGTTGATGATAAAACTGCAAGAATGGTGTTTCTCGGTTAACAATGGCGGGGGCTGTGATATTCTAGGGTTGGTGTGGTAGAATGAAATGTAAACTACTCTAAGATAACCTAAGAATTACCAGTGATTTCATAAGAAAGCTGTCAGCTCCCCTTTTGTCTTCTTATACTGCCACCATGTGTAGCAAGAGTTGAGGGTTGTGTGTGGTGCTTCCCATGCAGATCAGGTGTGCCCACGCCTCTGATCTCTCTAAAACGACACCGTTTTGCCCCCTCCCGTAATAAATAAATAAAATGCTGAAATAACAAAAGCGCGCCCACACTTATATAAGTTGGACGACACCGTTTTATTCATGGATTTAATAATCCGTTTATTCGGTTATCACAAAAAAGAGCTTATAAGCTGCTCTAAGTCATCTTATAAACTTTCTTTAGCCACAGAGGATCGAAAGCCAGTGAAACCTAAAAAAACGAAACCCCAGCCGACCGAAGTTGAAGACCCCCTGAAACAGCGGCGCCGGCTGCCATTTGATTCGGAGAAAGAAGAATCGTCGACTGATGTGATTTTTCTTGAAGATGATTAACCTCGTACGCAAAAACCTCGCCTCCTCTTACATTGTGAAATCCCATGTTTCTTTCTCAACACCTCTCCATTTTTCCTCCTCTTCTTCTTCTTCTTCGAGTGAAAGACAACAACTCCTTAAAACGAACCCTAAGGTGTTCGATTTATTGCTCCACAGACACCATTTCACACCCGAATTGGCTTCACGGGTTGCCTCCGCTTTAGCCCATCTCAAAACCCCAGAAAAAGCTGATTCAATACTCTCATTCTTCAAAGACATTGGTTTTACGAATACCCAGTTGGAGAAGATCGTTAAATACAAGCCTCGATTCCTCTCCGCTAGTCTCGAGGCTAGCATTAAACCCAAAATTAGGGTTTTTCAGGATTTGGGCTTTTCTTCCGACGACATTTCAATCATAATCTCGAGCAATCCGGCAATTCTGCATTTGAGTGTGAACAATAACATCATCCCCACATTGTCTTTGCTCAAGGGTTTGTTGGGATCCGATTACGATTTAGCCCGACTCTTGAGATTATCCTCTTGGTTTGTGACGACCAATTTGGAGCAGACGATGGTGCCGAATTTCGATTTCTTGAAGAGCTTCGATATACCGACGGAGCGTCTACTGCTCATCCTCCATTGCTATCCGAGGTTTTTTCTGTTGAAGCCGGACATATTAAAGAGATCGGTGGAAAAGGTGGAAGAAATGGGGATCGATAGACGCTCCAAAGTATTCATATACGCTGTTCGATCAATTGCCTCACTGAGCAACGAGGCATGGGAACTTAAGCTGCAGGGCTTTCGGGATTTGGGGTTTTCGGAAAACGAGATATTGGCGATGTTTGTGAAGGCGCCGTCTGCTTTCTCTGTGTCGATGGTCAAGATCAAGAAAGTCAAAGAGGTTCTACTTGGTACTGGGAAGTTCAGTAAGTCGTCAATTGTGAATAATCCGATGTCGTTTGCGTGCAGCATCGAGAAGAGATTAGAGCCGAGGATTCGGATTTTAGAGATTATGGAGCGTAGAAAACTGATTACGAAGTGGCCGGGTCTTGGGGAAGTTTGCACCTTAACGGATGATAAGTTCTTTCACAAATTTATTAGCCCGTATATGGACGAAGTTAGTGATGTGTGTACATTCCGATGAGTTCAGTCAAGAGCAGAACGGTGATGAAACACTTAATCGTAGTAAGTTGCTTACGTACATTTTATATTGATCGGTATTTCTCGGCTTTATAAGATGGTTGTTCGACTCTATAAGTTTGACATCTATCGCCCGAGTAACAAAACAAGAACTCGAGGACATGAAAAAAAAATTAATTCCGTAATTAATTTCATCCCAATAAATTTTATGGATCGAGACTCTGCTGATTGTATGACCTTTTTTTCTAGGGGAGGGGAATCAAGAATCGAAGGAGAAGTGGGGAAGCAAATGATCGGAAGTTTCGACCATGTCCTCACATTTAACATGTGCCAGGTAGTACAATGGCAACTGGGATTCGATTGTTATAACGCAGTTTCAGAATTTTGCATTACATATAATTAGTGCAAGTAAACATTCACGGAGGAAGAAAAGAAACACGAATATATGTTGTTATATATATATATATATATATATATATATATATATATATATAATTTTTAAATAAGACTTTAGATTGTTATGCATGATGTTGAGTGTTTGTATACTCGATGAGTTAGAAAAAAAAAAAAATTCGAGTCAGAAAATGCAACAAGAGTTAGTTGTTTCGGTAGGGTCTTGTTGAATTAAGATTAAAGGAATAGTATGGTAAGTTGTAACTGATTAATTTCGTTTAATAATTTAGGACGGTGGCCTATTAATTGTTCGAATAAAAAAACTAGAAAAAAAGTCTAAAGTATATTTTATCGAATGAACCTATATTTGTAACATAGGAAATGCAGCAAAAATCTCTTACCAAGATTGCAATGTTATGGATGAGAAATAATTGATGTAGTTTGGTTCGATTGTACGATTCTTGTCCTGAAGCTACCATCTAAATATTCGTGTTCATGGTTATCAAATTGAGTTACATCGTTTTCATTGAAAATTTAGCAGCTTTGCAGATGATGTGTAGTCACTTGGTTCGAAATACGACTGTTTTTTTTAGGTTTATTCTATGCTACGGTCGGTGAACTTCGTCCGTTATAGTTTTCACCATACTATCTTATATATATATATATATATGTAACATGTATGTATCTAAGCTTTTGAATTTGTAGAATCTTCGTTATAGGTTGACCATGGCCCACGAGTAGGAATCACCTTTTTCACGGGTCGGGTCATGAAATTGCGGGTAAGGGTCCGATCAAATTTCAGGTCATCGAATCAATAATTGGCCTTGGCCCACCACTAGTGAACTCGATTCTGATCTTGAAATTCTTAAGTACATTAGTCGAGAAATTCTTCATTAACAATGTATTTTGCACTACTTTTAATAGTTAGTTAAATATCTTGTGATACAATACTACAACAAACGAAACGACACGATTCGATATCTGAAGGAAAGCGACGCGCAATACTTTTCCGATTTGATAAGAACATGATATAAACAAAAGGGATGATTTTTTTGTCGAGGACAACGAAGTATGTGGTTTTGAAATGCTCTAATCCAAGTGCGTAATAATATTCATCATGATGCATACACAGGGGCACAATCGTATTTACCACCGAAGTCATCCAATGAGTAGTTGTCCCTTTTGATTTTCTTTTCAGAAAACTAAAAAATATCAAAAGTGCAGTTTTCCATTTTGTTGAATTGCAGAGCAAATGTGGACAAGAGAATTGATAGATGAGGGAAAAAGAGGAAGAACCCTCCTTTTCTTTCACACTCACCTGCCCCCACATATTTTCCAACAAATAATGGCATTTTCGCAATTTTATATCCCTTTGTCCTGTAAGAGATGATGACCTAATAGTTGCAGCAAGTGAACTTGTGTCGGTTACCCCAAATTCGAATCTCTTTACCAACGGTTTACATATGGTTAATCAAGTGTGGTTTTCTCTCATACAGTTTGCAAGCAATTATACGAGACAGTAGATTTACTCGGTAACTTACCTTACTTACAGTGGCTGCAGGTTCCTTCAAAGAAAAAAAGAAGCTAGGTTTCTATTCGACATTGTTCACAAAATTTCGATACCATAAATCGCAATGACAAAGATCCCTAATTTAGATCCATTTTTTTCAGTACATGAAAAGAATTATTGGTTTTAAAACAATTAAGACACACCACCAGTTTCTGTACTAAAACTAAAAATCTAACAGTACATACTCCAAATTTAGTCTGGGTCAAAGGGACCATTCACAATTTGTTTTTGTCAAATTAGCATATTTTATCAAGAAACCATAACTCATTCTAAGCTTACTACACCCAAAAATAGCCACAAAACAAATTCTACTCTACTTATTACAATGTCTGACTGGAAATTACATGTTACACCTGGTTATTTACACTGGGTGAGTTTGAATCGCAAATCTCTACATAATCACACACACACTCCCATATGTATGTGTGCTTAGTAGATAAATACTTCATCAAATCCACCCGATGTAAATAACCAGGTGCAGCATCTAACTCGACCGGTAGCCTCAATTGGATTTAAAAAAAAAAGAAAGAAAGAAATTGATGGCAAGAATCTAACATCATCATAATAATGGTTAAATGTATGAATGAATGCTCAAGGTTGTAAACTCTATTACATGATACAATCATTCATTTTTTCATTGTTAAACAACATGTTTTTTCCTTTTCTTTTTCTCCGACGATGAAAACATCAATCAATTGCACATGCAAATATTACAACATTTGTTTTCTATTTTGGTACAATACCTGAAATAATGAATTGATGTTCATTTTGATCAAAAGGAGTTCATTTCAAGAATGTAGCTCCTGCTCTTGATCAGCCTCTGAACTGCCTCTGCCCACACTCCCTCTTTCCCAAACGCCTCCTCCACTAACCACTCGTCGTCGTCTTCTCCGCCACCGCCCACCGGCCGCACCACCACGAGCGTTGCTCCCTCGAGCACCATCCCTCCGGATAACTCCATTCTCGCCTCGTGCCTCATCCTCATCCCCACAGCGGGCACCGTCGTCCGATTGTTCCGCCACCACATTCCGCCCGCGTTGGTTTCCTCCGCCGCCACATCGCCGCCGCTATCTCTGGACTCCGTCAGCCCGTCTTTGTCCATAATCACGGTTCCCTCGTTGTCCCTATCGTAGACGACTAGACGGGAGAGAGAGTGCTGCTCCCTGACCACCTCGGAGATCATGAAATGCCTGGCGGAGGCCGCAATCAGCGCGCTGATCGTCCACACCACGCGCATTTTCAGGCCGCCGCCGCTATCGGCGGCGGTTGAATCGCCGCCGTTCTTGAACGCGAGGATGACGCAGCTGCGGAGGGTTTTCCCGAATCGGGCGACCCATTTGATGGAGGTGCCCTTCTCGAGGCGGAGGTCGCCGGAGGGGAGCTCGATCCGGAGACTGGCGATGGCGTCGAAGCTGCGGAGGATCTGGGAGGGGGAATTGGGCGGCGGCGGCGCGGCGGAGGTGGGGTTCTCGGGTGGCTGTTTACCGGTGGGGGGAGGGGAAACGAGGTGGTGGAGGGAGGTGAGGAGGGATTTGAAGAGGGCGGAGAAAAAAGAAACGCCGTCGTCATCGTCGGAGGAGGAGATGACACGGTCGACGCGGAGGAGGAGGGAGTCGGCCTGAGGTACGGCGGAGTTGAAGCGTCTGGAGACGGATCTGCAGCGGAGGAGGGTCTTGATATCGGAGACCCGGTTCAGGATAAGGAGGAGAATCGGGTCGGGTAGGAGGTCGAAGAAATCGGAGCTATCCGGCCCGGAAGCCATGGATAGAGAAAAAAGGAACGAATTTGTTGGGTGTGTTGGAAATAGTGGGTGGGTTTTTGTGGGGTTGGGGAAACAGTCGTTGAATGGAGAAAAAAGAGGAACAAAAGGGAATTGACCGTTGACTTTTTGTGGGGGTGGGGTCCTCCTTTGGTTTCATTGGCTTGTTATTTACAGAGCCTTTGCTCTCTGTCCTTGGACCTATTATTAATTTATTATATATGCTTTATTCTGTGCATTTATATTATTTAATTAACCTCTATATTTACTCTATCTATCACGGGCCTATTTTAATTTTATGAACGTTAAAATTTATGGTGAAAACCTATTGAATTCCGCCAATTCCAATTTAAAAATATCCCAACTTGAAACCGTATTTTTTCATTCCGATTTTTGAAGTTTTGATATTCAATTTTTTTGAATTTATTTGGAATGAAATTGAAATGGAAAATT
Organism: Erythranthe guttata; assembly: GCF_000504015.1. The sequence goes on from NW_012194833.1 coordinate 725,813, forward strand.
ACTGGAAATTCCAATTTTCGATTTTTATAATTTTTATAATTTTGTTTTTGTTCTTAAACCATTTTTTTCCGTTGTCAGGTACATTAACCGACTACGATATTAATGAATACATCATAGATGATTAAGGAACTGACTCCCTTAAATCGTTGTTAAATAATGAAATTGACTACTAAATGTAACAAAAACAACTGTAATGTTGTCTATGCAACCCAACACGATTGAACAAAAAAAAATTCAAACAACCCATCGTAAAAATAACAACACAACTACAAAAAAATGAAATAAAAATCAACTATTTTTTTACAAAAGAACAAATATGCAAAAAATGTGATTGATTTATACAACTCAGATGGTTGATTGACAATTGCAGAAAAAAGATGGACCAATACTATGCCCCATGTCCAACTACGTGTGGCAAAAAAAGGAACCAATAACAAAAATCCGAAAATGAATTGAAAAACTCCAGTCGATTAACCACGAACTTCCTCCGCCCCCACCGTCCTCTGCGCAATCTACCCAAAAAATCCTAAATTTGCTCACCATCGTCACCACACCATCGCCACACCACACCATCATCATCGCCACCTCCACCCGCGACGTCCTCGATATAATCTAGCCAAACACCATAGATCTGTCGCCGTCAAGTTCGAGTGCTCTCGCTGCCATATGTCTGTTCCTCCGCCGTCGCTGCCGTCACATAAACATCATTCAACAGCAAAATGAAGAAATGCACTGAGAAAAATTATTTCACTCCTTGGGATAAGCCTCATCGTAGTTCAATCTACTGGGAACCGCTTCTCCATTGGAGGCCACCCCAAAAGCTCTCACGCATAATTGTCATCACATCAGCCAAACAAAGAGGAAAAAAAATCCGGAGAAGAGAGAAAACAGGAAAAATGAGGATACGGGAGAGAGAGAGAGAGAAAATAATAATACGATGGGCAATTTAAATGTGAGAAATGTTATATCTAAGGTAAAGGGATTTTCTCAAATTATAAAAAAAAGAGGGGGGGGAGTTTACCTTACATGATTTTTCCAAAGAGGGGGTCTTGCTAATTTTCCCCTATATATAATTATGATTATATGATTTACAATTTATTATGATACATGCAATTCGTATTTCTTTAATTGTGATTGTTTAATGTGCGAATTTATGAAACATGTTCATATGTATGTTTTCAACATTGTTATTTAATTTTGAATTAAATAAATATGGTATGCTTATTTGTGCGGTTTAAAGAAATGGTATTTTTACCAGTATGTTTTATTCTATTATTTTACAAGTAATATATACACGTAGGTTTTTATTTATAAAAGGAAAATAGATCCTAAATAATTATTACACACATATTATATATATATATATATATATATATATATATATATATATATATATATATATATATATATATATATATATATATATATATATATATATATATATATATATATATTACATAATGAATGGAGTAATATTTGCTGCCAAAGAATTTGCTGCATAATTGTATGTATCAATTATGCATTGATAATAGCATCTCTTAATTCCATTGATCTATCATGCCCCCGCAAGATTGACTGGCCATTTCGGACGCCAATCTTGGAACGATGTGCAAGAAAATGAAGACGAGGCAATGGCTTAGTGAGTGAGTCAGCAAGTTGATCAGAAGTGTGAACATGAAAAACACGAACGTTGACCATTGGCGACTTGTTTTCGTAAAAAGTGAAAATCAATAGCTATGTGCTTCATTCAAGAGTGGAAAACTGGATTGGAACATACGTATGTAGCACTTATATTGTCACAATAGATGACCGGAGTAGGAGATAGAGGCACACGTAGCTCTTGAAAAAGATTCATGACCCAATTGACCTCAGCTGCGGTGGAGGCGATTGCACGGTATTCAACCTCGGTAGAAGATCGAGCAACTGTCTTTTGTTTCTTTGAACTCCAAGAGATTGCGTTAGCACCCAGAAATACTACATAGGCGGAGGTCGATGTTCGATCATTAGGGTCTCCAGCCCCATCTGCATCTGCAAAGGCATGAAGAGTTTGAGGGGAATTCTTACGTAGAGCCAGGCCGTAGTCAAGAGTCCCTGCTAAATAATGGAGCAAACGTTTGAGTCCACACCAATGGATTGTTGAAGGGCAATGCATAAACTGAGAAAGCTTGTTAATGGCAAACGAGACATCGGGGCGAGTTAAAGAAAGATATTGCAACGATCCAAGAGCTTGGCGATATAATGTGGCATCAGCTGGCGGTGAACCAACTTAGCATCAGCCATATGAAAACGATTCAGAAGATCTCGTATATATTTCTTTTGAGATAGAAAGAGACATGTTCCTATATGGTGAGCTTCAATTCCAAGAAATAAGAAAGCCTGCCTAGATCCTTGAGAGAAAAATGTTGCGCAAGTGTGGAGACGAAAGTATTCATATGAGAACTTGACGATCCAATAATTATAATATCATCAACATATACCAACAAATAAAGAACTGAGGTAGAAGAGTGAAGCATAAATAAGGATGTGTCAGAGAGAGAATTTGTAAACCCTTTAGAGATAAGGAACTGACGGAGTTCATGATACCAAGCACGAGGAACTTGTCGAAGTCCATACATGGCTTTTCGTAATTTACAAACATGATTAGGAAGATCATGTTTGATAAATCCAGGAGGTTGTTCCATGAATACTTCCTCAGTTAGAGATCCCTGCAAGAACGCGTTATTCACATCAAGTTGACGAAGTTGCCAATTGTTAGTCACAACAATTGAAAGGAGTATCCGAATTATTGCTGGTTTAACAACAGGACTATAAGTTTCATCGAAATCAATTCCAGGGCGTTGATGAAACCCTTTTGCTACTAAAACGAGCTTTATAACGAGCTATCGACCCATCAGGATGCCTCTTAATTTTGTAGACCCACTTACACCCAATAATGTTTTGTGTTGGAGAACGGGGAATCAAAGTCCATGTATTATTGGAAATTAAGGCATTATATTCATCATTCATGGCTAGGCGCCATTCTTGATGTTTTAGAGCTTGTTTATAGGTTGTAGGTTCGGTATTATGAGTGACGATGGTAGAGTGGAGACTAAGGATTTGTTTTGGCTTTATAATGTTATTACGCAGTGTAGTGTTATAGTGATGGGGTTCGTTAATAGTGGGAGAAGAATTAGAAGATATAGGAGACGAAGTACTTACCTGTGAAGGATTGGATGCATCATTGGGTTGAGACATGGAGGAGGTGTGTGCAGATGAGTGGTCGTGGTTTAAAGCTTCCGAAGTTGGTCCTCGTTGCAAATCAGTGCGATGATTTTGAGAGGACTGGTTTTCCGTCGAGGCCGTGGAAGAGACAGGAATTTGAAATATATGTGGGGTGGCTGTGAGAGATGGTGATGAGTGATAAGTTGAAGTAGAAGTACGAGCATGCGTGATATTTGGTTTAAGTGACCATGCATTACTGAGAGATGGCATAGTGGGCGAATTAGGTTTATTAAATGGCAAAATATTTTCCACGAAAATCACATGTCGGGAGATAAATATTTTGTTCGTAGATGGATCAAGACAGAGATATGCGTGATAAGGAATTGAATAACCGACGAACACACAAGGACGAGATCGTGGTTCTAATTTATGAGAGGAGTATGGCCGTTGCCATGGATAGCAAAGACAATGTTAAGTGTATATTTTTACACTTAATCATACCTTCTAATTGGGACTTTTGGGTGTGTTTTAACGATAATTGGTGCTTAAAATGGTTATTATTTGTATCTTAGGTACAAATTGAAGAATTGGAAACTTATGGGGTGAAAACTGCAATTTCAGGGAAAAAGTGGGCCAAAAGTGAAAAAAAATCAAAACTTCGAAGAATTGAATCTAGGACGGCCGTCCGAGTTTCAGCGTTAATTTTGGCACGGCCGTCCGAGTTCCCGAAGACGCGCAGTGAAGGAAGTTTAATTACACAAGGAAACCACTCTCTTATATTTTTACACCCTATAAAGGGCCAAACAACACACAATTAAGTGGGCTATCTTTTTACACGCAATCGAGGAGCAAGAGAACGGAGCAACGAAGACGAAGACTTGACGATTCTTCATCATAGTTTTCCCTTTACTTTTGTTCATAACTTTTATGATTTTTCGTATTTTTATTATGCTTTTCGTAGAGAACATGAGTAGCTAAGTTTTTAATCTAGGATTTTGTTGGAACCCTATGTGGTGATTCGAACCTGTTTTTCTAATATTATGCAAGTTTAAATTCATTGATTATTTCTCCTATTTGATCTTATTTAGCGCAGGAAAGTAGCTAATTTATGTTGCTATATGTTATTGTTATAATTGATTGACAAATCGTTTTAATAATTAGAACAAGGATAGGAGAGCCTTCGAGTAGTTTTCACCGGATGAGTGTGTTAATTGCATGTGTTATCGTAGACATACAGATAATACCTTAGGTAGCCGTTTTCGAGACTTGTTATTTAATGCTTTATTCATACTAGGTTTGCATAGACATATAGTGAATCGTTTATGAATAATAGACTTATAATACACGCGACAGCGGGTTATGAGTAATTTCGTGTCTTGGGTTAATAATCTGGAATTGTAACTTGCATGATAGAGGTTTAATTGGGTGAAGAATTATCGCATAGGGGGAAGATAAAATCCTAGATCCGTTTTTATATTGATATTTTCTCGTGATTATTTGCTTTCTTAATTAGTTTAATTGTTTAATTGATTTAAATTGACAACCTTGCGTAGGCTGGATAAAAATCATATATTTTAGAATTTGGTACTTAGGATTAGATAATTTGAGTATTCCCTGTGGGATCGACATCCGACTCTCACAAGTCCACTTTTACTTCTTGTTTGCGATAGGTGCACTTGCGTGTTAGGTATTTAGCACCCAACAAGTTTTTGGCGCCGTTGCCGGGGAATACGGCTAAATTATTTATTTATCCTAATATTAAATTCGAGCAATTTTTCTTACTTCAGTCGTTTTATTATTTTATTTGCTTATTTTTTTTTCTATTTTGTTTTAGGTACTTTTTATGCGAAGAGGACACGACACGAGCTTGCTACCTCTCGATCCCGAAATTGAGCGAACGTTTAGGCAAGCCAGGAGAAATCAACGGTTAGCTCAAAACGCTCCCGCAACAATGAAAGAAGAGATTAATCGTGGGGGAAATAACCAAGGGCGCCCACCGAATGCGGCGGGAGAAGTCGTCAACGAGCAAGAGCAATGCCAGCTAATTAATCCACCACCTCGTCAACGGGCATTGCATGAGTACACCGTTCCAACACTCAATGGGTTTCAATCAAGCATCCAGCAGCCCCCCATTGAAGCCAACAATTTCGAAATTCGAGCGGGACTCCTCACTATGCTCCAAAACAATGGGTTATTCAGCGGATTGGCTTATGAAGATCCACATCTCCACTTGGTCAACTTTCTCGAAACGTGTGATTCGCACAAGATGAACGGAGTAACACCCGAAGCACTGCAACTCCGCCTGTTCAAGCACTCCTTACAAGGAGCAGCCCGAGAATGGTTACAAACTCGCGCACCGCACTCCATCTCGTCTTGGTCCCAGCTAGTACAACTATTCATGAACACATACAACTCCCCAACAAAAACCGAGAGAATCCTGAGAGAAATTCAAAACTTCATACAAGAAGCCGGTGAAGCATTATTTGAGACGTGGGAGCGGTTCAAGCAGTTAATAAAGAGGTGCCCGAATCACGGACTTCAAGAGTGGCGCCAACTGCAAATATTTTACGATGGGCTACAAGACAACTCGAGAACCGTGCTCGACTCTGCAGCTGGAAGAATGTTCATGAGTTTGACCTACGACGAAACATACGAACTTTTGGAGCGAATCGCTAGAAATAAATACATGCGGGCATCAGATCGGTCAAACAGCGGAACCGCTAAAACGGGAGGAATTTTGGAGTTAGACGGGGTCACTGCAATCACGGCCCAGTTAGAGAAGCTATCAAAGCAAGTGGCGGCTTTGCAGACTCAGCAAGTCCATGCAGTCCAAGCTCCCGACCAATGCATAGAAAAACGGAGTCTCTAAATTATGTGCATGACACCAACCGACAACAGAGGAACCCGTACTCCAACACCTATAATCCGGGATGGAAAGATCACCCTAACTTTGGTGGGGAGGAAATCAGCAAGGACAAAGGCAAGCACCACCTCAAGGTCAACCTCCCAGTTATTCACGACCTGCTCCCGGATTCCAAAATCCGCCTCAAGCTCAACCTCAAAGTGGAGATCTCGCAAATATCTTGGCGCAATTTATGACAACCACTCAAGCCTCCATCCGAAATTTGGAAACAAAGATGGGACAACTTGCAACCCAGCTAACCGCGAGGCCATCGGGAGCACTGCCGTGAAATACGAAAGACCCTCGAAAGGGCACCAACGAGCAATGTAAAGCCGTCAGTTTGAGGAATGGAAGACAACTGGAAGAAGTGACGAAGAAGGCAACAAGCAAGGATGGGGGGGCGAGCAACAAGAAAAAGAAGCGGAGACTCTGACAGATCCACCAGGTGAGAAAAGGGTCGTTGCGCCTAAGCCGACCTCTCAGGTACCTTATCCTCAACGCCAGATAAAGGCGAAGAATGAGTCGTATTACAAAAGTTTTCTTGAGCAATTGAATGAATTACATATTAATATTCCTTTTACTCGAGCACTTGAACTAATGCCTCATTGGGTGAAATTTTTGAAAGACATGGTATCAAAGAAACGGAAGTTCGGTGAACATGAGATGATAGCCTTAACCGAACAATGCAGTGCCATTCTTACTCGCCCAATTCCACCAAAGCTTGGAGACCTGGGTAAGTTTACGATTCCAGTCGCTATCGGAGGTAAGTTCTTTGCAAAATCTCTCATAGATTTAGGTGCGAGCATTAATCTCATGCCTTTCTCAGTTTTTCAAAGTTTGGGATTAGGAGATATAAAATTGGTATCTGTGACGTTACAGTTAGCCGATAGATCACTCATATACCCAAAATGAATAGTAGAGGATGTGTTAGTCAAAGTAGATAAATTCATCTTTCCTGCAGATTTTGTAGTTCTTGACATGGAAGAAGATAACGAAATTCCTTTGATTTTGGGAAGACCTTTTTTGAGAACGGATAGAACTATAATTGATGTGTACAATGGTATTTTATCTATGTCTTTGGGGGATGAAACGATTATATTTGATGTTTTCCGTACAATGAAGCACCCTCAAGAGGGTGATGAATGCTTTGCTTTTGATGTGTTAGATCAATTGAATTTTGATTTTGTTGAACCTTTAATTGCGGATCCGTTGGAAGCATCTTTGAGTGTAGGAACATCAGTTGAGGAAGAAGCAGTGACGGAACAATTATGTTGGTTGGATTCGGCAAAGCCGCTGTCAAGACCACGCTTTGAAAGTTTGGAAACGGAGCTCCCGTTATCTGTCACTTTTAAGCCTTCAGTGATCGAACCTCCGAAACTTGAGCTTAAAGTTTTACCATCTCATTTAAAATATATGTATCTTGGATCTCATGAGACCTTACCTGTTATTATTTCTTCATCTTTGACAGGTCTACAGGAAAAGAGACTTTTGGAGGTCTTGCGAGAGCACAAGCTAGCACTTGGATGGACAATTGCCGACATCAAAGGAATAAGCCCAACTTTTTGCATGCACAAGATCATATTGGAGGAGAGGCCATAAATCTTCAGTGGAACAGCAGAGGCGATTGAACCCCATCATGAAGGAAGTTGTGAAAAAAGAAATCATCAAGTGGTTAGACGCAGGTATTATTTTTCCTATTTCTGATAGTGCGTGGGTTAGTCCGGTACAATGTGTACCTAAGAAAGGGGGATGACGGTTATAAAAAACGAAAAAAATGAATTAATCCCTTCTAGGACAGTAATGGGTTGGCGAATTTGCATGGACTATAGAAAATTGAATAAAGCCACTCGAAAAGACCACTTTCCTTTGCCCTTTATTGATCAAATGCTTGATAGGCTAGCTTGTCAAGAATTTTATTGTTTTTTAGATGGGTATTCCGGTTATAACCAAATCGCCATAGCTCCCGAGGATCAAGACAAAACCACTTTTACTTGTCCTTTTGGTACTTTTGCCTTTAGACGTATGCATTTTGGTTTATGCAATGCTCCTGCTACTTTTCAACGTTGTATGATGGCAATTTTTACGGACATGGTTGAATGTGGTCTTGAAATTTTTATGGATGATTTTTCTGTTTTCGGTGATACGTATGACACTTGTCTCCAAATACTGGCTAAGGTTCTTCGCAGGTGTGAAGAGAAAAATTTGGTGCTCAACTGGGAATAGTGCCACTTTATGGTGAAAGAAGGAATTGTGCTAGGACACAAGGTGTCAAGGAAAGGGTTAGAAGTCGATCGAGCAAAAATCGAGACAATCGAGAAATTACCGCCACCAATTTCCGTAAAGGGGATTCGAAGTTTTTTGGGACATGTGGGATTCTATAGGCGGTTCATGAAGGATTTTTCCAAGGTTGCCAAACCATTGTGTAATTTGTTGGAGAAGGACGTCAAATTTGACTTCAATGACGAATGCCTCAAAGCCTTCGACGACTTGAAAACAAGGTTAGTAACTGCTCCTATTATTGTTGTGCCTGATTGGAATGAACCCTTTGAACTTATGTGTGATGCCAGTGATTATGCAGTAGGTGCCGTGTTGGGTCAAAGAAAGAATAAAATTTTTCATTCAATTTACTATGCCAGTAAAACTCTAAACGAGGCGCAATTAAATTATACCACCACTGAAAAAGAGTTGCTAGCAGTTGTTTTTGCATTCGAAAAATTTAGATCATATCTTATAGGCACAAAAGTCATTGTCTTCACGGATCACTCGGCTTTGAAATATTTGATAGAAAAGAAAGAAGCAAAACCTAGACTTATTAGGTGGGTCTTATTGTTACAGGAATTCGATTTGGAAATTCGTGACCGTAAGGGTAGCGAAAACCAAGTAGCCGATCATTTATCTAGGCTAGAAACGGAATTAAAAGATCCAATTTGCATTAATGAAAACTTTCCGGATGAACAATTGCTTGTTGTTGATAATCAAGAAGTACCATGGTATGCGGATTTTGTGAATTATTTAGTTAGCCATGTACTTCCACCTGAGCTCACTTTTCATCAACGAAAAAAGTTTTTACACGATGTGAATTTCTACTTTTGGGAATAACCCTTTTTGTTTAGACAATGCAGCAATTTAGTCATTCGAAGATGTGTACCAGAAAGCGAGCAAGGAGATATAATTTTTCACTGCCATGGCTCGGATTATGCGGGACATTATGGAGGTGAGCGCACGGCGAGAAAGGTGATTCAATCAGGTTTCTTTTGGCCAACTTTGTTTAAAGATTGCTATAATTTTGTTTCAAGTTGTGATAGATGCCAGCGAGTTGGTAATATTTCAAGGAGGCACGAACTCCCATTAAATACAATGATCGAAGTAGCGCCCTTCGATGTATGGGGAATAGATTTTATGGGGCCTTTTGTCCCATCATTCAATAACTTATACATCTTAGTGGCTATCGATTATGTATCTAAATGGGTTGAAGCGGCCGCCTTTCCTACTAATGATTCTGCAGTGGTTTGTGCTTTCTTGAAAAGACAGATTTTCACCGGCTTTGGAACACCACGAGCAATTATTAGTGATGGAGGCACTCACTTTTGCAATAAACAATTCGAAGCACTCTTGGCCAAGTATGGTGTAAAGCACAAGGTCGCATTGGCCTACTACCCTCAGACGAACGGGCAAGCCGAGGTCACGAATCGTGAAATCAAAAACATCCTCGAAAAGGTTGTGAGTCCTACCCGGAAGGATTGGTCCAGAAATTTAGATGATGCACTTTGGGCATATCGTACAGCTTACAAAACTCCACTTGGGATGACACCGTTTCGATTGATTTATGGCAAGGCGTGTCATCTACCGGTTGAATTGGAGCATAATGCGTTTTGGGCAATTAAGAAGCTGAATTTCGATCTTGAAGTGTGCAAGGAGAAACGAATGCTGCAACTCAACGAGCTCGATGAATTGAGATTGAATGCGCATGAAAGCAATCGTGTATACAAAGAGAAAACCAAGCGTTGGCACGATAACAAGATATTTCATCGAGAATTTCAAAAGGGGCAATTGGTTCTCCTCTACAACTCCCGTCTAAAGTTGTTTCCGGGAAAACTGAAGTCAAGATGGTCCGGACCGTTTACTATACTCGAAGTATTTCCGCACGGCGCAGTCGAGTTATTGGATCCCGAAACCGAAAAATCGTTCAAAGTCAATGGGCAACGCCTCAAGCATTATCGTGGAGGGGAATTCAATCGCCAAGTGACTTCTGTCACGTTAGCTTGAACAAAGAAGCAGACAAAGTCCGGCTGAAGACTGTACACTTAGCGCTTCACGGGAGGCAACCCGAGATTTCGTTTTTCTTTCTTTTATTTTATGTTATTTTAATTTTTTTTATTATTTTGTTAGTTTTAGTTTTTATTTTTATTTTAACTAAAAAAAAAAAAAAAAACATGCGCACTAATAAGAAATTTTTATTTTTTAGGGGTTAAATTGCAATTTCTGCAATTATGCACACGGCCGTGCAAGAAAAAAGGCAGAAATCTCACACGGCCGTGTGAGATTATCAAGATGCTACTGTATAAATTTGGCGAGGGGCGCGGCCGTGCGAAAAAGTAACTAGAATTTCGCACGGCCGTCCGAGAATCGGAGGAAGCTACTGGACAAATCTGACTTGGGGCGCGGCCGTGCGAAAATACATGTAAATCTCGCACGGCCGTGCGAAGAACCGCAGGCTACTGCCCAGAATTAAAGTTTCGCACGGCCGTACGGAAATATAGGGCAATTAATCACACGACCGTGCGAATTAAAAAAATGGGCAGATTAAAAAGGGGTCTCCACACCACAATTTTCACAATTTCAAATCCCCTCTCTCCCCCACTTCGAACCCTAACCTCTTCTTTTCAAAATTTTTCCTTTTCTTTGAAAAATTTCGCCTCAAATTCACGAACTACACACACATATCACTCAAACATCGTGGATTGTTGTTGATTCGTGCAGGTACGACTCAAGAAAGGTGAAAATTTCTCCACAAATTCATTCAACAAGGACCGCTCACAAGGTGTTCGACGAATTGCCCGAGTCAAGTTTGGGGGAAATTTTGCACACCAATTCACTTCAAATCCCTTCCACAAGGCATTCTCACATCATGGGAAAAAGAGGACGTGACGGAGAGGGCACCTCACAAGGCGAAGGCACTTCAAAAGGCAAGGGGAAGGGCAAGAAAGCCGATCAAATTCCAACCCCCGATGATGATGCTTTTTGTGTCGAAGGCTCCAAGGTTCGTTTTGAAAAACAAAAAGTGAAGAAACTTGTGACGGAGCGTGCCTATGAGATCACCCTACCGCAATTTCAACCGTTGCATCAAGAATTCATACGACGAGGGTGGCAATCATTGTTGGAACCGGCGGAGTCGATAAACTTATCTTTGGTCCGCGAGTTCTACGCCAACACCCGTATTCTCCTAACTTCGGATAGGAAGACGAGCACAGTTCGAGGGAAGCGGGTCGATTGGAGTGCCAAGGCCATCAACTCCTTCTACAACATCCGCCATGAGCCATTCAATTGGGAACAAATGCAACTCGCGGTAACAAGAGATCAACTCGGCGAGGTGTTGTGCGATGGGTCCCCGATTTGGTCCGAATTATCCACCGAGGAGGAATACGAGTTGGAGTGGAAATGCATCCACCAAATAGGCAAGGCGTGCCTTACTTTCATATGCGCCAACCTCATCCCCACCCGCTCGTGGACCCACGTGGACCCGGAACGGTGTGCTCTTGCATATTACATTTTAAAGGGCACACCGATCAATGTTGGCGAAATCATATCCGATCGTTTTTGGATCTCCATGATCAACAACTCCAAGGGGTTCTATTTCCCTTGCCTCATTACCGGCGTATGCAAGAAAGCGAAGGTCCCAATCAAAACGACGGATATTATAACACAAATTCGGAAGCCGATGAGTAACCTTGCGGCCCGACAATTCAAGGCACCCATCCACGGGGGCGGGTAGATAACCAACCATTAGCTCCACCCGAGGGTCCCAGCACAAGTTCGGACCGCCGTTTTCAAAGAAGAATGGAGCGAGAGTTGGTCATTACTAGAAATCGGCTAGCCATGGTGGAGCACAAGGTGAGCACAATCGAATCTCTTCAATGGTGGTCGGGGAAGATGCTCCAAGCCATTGTGCGCCATTTGTCGTGCGGTACTCCTGAGTGCGCCGAACCGGACCCGTTGTCCGCACCGATTCTTGAGCCGGTACCCGAGCTATTGGAGGATGAGGAGGATGGTGATGCTCATGCGCAAGGTGGAGTTGGTGAGCAACCTGATGATGGTCCCAACGCTTAAACAAGTGTTTTCTATCCTTAAACTTCGGGCAAATCACATTGAGGGCAATGTGAATTTTAAGTTTGGGGGTGGTTAATTATTTGTTTTCTTTTATGTGCGTTTTAAATGTGTTTCACTTGATCGTTAGTTTGCATGTTTTAGGTTTTGTTTTAATTGTCTTTTTATTATTTGCTTTGTTTTAGTTGTCTTTTTATTATTTGCTTTATATAAAAAAAAGAATTTTTTTTTTGCTTGAATCGATGCATCGATGAATTATGATGATGGGAGATGGTCAATGTTTGATGATGAGATTACTTGTTTTATGTTGATAGGGATTAGATATACGTTTAGCTTTCGATTCAACGGAACGTAGAAGTGAATTATTGCTAGGAATCACACCTTGTGCATTGCTTCGGTTGAATGTTTTGTATTTTAAATTTGGAAATTATTTGTGCTAAATCATGCTTTGTTCGGTTTTAAAACTCACCTTAGGACATTTATGATACGAAGTATTGGGTAGTAAGTGATTTGCGATATGATTTGGGCCTTCTTTGAACCGTTTGAGCCTTTCAAGCCTACCTTTTTATCGAACTTATCCTTAGAACCTTGATTTGAGCTTCGGAGAAAAGGTGTTTTTTCTTTTAGTCAATATGTAGAAGGTAGAAAAGTGGAGATTTTTTAATAATTACCCCTTGAAGTTCGGTCGAAAATTCTTATAATGTCTTTCTTATTTTTGAAAAAAAATAATAATAAAATATATATATATATATATATATATATATATATATATATATATATATATATATATATATATATATAACTAGCGGAAGCAAAGGATCTCTTTGTAATTTTTTGAAATATTGGAATGGGGTGAAAATGCAATTTTCAAAGCTTTGTTCCTTTGGATATTGAAGACTTTGCATTTTCGAAAACTTTGTTGGATTGCTTAAGCCGAATACAAAGCTTAATTGAGAAATAAGTTTTGAAGGAGGTTTCTCATTCGAGTGCTACATTTTCACTAAACATTTTTCGGTTCGAGAATAAATCAGAGTTCGAAAAGGTTATTTTTTTGGTGGATAATTTGGAAATTTCTAACGGAGGCATGAGAATAGCAAATTACGAAGCTTAATATATTAAAGTAGGAATTAAGTACGATTCATAATGAAAATAAGTTCAAAAGTACGAAAAGAGAAATGCTACGGTTTAGGGTTACACCACCAAAAGAAAATAACCAAAAGTCTAGCATCGTTCATAGGTCCTCGTACGTCTTCCAAAATCCCGGGCAAGACCTCGATTCACTACTCGATCCATCCCGGTTGAGGATTACTACTACCTGCAATTAAAAGACATCTATATGAGCTATAAAGCTCAGTAACAAATCCGAGTATTATCGAACTTTGGAAATACGTTATACATACTATATAATATTGTATACCCGTTCTTACCCACGTTTCGCACCACAACACAAGACAATCGGTCAAATCCCATATCTCACGAAAACACGTCATTTAATAAGATCACGTAGTTATGCAAAATGACGAAAATGCCCTTTTTGTGAAAATCATGAAAATACATTTTTCGGTTTATCGGATCCGTGAAAGATTAATTTCTGTACCGAATAATAAACCTGTTACGAGCCCGTTTTCACTAAGTGGAATCAAACCACTACCACATCATCCTAGTTGGATACCGGCCCACTATATCCGAGTTGTTTATTACCCGATATTCCATTAATCCTTCAAATAAAAAAATCATTTAATGCAACTTTTCGAAATTATGCTTATGACCCACACATGACATCACAAATATCAATCAAGTGCCACAAATCACACAATTATCACAATTTACCACATAATTATAATTTGGGCAAAATCCCAAATTCACACACATAAACACACAACCATACACATCACACACACCATGCATAATCTGCACCCACACATTCACACATTTTCAGCACACACACACGTGCACAATCAACACATTAAACATCACTAATTACTCATCAAAGCAAGCTCAAGAACAAACACCATTTTACCTTCATTTAATGGACTTATTACCTCATCTAGGTAACAATCCATTTCAATCAATTTCCCACAGCCATTAAACACATCCAACAGCAAATTAAAGTACCAAAATACCAAAATTCATCACTCATCACCATTAAATCAAGAACATAAACATTAAAGCACATAACATGTTAAATGATATGCAAATTGTCCTAATTTTTGAAATATTAGCAAACTCATTCCAAAAATTCTCAAATTAAATCCTAGAACTCCTAACTAACTCAAATTTCGAATTCTGAAATTATTTCAAAGTTTTACAAAGTTTCGAATTTTCTTGAAATTAAAAACTAGGAAAATCCCTTTTTCAATTTAAAAATCCAAAACTCTTATATAACTCTAATTAATTTAAAATCTAGTTAAATAAAACTTTTTCCTATCTAATACTTGCTGAAAAACAGATCCAAACTTTAAAAATGAGAGATTTTTCGGAAATTGCAGTTTTGACCCAAAAGTTTCGAAATTTGTACATGCAACCACACTAGAAGTTCAAATTCTACTTGTTTTTGAAAACCCCTAACAAATCTGAAATTCCACTTTACTAGATGCAGAAAATGAAGTTGAAAGGTTGTTTTATGCAGAAATTTCGGAAATTACACAATTTACCCCAAATTCTCTAGATCTACACATGCAAGTCTACTAGAATTTCAAAATCAACTTTTTCTTACAACAATTCTTTAAATCCGAAGATTGTGTTCAATAAATGCTGGAAAACAGTTTTGAAAACATTTTTCGGACAGACTTTACAAAAATTACAGATTTGGCCCAAACTTTCGAAGATCTACACATGCAACCACAAAAAGTTAAAATTTCATTTTTCTTGGAAACCCCTTTTTGAAATCTGAAAATTTTAAGTCTTTTGGCCAATAAAAATTGTATCTAACCACTATCAACTTAGATGATGCATGCAAGAACAAAGATTTAACAAGAAACACTTATTTTTCATTTTTCCCAAAAATCCCTAATTTTTCGAAATCTTCCCCAATCTTTTAAAATTTCATGAAAATCATTTCAATACTATTGATGTCCCTTAATAGCAGCAAGAAATCGAATTTCTTACCTTCAAATCGAAGAAAGAAAAATAACCGAAAGGGAGGAAAGCTTTCAAGCACCGAAGTTCAACCAAGCCACCTTGATTGTGAAGGAAATGGTGTGAGATTCAAGGAGGGAGGAGTTGTGATCTCCCGTGAGGAGGCAAGTGGTTTTGATGGTATTTTTGGAGTAGTCTATGGCAAGAGTTAAATAAGGAACTCTCATTTTTATGTTGGGATTTTTTTTGAAATGTGAAGTGAGGTGAAGAGAGGAGAGCCGATGATGGTGGTGATGGTTTCGGTGGAGGAGGGAGAGGAAGACAAGTAATGTGGCTATGTGTTGGAAGAAGAAAGATGAAGGGTGCCTCTTCATCTTACAATGAGGGTGTTGAGTGTAGGCTTAGCTAAAATGATTAGCATTTGCCAAGTATAAGTGCATGCCTAATTAAACACAATTTATTTATTTAATTTAAATCACAACTTGCATCTTAATACACACACATCATCCGAACACACACACACAATTTGTATATATATATATATATATATATATATATATATATATATATATATATATATATATATATATATATATATATATATTCAAATGTATAATGCAAGTATTAGTATATCACATAATTTACCAAGTAATTTTAGCACACAAATAAAATACGTAATTATTCACATAATTCACGTAATGTACGAAATTCCTAGGATTTCAATTTACGAAAATTTAAATCATATAAATCACACATATACTAGCGCACGTAATTATTCACGTAAGTAACATAATTAAATTCACGTAATGCATATAATTAAGATCACGTAATAATATTTCCTAAGGGTTTCTCGAGTTAGGAATATTAATTCCGGGTTTTTTGGATTTTCGGGGGGTTTTGGAAAGGTGGGGTGTTACAATATATATATATATATATATATATATATATATATATATATATATATATATATATATATATATATATATATATATATATATATATCTGCTGTATTCACAAAAAAAAAAAAAAAAAAAAAAAAAGAAACTAGAAGGGAGAAGTAAGGACTAGTTGTCGAAGTGTTTTGAAGGCTCGATCCATTGCCTAAAAAGCAAAAGTGGAGACTTTTGAACTTTTGAGAATCTAGTTGACTAAAGTCCTAAGAGGTGATTCCATTGTTTCAACGCTTATACTTCAAATTTCAGCGTAATCACCTCAATTCAAGAACAATAGCCACATACACTCATATTTCCTACCTCGAACCAAAGAGCCTTACAATTGAAAGCCACAAAGTCCCAATGATCCCAATAGCTTAATGTTCAATATTAGTTGAGTAGAATAATTTGGTGAGTATTTGGAGTCAAAGATATGCATGTAAGTATAAATTCTTTCTATCTTTAATTTGCAAATATTGGATACTTGAAGCAATTGTATGATTTGTGGTTTTTGGTGATAGTGAGTGACTAAGTGCCGTTGAATGTTGAGCTTGCGAATGCCTAAGAATTGTCATCATAATTACAAGTTCTGAAAGCGTGAAATTGATAAATTGATCTATGTAATGAGATGCGTAGTCGAGTTTTGTGCTTAAAAACTGATTTTACTTGAGGACAAGCAAAAGTTCAAGTTTGGGGGTGTGTTAAGTGAATATTTTTACACTTAATCATACCTTCTAATTGGGACTTTTGGGTGTGTTTTAACGATAATTGGTGCTTAAAATGGTTATTATTTGTATTTTAGGTACAAATTGAAGAATTGGAAACTTATGGGGTGAAAACTGCAATTTCAGGGAAAAAGTGGGCCAAAAGTGAAAAAAAATCAAAACTTCGAAGAATTGAATCTAGGACGGCCGTCCGAGTTTCAGCGTTAATTTTGGCACGGCCGTCCGAGTTCCCGAAGACGCGCAGTGAAGGAAGTTTATTTACACAAGGAAACCACTCTCTTATATTTTTACACCCTATAAAAGGCCAAACAACACACAATTAAGTGGGCTATCTTCTTACACGCCATCGAGGAGCAAGAGAACGGAGCAACGAAGACGAAGACTTGACGATTCTTCATCATAGTTTTCCCTTTACTTTTGTTCATAACTTTTATGATTTTTCGTATTTTTATTATGCTTTTCGTAGAGAACATGAGTAGCTAAGTTTTTAATCTAGGATTTTGTTGGAACCCTATGTGGTGATTCGAACCTATTTTTCTAATATTATGCAAGTTTAAATTCATTGATTATTTCTCCTATTTGATCTTATTTAGCGCAGGAAAGTAGCTAATTTATGTTGCTATATGTTATTGTTAGAATTGATTGACAGATCGTTTTAATAATTAGAACAAGGATAGGAGAGCCTTCGAGTAGTTTTCACCGGATGAGTGTGTTAATTGCATGTGTTATCGTAGACATACAGATAATACCTTAGGTAGCCGTTTTCGAGACTTGTTATTTAATGCTTTATTCATACAAGGTTTGCATAGACATATAGTGAATCGTTTATGAATAATAGACTTATAATACACGCGACAGCGGGTTATGAGTAATTTCGTGTCTTGGGTTAATAATCAGGAATTGTAACTTGCATGATAGAGGTTTAATTGGGTGAAGAATTATCGCATAGGGGGAAGATAAAATCCTAGATCCATTTTTATATTGATATTTTCTCGTGATTATTTGCTTTCTTAATTAGTTTAATTGTTTAATTGATTTAAATTGACAACCTTGCGTAGGCTGGATAAAAATCATAATTGTTAGAATTTGGTACTTGGGATTAGATAATTTGAGTATTCCTTGTGGGATCGACATCCGACTCTCACGAGTCCACTTTTACTACTTGTTTGCGATACGTGCACTTGCGTGTTAGGTATTTAGCACCCAACAGACAACCAATTACTTTGAGTGATGAATAGTTTGGTGTTTGCTGAAAAATGTGAAAGTAAGGAGATTTATTATCTGTGAGAGGAGAAGACGTACGATTAATGAGGTAAGCGGAAGCTTGAAAGGCCAAGGACCAATACTTGAGTGGAATCAATGCATGATGAAGTAAAGTGAGCGCAGTTTCAACAACATGGCGATGTTTGCATGCAGCAGTACCAACATGATCAGGAGTACGAGGGGGAGATTTAAGATGTTGAATGCCCGTCCGAGAGAGAAAATGACCAAGGCTAATTGCTTCGCCACTTCCATCTGTATAAACGGTTTTTATTGTGGTCGAGAAATAATTTTTTGTGAGGGTTTTGAATCTTTCGAAAATTGAGCTAACATCGGATTTATTTTTCATTGGATAAAGCCAAGAGTATTTGGTAAAATAGTCCACAAAAATAACATAATAACGAAAATTATCGAAAGAAGCAAGGGGAGCAGGGCCCCAAACATCCATAAAGAGAACTTCAAGAGGTTTTGAGGGATTTAACGTAGAAATTCCAAATGGAAGTTTGTGACTTTTATTACATAAGCATACATTGCAAGGTAAAAAAGAGCTGTTTTTAATTAAAGGCAATTTATGAGAAGAAATAATCTGATGTAAGACTTTAGAAGACGGGTGGACGAGACGGCAATGCCAAAGATGAATCGAGGAAGGAGAGTTGGATTTTATTGCTGTGAAACTAGAATGTTTTGTTGAAGAAGGTGGATAACTGATGAAGGCTGGCCACTCATACACATTTCCTCTACTCCGGCCTCGCACCAAGGATGCCCCCGTGATTAGATCCTTCACAAGAAAGAAACGAGGAAATAATTCAATAGAGGTGCTATTTTGAGATCAAAATTGAGAGACAGAAAGGAGATTTCTTTTTATATTAGGTGCACACAAAACATTATTAAGATTGAAGGTGGAATCACAAGAATTAAGAGTGGTGAATCCTATATGAGTGATAGGGACATTATTACCATTGCCGACCATGATATCGTCATTACCGCCATACTCAGAGTGAATAGAGAGATTTTACAGGTCTGAGGTGATGTGATGAGAGGCCCCGGAGTCAACTATCCAACTTGATGGATTGTTCGAGGTCTCGTGAGTTGTGAAATTTTCTTGTGCCCAATTGGTTGGTGGCGGACGTGATCGGCATACCTTGGCAACATGCCCAGGTTTATCGCAAAGTTGGCAAACCACTCGAGTTTGGTTCGTGGTGTAGTTGGACCTCCAAATATGATTCGATTGGTTCGGTGAGAGTTCCGGAGTGTTGTTGGAGTAGGTACGATTTCCGCGAATGCCATTGAGATTGTGATGGAATCTATTGTTGGTAATTCCTCCAGATGGAAATTGACGATGGGTGGTGATGAAGTTTCCCCGTGTACCTTTCTTGTTTTGGTGCTTTTGTGAGAATTGGGCAGTAATGTAGATCGAAAAGAGAAGACTAGTCACTTATACCCAGAATTCTTACCTTGCACCTAATAGCGCAACAATTGAAAGCCAAAAAGTCCCAATGATCACAATATCTCAATTACTCAATATTAACATAGTAGAGGAATTTGGTGAATCTCTAGAGTCGAATATTATTATGTAAGTATAATTTTTCTCCATTTTTAGTTTACAAATATTGGATGCTTGGAGCGATAACATGATTTTTGGTTCTTGACAATGGTAATCAAATAAGTGTCTCTGAATTGCGAGCTTGTAATTTTTTTAGAATCCTTATGACAATTGCAAGTTCTGAAAACACGAAAGTTGGCCATTAATCTATGTTATGAGATGCATTAGTTCAATTTGTTGTTTTGCAAGTTGTTAGTCTTTGTTTGAGAACAAGCAAAAGTTCAAATTTGGGGGTATTTTGAGTGTAGATTTTACACTCAATACGTTTACCTTACATGGACTTTTTTGTTTGTATTTAACTGTATTTGTGATTGAATAGGTTGATTTTGTGTTTTATAGGTGAAAAACGAGAATTAGGTGTGCATGAAGGAAAATTGATCGAAAAGAAAAACAATTGTTGCAAATAACAAAATAAAATCAAATTCGTAGAAGGAATCTCGCAACATCTTTGGTGGTGTCAACTATTTCGAGCATATCTCTCTCATCCAAACTCCAAAGGGACAACTCGTTCGTTGTTGGGCTAAATACCTAACACGCAAGTGCACGTATCGCAAACAAGTAGTAAAAGTGGACTCGTGAGAGTCGGATGTCGATCCCACAGGGAATACTCAAATTATCTAATCCTAAGTACCAAATTCTAACAATTATGAATTTTTTATACAGTCTACGCAAAGTTGTCAAATATAATCAACTAAATAATTAAACTAATTCTAAAAGCAAATAAACACGAGAAAGTATCAATAAAAACGGACCTAGGATTTTATCTTCCCCCTATGCAAGAATTGCTCACCCAAAACCCCTTAATTATGAAATATATGATTCGTGATTATTAACCTGAGACACTATATTAATTATAACCCGCTGTCGCGTGTGTCATAATTCTATTATCCAAAACCAAATTACTATATGTCTATGCAATCCGATCATGAATAAAGCATTAATGCATAAGTCTCAACAATGATTACCTAAGGTGAATATATGTATGTCTACGATACCACATGCAACTAATACACTAATACGGTGAAAACTACTCGAAGGTTCTTTTACTTAATGTCTAGTTATCAAAATAGCTCTGTCGAGTCAATCCCAATAATCACAGATAAAGCACATAAATTGATCAGGTTCATGCACTAACAATCATAACAAGTAGAAGAAATAATCATAAAATCATAATTGCATAATCTCAAAAAAACGGGTTCACCATCCCCACATAGGGTTCCAACAAAATCCTAGATTAAAAACGTAGCTACACATGTTCTCTACGGAAAACATAATAAAAGTAATAAAAGTCATAGATTTAGAAAAGATAGATGAAAGAAGAATTATGATGAATATCCGTCAGGTCTTCGTCTTCGTTTCTCCATTCTCTCGCTCCTCTTCCTCTAAGATTGTGTTCCAAAAGTCCCCAATTCGTGCTTGGTCTTTACCCTTAAATAGATGCCTCAACTTGGTAGAAGAATTAGGTTTCCTTGTGTGATTAAAAGTCCAAAATTGCTTCCAGCGTGTTTTCACACGGCCGCACGAGAATCAGTACAATTCTCACACGGCCGTGCGAGAATCGCCGAAACTTTCTGCCCAAATTCTGCAGTTGGCACGGCTGCGCCAGAAATAGGATAAATCTCGCGCGGCCGCGCCAGGCCAATGTTCAGCCTCCGAATGTTTTCTTCCGTTTTTGCCCGTTTTTGACCTTTTTTCGCTCGTTTGATCCTTAGAACTCCCAAATCTTCAATTGTACCTAAAATACAATAAACCACTCATTAAGAACCATTAAATCAATAAAAGTATACAACAATCCTCGTAAGAAAGTATACATTGAGTGTAAAATATACACTCAACATTTTTATACTAAAGATAGAACAAATCTGCTCACAAAAAATGTAACTTGCTAGATTAGATTTATTCCGCTTTAAAGGAATCCAAGCAAAACATGTTAATAAAATTAAACCCCCTGTGATTACAAGCTTATGCATATGACCCCCTTGTGCTCGTAATATCAGCACATAACCCCCTTGTAGTTTATGGGTAGCTTCCATTAGTTTTTCCGTCAAACTTAGCCGAGTGTGTCAAACTTCAAGGGGGTCATCTGCGAAAATAAAAGGAAAAATGAAAGAAAAAGGGGTCATCGACAAAAAAAAAAAAAACTTTGACGTTTGACACATGCGGTTAAGTTTGACGGAAAAACTAACGGTAGCTACCCCCATCAACCATGTGCTGATATTACAAGTACAAGAGGGTCATCTGTAAAATCTTGTAACCACATGGGGTTAAGTGATATTTACCTAAATTAAAACCGGCTAATTTAAAACTTCTAGCTAAATTATATTTATTTCGCTAAAGGAATTCTCAAGACTTAGGAATATATGTTGGTGTTAAGGTGTCCCCCAACATCGTCTTTAAGACGTATTAATATAATGAAATAGATAATAAGATAGTATGATGTGTAGCACCCCCCTCGGGTCGGGCGATAAATCGAACCGGTTTATCGGAAAACTTTAGATAGCGGAAGCAAAAAGGGATCTCTTTGTAAATTTTAAAACTTTCGAGTAGGATCAAAAGGCAATTTATAAAAATATCTTTTTGGGACATATGAAAACTCTTTAGGAACCTTAAGAATTTCGAAAACTTCTTAGGGTGATTTTGGTCGTTTAAATTTTTCGTTTCAAAATAACTTTGGAAAGGGAGATTATTATTCGAGTGCTACATTTATCTAACTATAGGTTTCACTTTTGGTTCGAAAAGAAATCAGAGTTTAAGGCTATTTGGTGAATAGGGATTTCCGGGTAAGAAATGCAATTATCAAAATAATCGGACCAACTATATTAATATCAAAATAAGGCCCGTACTAGGGTAGGAGTTTAATTCCCTTAACGAGGAAATATTAGAGTTTAAGTTAAACGGAAATACGGAAATGGTTTATAGTTTACATCACCAAAATAAAATAAGCATAGTTTATAGACCCCTCGTACGACCACCCAAAAACCTCCGGCCAAGACTCCGATCCACTACTCGGTCCATTCCGTGGAGGGATTCCTACTACTACCTGCAATCAAAGAAGTATCTATATGAGCTATTAAGCCCAGTAAGAAATCCGAATGGATAACGAGGTTTTAAAATATGGTTTTACGTACTTATATTAGTATATACACATAAGCATCACACCTTACCATTCGTCGGCAAACAAACCCAAACAATCACGTAATTTCATTTAAACATGTAAATCACATAAATCGACTCAATTGCTGAAAATTACCAAATTACCCTTTTCGTGCAATGCATGAATGAAAACATTTTCTGTTGTTCGGATCCGTGAAAAATTAACTTCTTTACTTGGATGATAAGCATATTATTCTGAGCCCGTTCTTTTGGTGGAATCAAACCACCCCTTTATCTATAGTAACTATGGTTGGAATACCGGCCCCCCGTATCCCGACTTATGTAGCCCAAGCATTCCATTAACTTTTCCTTTCGTAAGAATGAAATCTCTTTTTATGCAAGACCATGAGACGAATGAGACTCTAATACAAAATGACCACTTTACGACATCACAAATATCAATCAACGAGCATACAAATAAAATTCAAGTATCCACATAATACTTACATACATACGGCAATCACACACATATCATACACATATATCATATAGTCATTTAAGCATATCACATAGTTCACTTCATTATCATATTATGCATTTATATAAAACACACACACACACACACACAACACACACAAACACACGGCACACACATACACACATGCATGCAGCCCCCAAACATGATTTAGTTAGCATTAAATTAGCAAACCATGCTCTTAAAACACCAACATTCCAACCTTTTCATTTATGGGATTTCTCCCCCTTTTATTCATTTAATGAATCAACATTCTTACAGCCTCTTTAACACATTTCAGCTGCAGATTTTTAACCATTAATTCACCTTCCCACAATTAATACACAAGGCATAATGATTAGCACACAAGAATTCTATTTATGACACATGCACAAGCAATATTTCGAAATAATAGCAAATGGCATCCAAAAATTCTCAAATTTAATTATAGGCTGCATATCTGACTAAATTAACAGATGCAAAAAGAATTTTTCAATTTTCTCAAAAATCGGAATTTTCAAAATTAAAATACTCGGCAAGTAGTGTTGAAGCCAAAAATGATTTTCCCCAACAAATACTAATTCTAAACTAAGGCCAAATAACAAATAATTAAATTCCATTTTTTTCCTACTGAGATTTTAAAGATGAAAACATTTTTCTTGCCGAAATCTTAAGAAATTGCAGATTAGTCCTAAAGATTCATAGATCTACACATGCAACCCAAAAAATCTTGAAAACTCATTTTCTTTCTCCAAAATTCCCAAAAATTCGAAATATTAAATCTTTAAACACAAAATGCTTAGATTCACAGATTATAACATGGATTAAACATGCAATAACACAAATATTAAGATTAACCCAAAATTTCGGATTTTACACAAAAAGCCCTAATTTTTCGAAAAGTGAGGAAATCTTTTAAGTAGTTTCAAAAATCATTTTCCATACTATGATACCCTTCGATTGCAGCAAGAAATTCGAGATTTCTTACCTATTAAGAGTGTTTGGCCGAAGAAAGAAAAACCTTCAAAAGAAAATAGGGTTTTTAGAGGAAGAAAGAAAAGGAGGACTAAGAAGATGAAGAACACAAAGATAATGTTACCTCCCTCAAGAAGTAGCTCCTAGATTAAACCAAGCTAGTTGAATGGAGAAGGTAAGAGCTTTGATATCAAGTTGGGAGGAGTTCAATTCTCCCGTAAGAGGGCAAGTGTTTTTGATGGTGTTCTTGGCATATTCAAGGGTGAAGCTTATATAGGGGATTTGCATTTTGATTTCTCTATTTTATTCTTGAGGAATTTTGAGGTGTTGGCCGATGAAGATGGTGGTGCTACGGTGGTGATGGTG